>OY757905.1:83395345-83497845 GCA_963585895.1 Sepioteuthis lessoniana
AAAGTTATTAATAAACTAGTTCACTTACAAATCACGTATAAAAACAGGATTTGTTTGAAGTTAGCCTGCAAGGGTTGATAGTGCCATATAAAAAAGCAAAGCCAGGCCGACCAACCGATTTCACAACCGATTCAAGAGAAATTACATTGTTATGGTAACCAGGGACATTATACAGTCTATCGTAAATAAATATATGTATACTACTTCGCTTCTTTTCTGATAAATCCTTAGAAAGATATTCAAGTGTATGCGTGATTTGTTTTCACGGTCAATAGATAATTACACTACGTTACATTAGTCTCTCTCTCTCTCTCTCTCTCTCTCTCCGTTTTCTCTCGCTCGATCGCTTTTGCTTTTATTTCTTATTTTGTATATATATATATTATATATATATATACAGAGAGAGAGAGAGAGAGAGGAGGAGGAGGAGGAGGAGAGTAGTTTTTATTTGTTTTCTAAGTAAAACCATAGACATAATATCCTGTATAAATTCTTCGGGGCTTGGAATTCAAAACTTTGTTTATCTTCAAAAATTTATCTTTTCATTTCTTCTTTCCTTCTCCAAGGTTGTAATTTAATCAGTTATTGACCCAGAATAACTTAATTTTCCTGTAACAAAAAGAAGAAGGAAAATATTTTTTTGCAACCACCTGCTATGGAAGAAACGATTTTCTTTGCTCCATCTATGGAGAATGGCCTTGGCCGGCGCAATGTACACTAAAATATTTTGCACCTAATGCCACTACTTATTGTAATATCAATGGCGTTTTTTAATAGGACAGTGATTTAAGGTAGCTTGACAGTCGTGACAGGCGATTAAAATCGAAGTTCGTCCTAGGGGACGTGTTTAAGTAAGTCGGTTTGAAGGAGACCACAACAGGGTGGGATGAAAGCGGGTTCGTGATCTAGGATGAACATTTTAAGAGCCTCCTTCATAAAAATACACTTTTATAACTGGTCGAACAATAATTCATTTATGGAGAAGCTACAATCAAGAATTTTTTGCAGAGTGCGCTGGGTGGGGGACAAAAGGCACTTACTGGGACTTTGTAAATTTCTTACTAGTCACAAACAAAAGAATATAAAATAAAACGCATTCTTTTCAAACAACCCTAACAAATGAACTAGGTTAATTTTCAGAATAAAATTGTACAAGAGTCCTTACACTAGTGATATGTAAATATAATATAAATTCAAATATTGTCTACTTTATGTTAACAACTGGGAAAAACGTGTTTGTCTGTCTTCTATAGATGACCAAATGATCTGATAAAAAGCTACCAAATTTGCAAGGCATACTTATTCGACACAAGGGAAAGTTTTAACATAATTTGTATATCAATCAATTGGCTGGTTGGTTGGTTTTATGGCATATCAACTATTGTTAGGTTATTCCTCACTGAAGTTATTCTATTAAAAGCAATTGTATATCAAGTAACTAATGAATCTTTTGTATGCAATTATAGCTTCAAGCAACTATTCTTAATACAAATGATTTATACCTACAAGTATTTATTCCTACTTAATGATAATCATTTGCTTGCATATCGTTATATGGTTTCTAGTATGCCCATCTAATACTAATTATATGCACACAATCATATGGTTTCAAGTATTTCAAGCAATTATATAACTTTAGGTTAATAATAATAATAATATGTGTCAAGAAAAGAGGGAGAAAGAGGACTTGCCAGCATTGAAGGCAGCATTGACACATCAATACAACAACTCGAAGACTGCATAGAAAAGCGCGAAGGAAGACTGATCACAGCCAATAGAAACAATATTTACGACACGAGGACCAGCAAACTGGAAATAACCAGAAAACAAAAATAGGAAGAAAAACAACTCTGTGGACGTTTTGAGCGACTAATAAGCGAGATCTCACACGAGAAAACGTGCGAGATGCCTAAAAAAGGGAACCTTAAGAGAGAAAATGAATCTCTTCTAATAACAGCACAAAACAACGTCACAAGGATCAACCATATCAAAGCAAGAATAAGACGCAACAAAATAGCAAAAGTAGGTTATGTGGTGATAGAAACGAAATGACCAATCACATAATTAGCAAATTAGCACAGAAAGTCATGACTGGGTGGGCAAGGTGATCCACTAGGAACTGTGCAAGAAATTTAAATTTGACCATACGAACAAATGGTATATGCGCAACCAAGAATCTATTCTGGAGAATGAGACGCACAAACTCCTCTGAGATTTTGACCTATAAACGAATAACCTAATCTTAACCAGACGACCGGACCTTATAATAGGTGGAAACAAATATATTACAATAACAGAACAAATCTACAGAATACAGGTGTTATACAACAGTTAGGAATGTCCTTCCGGTACTGTCAGGCAGTTTGGAGGATATCGGTATTTGTCGCATGTCCCACCAACCGGAGTGTGACACGACTGTCGGCTTCAAAAATGCCTCTGGCCCCGTCGACATTCCCCCCAAAAGGAGTACCTCAGGCGCCAGGTGATAAACCTAATCACTCCAAGGAGGGTTAAAAACTGGGGCAACGCCCCCCACATAGGCTTGAGGATGTTGGTCAAGGTGCACCGCGACCGATTGCCAGCCGATCCAGAATACATCCAAGCAGATTTGCGCACCGACAAAATGCGGCCGACTGAAGATCGTCCCAGCCCAGTGCTTCCCCGAGAGTAGTGCTTACACTCCACTCTGGTGGCAGATTTTATTTCCTAAAACGTACACGTTTTAAGTGGGCACAACAATCACCAAAATACCTCATTCGCTCGATGAAAAAGACCTACTTAAAAACCCAAATGAAGTGAAATGACATATATACAATTGAAAAAGCATGATGGGGGATTAGAGAAAAAAGCCCTGAGAAAACAAAAAAGAAACCTGGTTTGGTTTCCCTCCCATCCCACCTCTATGATGTGGAGAGTCGATTGTTTTCCGGTCTCAAGAGTAGATCAAAAACAAGCAGGGCTATCCCTATGGGGGAGGGGGTCTAGACTAATCGGGATAAAAGAACAGACGTGGAAGGGCGCGGCCGGAAAATAGGACAAGATGAAATACAGTAATATGGGTTACAGATCCTCAAAAGAAGCTTGGGCTAGCTGTTGGTTTGGGAAGAAAATGAATGGGGTATGGGGAGGATCTTGAAAAAACTAATATCTGATTGATGGGGACGATGACACACCTCACACAACTAACAAGAGGGCCAAGGGGTCAAGAAATACGTAAGTTCCTACTTACCTGGGGTGGGGACCCAGACCATCGTCGCCATGCCCAGGAAGAGGGGGGAAGGATGACTCCTACATTGCCCCCTTTCGCACGACCATGCTCGCTGCATGCACCTACCTTTTGTCGAATGTTATGCGGTCTAAGCATTTTCTATCGCATCTAATCTTGACCCTAAGCTGATGACTAAAGTACAAGATCAGATCGCGATGAGAAAAGTTTGCACCTGCATACAATCCCTTGCTTCGCGTCATCCAAATCACCATTCGAGCTACAGCTAGGATCACGAAAAACACCACACGCTTCTCACCCTTATACGGAGGGTCTACGTTCTCCACGACGTAACCAACGTCGAGCAGCACGAGCTGCTTGGGGCTGATGCAGACTGCCCATTCCCTAACGTGACTCCAGAACGGGCAGACCCGCTCGTAGTAGTAGAAGGCGTGCAAAGCCATTTCCTCTAAGCCACTGCCGCAACGGGGACCATCGGGCATGTCTACCAAGTACGCTCTATGGGCCAAGTTGTTGAGGGCCAACGCATTCCGGGCAAGCCGCCATGTGAGCGAGAACTCGGAGTTGTTCAAGAAGCTCGAGCCTGGCGCCTAATTGCATTGGGAGCGAATCTCCCTCAGCGACCAGAGGATCCGAAACGGAGCCCACCATTAACCCTCGATATAGCTTCTTTCGAGACCATGAAAGGTCACTGGACCGAGGAAGGTTTCGTATGGCACTTCGGCACTTGTGTTCAGTCCCTCGGCCTATGACGGCCTTCAGCCTCGGGATTGGATCTTAGGCAAGGAAAGGCCTCTCTCACCTACACCGTATCCTTCGTCCACTCTGCTAGGAGGTCCCCCCCCCGAGTGTCAAGTAGAGTCGGTATATATTGAGGAGGAATAGTCCATTATCATGTAGGTAGGTACCATAACATATCAGTAATGTTGTTTTAGTATTTTTGGAATATGTAAGTAAACCTGGTAGGCTACATCAAGGTCTTGACTATGTTCTTTATTTACCACATTGTATTCACTCTGATTGTATTACTGTAGTTCTGACAGTACAAATAAATGTTTGGCTATTTTCTCTTCATGTTATTGAATGTTGAAGAATTATTATTGTTGTCAATCATAGTCAAAAGTTAGGAGTCGTTCAATACACGAAGTCATTCATTTCTCAAGTAAATCCGGTTTTCACGGAACAATATTAACTTCATCAGATAGTATAATTGGTAAACTCTCTCTTTTGTCATTTAGATTTATCTTTTATAACAATAATTACCATTTGTAACTTGCCCAGTCGGCTGGGGCAGTAGAATATATATCCTCAGCAGAGGAGTAAGGCCCCCACCAATGAGTGTCCTGTATATGACACTAAACGATCTGATGGTGAGGTTCCAATAATGCTGGAGCTTTGGGGAATGCAGAGTACCCCTTCATTGTCATCGCTCTCGGGACCGCTCTGGCTCTGAGTGGTAGCACCTGATAGGGTCTTATCTATGGGTCAAACAGAACTAAAATGCATACTCATACTAAACGGAATTACTTGAAATAGAACTGTTTTGACACGTAAACTGCGTACTTATGCTGAACTGAATTGTTTGAAATAGAACTATTTTGACATTTAACTGTATGAGAACAAAAACTATAGTTATACTAAACTGAATTGTTTGAATTTGAATTGTTTGACTAAACTGAATGACTTGAAATAGAAATGTTTTTGACAATTAAACTGTGTACTTATGCTAAACTGAATTGTTTAAAATAGAACTGATTAGTTGTATAAAAATGGATTAAGCATTAAATAACCCACAAAGGTTGATATTCGATAAAACTCTACCAACCAACCAACTATTTTTAACTTTTTGATGTAATGTTTAAATGACAATAAAGACTTAAAATAGACATTGGTTAGAAAAACGGAATAAGTAGAAGGAATTGTGCTATATTGAACAAATCCTGGAAGCAACATCCCACGAAACAGCAGCTATATGGCCACCCACCACCCATCTCTAAAACCATCCAAATAAGACAAACAAGTCACGTGGAAAACTGCTGGTAATGCAAGGACGAACTCATAAGGAAACGTTCTCCAATGAACCCCTTCACACGAACGAGCAAGTGCTGCCAACCAACAAGAACTTATCAACAACAACTCTGTAGTCAATACCTACCGGAAACAATGGATGTTAAGGACTAATGGTATTTGTGTGTGTGTGTGTGTGTGTGTGTGTGTGTGTGAGAGAGAGAGAGAGAGAGAGAGAGAGAGAGAGGGGAAACCGTGTGAGCAACGCAATATGATGATGATGATATACAACCGAATACATGTTCAAATTTGCTCCTATCACCGCAATTAGTGACCCCAAATGTAGGAAACCTTACTTATCAATCAATTCTCACGTAATGTTTGTTAAAACATTGTTGATCCCGAGTAAAATTTAAATGAATAATATTTCCTTATTGCGAAACAACCTTATCTTTACGGTATAGTTTCAATAATACAATGAACATTGATAACATGTTTAACGTAAAGTCTAAAATAAAAGGACAGTTAACGTGAGTTGAGTAAAGAAGGTTGGAAAGAAATCATTTCAAAACATTTTCGTATTTTCAAAGCTGTCTTAGATTACAAGTTTATTTCACTCTTCAGTCGGGGTCCGCCCAAAAACACTGATAACCTAAAAACCGATACCAAGTAAACTTCACTAACTTTTTGACTGTCCTGAACCCATACAGCACACCCATTTTGATTGCAGATTTTAGTTTGATATGCAAGAAAATACTCTGCTACAAAATGAAGTTTCAATCTTCTTGTGCACGGTGTCGACAAAAGATATAGCGATTCAAACATTAATTAATTAAAGATATCTATTTAAAATAAGGAAACTTACGATAAAAACTTTTGTAGAGATACAACTGAAGTTTATTATTAAGGTGTTCGGAAGCACCAGGTGTTGCACTGTCAGTTATCAATTTTAATGTTTTTAAATAAGTCAGAGAAGTAACCTATGAGCAGCACAGGAATATTGTTAGAAGAATTTGCATTAGGGAAAATATCATATGTAGAATATCATATAAGTTTCAAAATACCCATTGGTGTTCTCTAGAAGTTTCCCATGGAGTCATATACATACAATTATATATATATATATATATATAATCTAGGAGCAAAAAATTCAGACCAAAATTCATTTCATGTTCTCCTCTAAAGAATTTCAATCTATTATTACTATAATTATAGTTGTTACTCCTTGAGAGTTTTTCACACCAGCGTTAGCTGATGGTCTTTCACTGAAGTTTGAGAGACAGAAAGTTTCCTCAAGTCTCCTGGACTCTTCTCAATATTCTGGTCGATTTTAATAATGCAGTAGTCTGGATGCTCTTCGTTTGTCCTCTGATTACTAAGCCTTCTAGTCCCTTTACCAAAACTTTGGGGATTGTATCGCCGTCACCATCATGTTTCATAGTTTTTTTTAGTTCTCTAGCGAGGTAACTATTTTTCAATTTCTTGCGAGTTTTTTTACGCGAGTTTTAGTTGATATTTTTTCACTCGAGTCTGAGTGACAGCAAGTCGACTTAGGTGCCTAGGACTCTTCAAGATATTCTGCCCTGTCGGCTGGGGTTAAAGAATTTGCCGACTATATATGTATATATATATATATATATATCCTTTTTAGATCACTGGCAAAGTCAAGGTATTTGTTGACCTTTTTTCTTTCTTTCATTTCCCTTTTAAAACGAAAGATTGAAAAGATATTGACCACCAGCATTGAAAAGTATTAGAAGTGTACGGGTAATAGAAAACACTATATGTGTATGCATTTACCCAACCCCTCGGCTACGGGGTCAATTTTTAAGCCGAATAAAGCTAGCTTGAACTTCTAACGGCATTTGCGAGAAATGAAGCGCCCGCAGTCTCGTCGAGGATTTGAACTCAGATCATTCTTTTTCGACAAAAGTGCCACCTAAAAAATAGCATAATTTAGTTTTAGTACAAAGCCGCAAGTATGGGGCACCTGGTAAGCATTGAACTCAATATTCAGTAGCAATGAATCTGCGAGACGGGCCTGTTAACCATCACACTACAATGCGACTATAAGAGTAGCATTATACAAATTTCAAAAAACACCGTCGCTCTCTCGATGTTTCCCATGAAATCTCAGTTAATTGAAAAACGAAA
Source organism: Sepioteuthis lessoniana (assembly GCA_963585895.1). Taxonomy (NCBI): domain Eukaryota; kingdom Metazoa; phylum Mollusca; class Cephalopoda; order Myopsida; family Loliginidae; genus Sepioteuthis; species Sepioteuthis lessoniana. The sequence goes on from OY757905.1 coordinate 83,402,733, forward strand.
ATATTTTTGATGTATCACAGTAATTGATATTTACGATGTCAAATGTCATTCAAATATTTTTTCAATTATCTATGTAAGTAAATATTTCATGTGGTTGGATGCCTACAGTTCCTATATTCACTCAACTGTTTGATCCATTGAATATCATAGTACCCCAATCAAAATAATTCTAATGTCCGTATCAAAATTATTCTTTTAAAAACAAGGTATGAATGTACTCAAATCTGTTTAGTTTTTCGTTTCATGGACTTATAGAAGTATGAAAAAACATTTAGAAAGTTGTATTGTGCGTATAAATCTACAGAAAAAGAGCTTTTATTTATAAAAAGAAGTAACATTAACTAAATGATAAATATATAAGAACTTTTTTATTGATACTTGTCTTTAATTGGAATCATTTTGAGATGAGGTTTCTTAATTTGAGAATTAATTTTTTTATTTATTGCGGACTTTTTTCCTCTTCTTGGTAGTTTTTGTGTTGTTTTCTTCTTTCACTACATTTCGGCCAAATTTCACCTCTGGTCTTCTTCAGGTGATTTTACCGCGACCTCGGAGTCTTGTAACCGTATCCCCAGACATAGTTGTTGTCTATCGCACCACATTTTTGGCCGGCTTGGGTAGGATTTGAAACTGCTATCGTCTGACAATGCTCACCTGGAGCCGCAGAGACTCAACGCCTCTATCCGCTGCGCCACGGGCCCCGAAGGGCGATCAAGGATGGGTTTTTTGGTCTTATAAATCCTTATCTGTTCTTCCAGGTCCGTACCGAATTTTTGTACTTGTCTTTAATTGGAATTATTTTGAGATGAGGTTTCTTAATTTGAGAATTAATTTTTTTATCTATTGCGGACTTTTTTCCTTATCTTTTTATTGATGTTGAGCTGCATAGGTTAATAAGTACTAAATCATTATTAGCCTTTGCCAACTGATTTGACTGACTTTTTAAATATTACCATCAAAACTACAATACAAATGAATAGATCACTTTATGTGATCTAAAGATTATATATATATATATGTATATATATATATATAGATATATATATATATATATATATATAGATATATATATATATATATATATATATATAGAGAGAGAGAGAGAGAGAGAGAGAGTGAGAGAGAGAAACTAGAAATATTGGGTTCGATTCTCGCCTTGTGCTAAGGTAAACTTTGTAAATGACTATATTGCAAATGAATACAAATTAAAATTAATTGAAAATAAGATTGATATTATATATTATTCAAGTATTGTAAATTTCTTTGTGTTTTTGTAAATCTTACGCTTTTTTCTTTTTACTAGGTTTATAATTTCTCTTGTTCAGTCATGTACTGAATTAGAAACTTGATAATATATATATATATATATATATATATATATATATATATATATATATATATTGTATGCGTGCGTGCGCGCGTGTGTGTGTGTGTGTGTGTGTGTGTGTAAGTAATGTGGAGAAATAAGGCATAATTATTTACGTGAGACGTTTTAAGAATAAAATATATTTTTCCTAGACTCTTACAGCGAGAAATTTTTTGATATATACAAGAAATACAATCCCTTAATATTGGATGGATGATTCCCGGACTATGATGTCACAAGGTCGAATCTGTAAACATTTTGATTGAACCTCAAAATATTCTGAGTCGTCCAATGTGGAGATCCATATGCAAAAATATGGAATCATTTAAAAATGAAATTTACGGGAATGTTTGTTCATCGAGAGAGAATATGCTGCTGTCCTAAAATAAATACCCTTCTTGTATATATTTCGTAACAATTACCTTTTTTTCTTTTGGTTACAGAGGTGGTACAATTTCACTTTCAGTTTCAATGCTTGTTAATGAATGATATTTAATAATGTCAGTTTGATTGTATAATTTTCTGCCAGTAATAAGAAAGTCCTGGCATCTTTGGTCGAGAAGAGAATTAACTTTTTAATAAAAGAAAAATTATGAGTGTACTTATTTATGGGTGATACTGTACGTCATTATATCTTTACAAGAGTAATCGTACTTGCTGTGTTCCTTTTTATATTTATCGTATTCTAAACCTTGAATAAAAGTAAAATATTTGAAGGGGAAATAATTCTTGTATATTTAAAAGTTTAGTCTTTTGTAAGTAATTCCGCCTTTCTATATTTACTTTGAGTGTCAGCTAAAGAAATAGATAGTTTAAAAAATTAATTAAAACAATACTGGCGTTCACGAAGCACAGTTTTGCAGAGAAGCACTTGACGATTATCACGGCAACTTACAGTCGACTCATTGCTGATAATTAAACACCTCATAGACACATTATTTTTACAGTGTTTCAGCTCCCCTTGTTGGCGGGGATTAGAGTCTAAAGTCTAAAGTATAACACTAAACTGCATCGGAATGATGAGGCCCCAGTTCTGGAGATCTGGAGTACTCTTTCATTGACATAAACTCCCAGGTCCACTCAGATTCAGAGTGGTAGTACCTAGTAGGATCCCATCTATGGGTCAAATAGATCTCTTTAAAAATTATTCGTATTCAATCGGATTCTCTTAAGAAACAAATGCACAAAAAAACAAATATGAACATAAAATGAATGCGATTTCGTCGCTTATAGGCATAAAATAATCTTGGACCGGTTGGCATGCCGTTAAAATCAATCAATCAATTAAACAGGTGATTTTATCCCAGTCCCAAGATTAGTTTTCTGTACCTCTGTACACATATTTCACATCAATACGTGGAGACAATGGAAAATTCATTACTCCTCCAACAAGCAGACCCCATTTTTATCTTGTTTCTTTTCCCTATCCAACACCAAAACACATATCCCTTCCACCAAGTAGGCTTTGCATTGCTTCATTGTTACCCACTGTAGCCTACTTTATAACCCTTGCTAAGAATAAATTGGTGTTCAATGATGTGTGAAACTAGCAGCTGATGACTCAAAGTTGTAAAAGCTAATTATATTAATTGTGTATGATTTTTTTGTATCACATCATCCATAAATTTGCTGACTAAAATTAGCTCTACCTCTGTCTTTGTCTCTTCCTTCTATATCGCTGTCTCTGTCTCTTTCTTTTTCTATAACGCTCTCTATTTTTTTGTCATTCTATATCTCTGTCTCTTTCTCCCTCTATATAGCTGTTTCTGTCTCTTTCTCCCTCTATATAACTGTTTCTGTCTCTTTCTCCTTCTATATCGCTGTCTCTGTCTCTGAGTGAAATGCATCTGTCTATAAATAGTAATTAAAGAAGAATTTTGCTCAACATAAATCTTTTACTGGATTATTTTATTTTCATTTTTCCGTCAACATTTTATAAAACAAAGCTTGGTACGAAGATATTGCTTATGCGCAGCAAATTATGATGTTGCCGGGTATTTGAATGCATCAACTACAAGAATCGCAGAGGTTTTCACTTCCGGCGTCCATTAAATTCAGTGTTACGCAACATCTTATATAGAGAAGTTATGTTATAATCAATCGCAAATAAATAAACCAACGAAGAGAAGTACACTACAATTAGCATTTGTTTTCTCCCTTGATGAATTATAGCGATCAAAGCGAACACTAACGAAGACTCCTATTCTGATTACTGTTGTTGTTATGTTGTAAGTTTTCACAGCTGGAATAAATGGTAGTTATCACTGAAATCTGAGTGATAGCAAGTCTCTTCAGTAATCCTGGAGCTTTGGGTAATGCGGAGTACTTCTTCATTGCCTTCACTCCCAGGTCCACTTTAACCAGGAGTGGTAGCACCTGAGAGGGTCCTATCTATGGGTCAAATAGAAATTAACCGTGTAATTACGCTAAACTAAATTGTTTGAAATAAACTGTTTTTACATTTGACTGTGTGTTTAAACTGCATACTTATGCTAAACTGAACTGTTTGAAATAGAACTGTTTTGACATACAACTGCATATAAACAACAAATTGTACTTTTACTAAACTAAATTGTTTGAAACTTTTATCAAAATGACTTAATTCGGTATTAAATGATCCGAAAAGGGATGATATGCCGTAAAACAAAACAAGCAACCAACCAAACAACTTTTGCACAAACAAAAATCTCGCTCCTAAGCGATGTTTTTAGGCGGGATATAGTTACATACATGCTTGCATTTCTAGAACGTGTTTTTCATTAATACTCAAACATATTTAGTCTTTAAAAGTATTCTACCTGATCTTAACAGTGCTGTGGTCTGTATGGTTTCGATTCTTCCCCTGACTTTTAATTCCTCCTGTTTCTTTTCCAAACTTTTGGAGACTATTCCAAGTTAAAAAAACTACAACTAGTGCGCTGCCTTTTTTTCAGTTCTCTGGCAAGGTTTAAGTATTTGTCTCTCTTTTCGCTTTCTTTTATTTTCCCTCTGTGGTACACCGGAACAGAAAAATTGTTGTTAAATGGCACAAGATCTTCTGGTCAATATTTGGTGATTCGTTGTATATCAAAATCCTAGAGAATTTTAAGGGTCTCATTTTCCTGGACATATTTTCATTTGTGCATATACCATTTGTCAGAATGGTCAAAATTTAATCTCTTGTACAATTCTCTGTGAGTCACTTTTCCTACCCAGTCGTGTCTAGATTTGGATTCCTTTTTTATCAGTTAGCTGTATTCGCTTATTATGTGGTTAACTTTTAATATCGGTCACTACATAACCTACTCTTCTGCAGGTCATCAGTTTTTGCTTTGGTCCGCATGGTATTATTTTGTGTTGCTATTAAAAGAGATTCAGTTTCTCTTTTGAGGTTTACGTGGCTTAATTAAGTCCAGGTCATCTCGTGATTATTATTATTTTGCTCATTTGACTGTTTATCACACCAGTGTTAGCTGTTTTCCACGGGAGTCTGAGTGACAGCAAGTCTCTTCAAGTCTTCAGGATTCTTCTTAGTATCCTGGCCGATCTCAACAATGCTGTAGTTTGGATGATCTTCATTCTTCCCCTTATTTCCAAGTCCTCCAATCTTTTTGTGACCGTACTGAGCGCGCTAATTACAATTGGTATCACCGTCACTTGCATGTTCCACAGTTTATTTCAGTTCTCTAACAAGGTCTAGGTATTTATCACTCTTTTTGCTTTCTTTCAGATTTACTCTGAGGTTTACCGGAACAGCAAATTCCACTATTCGGCAGGTTCTTCTTCTTCTTATCATTATTCACTCATTAGATCTTTTCACATCAGCGTTAGCTGATAGTTTTTCACTGGAGTCTGAGTGACAGCAAGTTTCCCCAAGTCTCCTGGACTCTTCTCAGTATTCTGGCCGTTCTCAATAATGCTGTCGTTTGGATGGTCTCCACCCGTCCGCCAACTTCCAACTCCTCCAGTCCCTTTAGTAATCCTTTAGTCACTGTTCCAAACGTACCAATTACGTAATTGTCACCTGCATGTTCCACAGTTTTTCAATTCCCTAGCAAGGTCGAGGTACTTATTCTTCTTTTCACATTATTTCAGTTTTATTCCGTGATCAGCTGGGACAGCAAAGTCGACTATCTTGCAAGTTTTCTTATTTTTGTTGATTTTTATTAAGTCTGGTCTTCTAGCCGAGATAAACAGTCTACTAAATTGATTTTCACATCATTTGTATATATACGAGTGTGGGTTGAAAAGTTCAAATGATGATGTCATATCTGCTGTTGATGACCTTTTTTATAAATGGGATCAAAGCACTGCAACACTAATGGAAGAAGCGTATGCACCGCAAGGGGAACTATGCTGCAAAATAAAACTCATTTGGTGACATCAGATTCTCTTGAGCAGCCTATGAACTTTTCAGCCGACCCTTACATCTAGCAAGCTAGATTGATTCGTGGTGTGTTAAAAAAAGGTAATGAGTCTGTTCCGAGAATAATTGAGTGACCACTTAGCAACAGTAGTTAATGTGGGCAATCCAATTGATGTGTGTTAGATTAAATAAAGTTTTGTAATTAACAACAGTGATGGGGTTTTGATTTATCGTTCGAGAAATGAAGACAAAAAAATTAGCCCCATTTTAAGTTTCATAAAGGATATGTACATTGTAAAGTTGTATGGAAGACGAAGAATATAACATCAATTTAAATAGTTTAAAATGTTTGAGTAAGGAGCGTTCTTTATGTGAATAATTTTGATTAAACAAAGTGAAAAAAGGCTAGCATGAGAGGACAAACTATCTTTTCCATATAAGAGCACTATAATGTATGGCGTTAGCGACAATGAAAAATTGCTGTAAATGAAAATAAAAACGTATTCTTTGTGTCGAAAAGGAACAATAAAACAATTTGTTACTATTTTTCAATTTGTGGATGCTTCACATCAGTTTTAACTGGTGATTTTTCATTGAAATCTGAGAGACAGCAAGTCTCCTCAGATTTCCAGGACACTTTGAAGTATTCTGGAAGATTTTAACAGTCTGAATGGTCTTGATTCTTCCTCTAATCTCGAGTTCCTACAATCCTCCAAGTATTTGTTTCTTTTCGTTTTCTTTGATTTTCACTTTGTGTACGGCAAAGTTCACTATTGGCTGGTTTTCTCTTTTTTTTTTTGTTAATTATCACTAGGTCTAGTCTTCTAGCCGGGATTAAGTCATCTGCTTGTATCTGAAAATCCCAGAGAATTTTATGTGTCTCATTCCCCAGTAAAATAGTAATAGTGAAAGTGCATCTCCTTGGAAGATGCCTTTCTAGATTTTCACTTCAGCTAAAGTTTTTCTTCCAGCGGTTAATTCCCCTTTCCAGTTTTTCATGACTTCCGTGATGAACTTTAGGATTTTGTTGGATATCTTGTACATTTTTAGACAGTCTATTATCCAGCTTTGCGGGAACATATCATATACCTTTTTGTTGTCAATCCATTCCATAGCGACAATTTTCGTCTCGTTTTGCTCTTCTTGATGATGTGCTGGTCAATGTGCAGTAGCTCACCTGTTCCTCTTGTTCTCTTGTGACATCCTTTCTGTTCTTCAGGAAACAATCCGCGGCTTATATGCAAGTTATAAATCTCCTCCACTATTTTGTGCTGTTAGGTTTTTCCACATGAAAGGTAGACACATTATTATTATTATTATCGTTGTTGTTGTACAAGAGTTATTTTTATATACTTAAATTCACCCTAATCAAGACAAGTTGACTACTATAGGCAATTGGTTGCAATACGACAAATGAAAAGCAAGGATGAAATTCAGTAACGTATAAAATATATTTATTGCAATAATTGCTATGGGTGCGAAGAATATCTGTTGGGTCGACGTGCCAAAAAGTACTACAAATTTAAAAGTAACGGGAGGAAGTCCTCATAGTGTAATGGTTAACGTGCCGGACTGTGACAGCGTAATAAGCGAGTTCAAACCCCAGTCGCGCTATTACGTTTACTTTCGTATTAATACCCCGAGAAAGGCATGAACCTTATTATTATTCCAGCTATGGGGTTAAATAATACCACTACTGTCCTTGACAAGGATATCTTTGGCATTGAATATCCCATGAAGGTTGATATGCCATTAAAAAAAGAAACCAAACCAAACTAATCCAAGCAAAAGAAACAACTCAACAAACGTGCGAGAAGCCTCGGTGCCATTACAATCTAAAGAGAATTTAATCATCATCATCATCATCATCATGTCGTGCGGCCAGCACGGATATCCGTGACCCTCTCTCTCCACGTCTCCCTATCATTCATCGCCTCTGGCAGGTCTTCAGGGTTACATCCCGTATCCTCACATAGCTGCTGTATGTATGTTCGAGCTGGTCGTCCTGCTTTTGATTGGCAATATGTGGGGGTCCACAGGAGTACATCACTTACGAGCTCGTCTTTGCTTCTCCAGCAGTGTCCTGCATGTCTGGTTCGTCTAGCTTGGATAGTTTTCGTGATAAGTGGTAGGTGACCGTGCCTTGTTGGCTGTTGCTGCCAGGACTTGTTCAGTATTGCTCTCAACATTCTTGTATAATTGCCGTCTAGCTTTTTCTCCAGCCCTTTTATCAGCGTCCAAGTAGTGCATCCATATAGCAGTATCGACACGACCGCAGCTGGGAAGAAACTGCGTTTCATTTTATCGGTCAGGTTTGATTTCCCTGACGGTGAAATTACAATGTGCAATTGAATAAAAAATAAGCCAAATGAAAAAAGGGATAGAATATATGGAAAAATTAATAACTTTAATTTATGACTAAGTTGAAAAATAAACATGTTATTTTGATGAGTAAACGTAATTAATTTTGACTCCAGTTTCATTATTCTAGCTGGTTTAAAACTTATTTTATGTGAAGCACTTGGTGTCTGTGTTCGTTATCTAATTAATATTCTGTTTGGCTGAGGGTCAAGACTTATTGAGCGCTCAGAACATAATACGTTAAAGTTAATGCCTCATTTAGAAACAGCATCTGAGCAGTTCGAGTCGTAGGTTCGAATATAAAAAATCAGTCATAAAAAACAACAAAATTGTTTTTTTCTTCTTTTGGCAACGAAATAAATTTCCATATCTACACTGACTTTTTTGACAGTTTAATAATAAGTATAATTAAGTTTTGTCATTTATAATGCAGTGAATTCATTAACAGGTATTCTAACGCTGAAATATTAATTCTCACCCACCCACGAAAAAAAGTAAAAAGTTTAATGAAAAATTCTGATATCAATCTATTCTACAAGCAACTCTCATAAATTACGAGAGTTGGTTGATACATAAGGTCTCCACTCTTATAAAACAACTTTTAAACCAGTTACAATAATGAAACCGTATTAGGAAATCCTTTTCACTATCAGATGATAAATCTCAATTTGGTTTATTATTTTCGCAAAGATATGCGCCAATCTCTTCATCAATAAGAACCCGTTTTGCAATTTTCTGGGAGGAGAAGGAAATGACATGACTCTCTTAGATTGAATGTGTGCAATTTAAGAGTTTGAAACGAAGCAAAAAACAAAAAACAAAACAAACACACACACACACACACACACATGTTATTTCATTTATCCTTCTGCGAAAAAAGTGGTCATTTAGTTTCTTACCCTTGGAACAGTAATCAACTATCAAGACTTGTGGACCATAACCATTGTTATTCACCACCCAGTCAATAGGGTCAAGAATACGCTGATTGGATCCCCTGAAGAAAACGTAAGACCCCCACCCCCACCAAAGGGGTGCTCTGTGTAAGAAACTAAACTGCATCTTATGGTGAAGCTCCAGTTATGGAGATCTGGGGAGTGTGAAGTATTGGCATTTCTCCCAGGTCCACTCAGACCCGGAGCGGTAATACCTGTTAGTGTCGCATCTATGGGTTAAATAGATCAGTTTAAAAACTATTTGAGTTAGATAGGAATATTTGATATCATACAACTGTGTGTAAAACCTCACATAAAATTATACAAAAACTGTAAAAATTCCTTCCCCAGTAGGCATAAAATAAACCCAGAAGGGTTGACATGCCGTTAAAATCAATCAACATCCACTCCCAAAAAGTAGGCGTGTTATGTATGATATCAAACAAAATTCAGTAATTTGAATCATTTTCCAGTTCTTTGGGAGTGTGGAGTCACTTTTCTTTTGCTATTACTCCCAGGTTGACTCTTATCCGAAGTGATAGTACCTAATCCATGGATCAAATTGAATAGTTTAAAAAGATTTAAAGCTACATTAATACATTACCTATGTTTAAACCCCATCTGATAAGTCAGTTAATGAGCGAGTGAAATAAATTTATAATGGAGTATAGTTATAAATTTTCTTGTTATCAATGATATATTTTGTTCTACGTGATATATATATATATATATATATATATATATATATATATATATATAAAATAATTAACGGTGCATTGACCACTCTATTTGGATTATTCTTTTTAAGTCTATTCTTTTAAAGTCTATTTATGGCATATATATATATATATATATATATATATATATATATATATATATATATATATAATTTGAACGCAAATAGGTTATAGGTAACTATTTTTAAACAAGTTGTTAGAGCTCATTTATTTGCACACAATTAAATGTTTTTCAACTATTGCTAATAGTAATTCTAGTTATTGAGTATTCCTCTCTAATACAAATAAATTGTACACAGCTATATGGTTTCAAATAAAAAATAATAACCCTTAGTAAATGATAGAACAGTTCTACTTAACCAATTGATCGCACGCTAACAGGTTCTACCAGTCCGGGTCAGAGTTGACTTGTGGGTAATGGTAATGAAGAGGTACTCCATATTTCCTAAAACTCTTGGACTGGAGCCTCATCCTCAGATAAAGTTCTGTGTCATATCTAGGAGACTCGATTTCTTACCCCGCTGCAAAGATTCATTCAGTTTATTCTACAGCCCCAGCTGACAGGGCGAACATTTTCTTAATAAAAAATTGTTCTTGCTGGGTTTTTTTTCTGTAAATCCTTAGAACCCAGTCGAATGACTTTTTTCTATTATGTACATTATTCTAACAAACAAGTTAATTGTCAGTATATATCGAAATTAAAAACAAGTTTTAAGCTTCCATTAGAATCAAACATATATTAAACATATGACATTTAGAAAATTCTCTAGTGAGTGGAAAACAGAACCGGAAAGTGAATGTCGAGTGAAATTTGATTATATTTGTACGCATTACGGTACTAGAAATTCGACTATAGTCGAACATGGCATGGTTTTATGATTTTGACGATATTGCACTCAGCGGTGAAATTTGCAATATGAGAGCAACATAAATTTTTAAAACTTCATGTGACAATTTACTGTACCAAACTAAACTTAGTAAATTTCGAAAGTAACGTTATAATTCATATAAGTTCTAAACTATATATGCATGTTTATCCAACCCCTCCACTCGGGCAGGATATGACACAAGGTCAATTTTTTAAGCGGAGTTTAACAGGTTTGAATTCAGAGTTTTTCTCTCCTTTTTCACCAAGGCTGAAGAACCTAGTCTGCTCTACTATTTACCCATAGCTGGAGGGAGAATAATTGGATTCATACCTTTCCCAAGGGTATTAGTGCTATGTGAAATGCAATCAGTCCAGGATTTGAACTCGTGTCACCGTGTCCAATTCCTGCGACGATAACCATTACACCACGGGCACCTCCATAAATATGCATGTTTATAGTGTATATGATCTGTTATTGATAGATAAATCTTATATGTGTGTATGTATGCAATTTTATCAAATAAAAACAAATTCCTTCTGAACATGTACGAAGTTGAACAAATTTAGAGGCGACTGAAAAAAATTAGTTTAGTCATTTAGTATTATAAAACAATGACACTGAATGATATGAGCTCAGGGGTCTTGTTTCCAGTGTTTAAACAATGACGTTCGTTGTTATACTTTCTCTAATTTCAAAACAACAAAAGCAACAACGAAAACAACAAGAGTAGTAGCCGTCTGTCAATTCCATCATCCCGTCAAATAAAAACATATCAGCAAAAGAATTTGATAAACTTTCAAAATAAACGGATCTGAAAATAGAAATTGCAAGAATGTGACATTTAAACACGACCACTATTCCAGTCGTAATCGGAGTAAAGGAATGATTAGGAAGAATACTGATATACGCATTGAGAAAAACCTGCATATAGCAAACTAGAATACTTCACTCCTTTCTAAATAGAAGCTTAATATCATCATTGATAGGCGGGAATATAAACGGGTTACGGACCGCCTATATATTACAAAAATCACATTGTGTTTATAAAATCACATGATATATATATATATATATATATATATATATATATATATGTGTGTGTGTGTGTGTATGTGCGTGCGTGTGTGTGTGTGTGTAACGGTGAATTCGCAATACTTAAATAATACATCCATATATATATATATATATATATATATAATATATATGTGTATTTATATATGCATATATATTATACAATGTGATTATATATGCAATCTGATGATACATATATATATATATATATATATATATATATATATATATATATATATATTGTTGAGGTTTATGGTTCTCACTAGCTCACATGGCGAGTTAATGAAGGACCAAATATTCCTGTATTATTAAATAGTACTCAATATCAATGATAGAGTTTATATATATATATATATATATATATATATATATATATATTACATGGTAGTGTCTGTGACCCTGTATTTCATGCTTTACGCGTTCATCAGACACTATACTTTATATATATATACATATATATATATATATATATGTGTGTGTCTGTGTGTCTGTGTGTGAGTGCAATGTGACTTCATCTACATATGCATATATATGTGTATATATATGATATAGTTTGGTATATTTATAAATAAAGTGTACACAGCATTGCGGATTGAACATTTATACCCAAGTTAGGATAGCATAGACATATAGTCAACGGTATTTGGTCTGATAATCCCATTGGCCATAAACTGTCAGTCACCAAGCACCGTTGTTTTATATATATATATATATATATATATATATATATATATATATATATATATATATATATATATATAACATAACATAACAAAATTACATCCTGATAAGTGTATTGGTTTCAGGTTGGAATTGGTGGATGAATTTACCAAAATTGTCCCGAGTGCTTTCGGACCTTTCATAGGTCATCATCAGGGGTTGCTTGCATGTATAAAGAGTATTTTTAAAGAGTTTTTAAAAGAGTATTTTAGTTTTTATAACATAACAAAATTACGTCCTGATAAGTGACTGATTGGATTGTTCTTTCTCTCTCTCTCTCTCTCTCTCTCTCCCCCCCCACACACACACATATCCTTATCATTGACTTATATATATATATCCTATCCTTACTTATCTCTATCTCTCTATATATATTGAGAGAGAGAGAGAGAGAGAGAGAGAGAGAGAGAGAGAGAGAGAGAGAGAGAGAGAGAGAGAGAGAGAGAGATTAGTATATGTGCATAATAAGCAATAAGATAAAACCGGAGAGAGACGTGAAACAAAGAGATAATATATCACTGAAACTCTTTACAACATGCCAGTTGGATGCCATCATCAACAGGATCGAATGGAGCGGGAGAAAAAATGTGATAGATAGATAGATAGATAGATAGGTATTAACATGTACAGCGAGTACTTCTCCCACTTGATGTTGTTCATGGCACATACACTGCGAGAAATCAGAAGACAAGCGCACCGATATTGAGAACACCAGCAAACCAGATAAGCCCCAACATGCAAAACCAAAGTGACACCGAACAAATACGCCAATAAACCCGCCGTCGAAAAGGTGGAATGTTATGTATGCCTAAGTAAGACGGTAATGGAAAATGATGAAGAAACGTGTCACATTGGGATGGGTAGCTTTCAATAAGGTGAATAACATGACGACGAACATAATGACAAAAAGGAGCGTCCTCAATGGATATATGCCCCCAGTGATGAGATATGGCAGTGATATGTGCAGCCTGCCCACTGCTCATAGGGAGACACATGAAGTGGCACAAGGGATGGTGGAACAAATTATACCGAGCATCATACTCCGTGATAAAAAGCGCAAGACTCGAATCTAGTAGCGGACAAGAATGATAGACATGACAAATGAAATCAAAGAAATCAGAACAAACAACAGGACAATAGACGGATTATCAGAGGAACGGAAGGGACATCATGAAAGCCTGACACAAGATCGAGAAGACAACAAGATTGATATAGAGGGGCGACCTCATTCACCAGCTGTGGCCAGAGTGACTAAAGCTGGCACGCAGCCCAGTTGGCTGGGACTGTAGAATACACCGATTGCATCTCTGTAGAGGAAGAAGCCCCCCCCATGAGTTTCCTGTTTATGACTCTAAGCTAGGTGAGGCTCTTGTAATGCTAGAGTTTGGGGAATGTAGAGTACTTTTTCACTGCCATTGCTTCCAGGATCCTATCTATGGTTCAAATAGAACTATTTGACATTTAAACTGTGTGAAAACAAATGACTAGTATTAAATGAACTTATTTGAAATAGAAATGATTGATCATTTGTGAGTAAACAAATGACTGATGTTTAATTGAATTGTTGGTATTAAATAGCAATACTTGAAAAGATTTAACTGTGTGCAAACAAATGATTCATGGTAAATAGAAATATTCGTATTAGATAGAAATAAGTGAAATTATTTAATAATGTGCCAAAAAATGAGATCAGGCCCGCTTAAAAAATTATCGACAAAATGTGTTTAGAAATCATATATTTAATATATATGTATAAAGAAGATTTGGCATCAAATAACCAGCAGTGGTTGATATGCCATAAAACCTAGCTAAACCTAACTAAAGCTGGCACGAAACCCATATCTTTGGAAGAATTTAAGAGAGGGGTCTTTTCTTTAGGAGTGAAATTGCCTTGGTAATGATAATACATGTCCATCTGGATGTATGTGTTATCTTTGTGGACGATGATCTAAAATAGCATTGACGAGGCCTATTTGGAACTGATATGTTTTGCCGAAGTTGTTGATAGTGAAAGTTCAAGAATTATGATGAGGAGTGTTTTTTTAAATTTGGTTATATCGTCGGGCGATGAGTAAGTAAATTGGTAATTAAATTCTTGAATGTAACCAATGTCTTTTTAGCCTCAGAGTGATAGAAGATAAATGTGTTTATTCACGGTTTTAACTAGTGATTTCTTCAGAATCACAACTTATTGTGTGGGTGGATAAAGTATTTTTAATTGACCAAAACAAAATGCGAATACGATTGACTGATCAAAATTTAAAGAAGTCTCTCCTTCATAATATAAAATATGATTTTCTAAATATATTTTATAACATAATCTAACTTGTGAACCTACAACCGGGAAGTTTCATTCAGGAAGAAAGAGAAGAAAGCGTAAAAGCATATAGCTGAATAAACTAATTAAAACATTTTCTTCTAATCGTTTTCATGCGGAAAGAAAATTCAAATTGTATTAGTTACTTACTGGCCTATCACCTGTGAACAATCATATCGTTGAATACACTACGTAAAACCATAATTAAAAACATTCATTTCAAATCAATTTTTTAGAGGTATTCTATTACCTACTTGCTTAAATACCGATCTGTAACTCATCAAATGTCTACGCTTGGTGTTCTGTCCTGGCATGGATGTCTCAAACAGAAAATTTCATGTATTTCAGCAGCGAAATGATGTTCTGATATGAGCAATAATTTTCGGAAGAGAGGGTGTCCGGGGCGTAAGGGCTAACGTGCTGGACTGCGGCATCGTAGTTAGTGAGTTCAAACTCTAGTAATGCAATTTCTAACTAATACCCTTAAGAAAGGTATGAATTCCCTTATCCACTACTACTGTCCTACTACAACTACTGGCATTAAATAACCCACGAGGATTTATATGTCATTAAACAAAGAAACCAAATTAAATTAAACCAACGATTTACTGCGATAAAATTGAATGAAAAAAAACCATGATTATCTAAACAAAATTTAAAACAATCCATTGGTGTAACTATGATAATTTAATTCCAAACAAAAAGTTTAACGAAATCAAAGCTGACCCAAAAGTTTCATTAATGGAAGTAATTTCCATCCTACTCATCTAGAAAAGAAAAAGAAAAGGAGATTATTTTTATGAATAATTTATAATACTCAATGGGAGTATAAGATTCGTGTGGCGCCTCTGAAAAACTGGTGCAATGAATGTGACAGATTGTTCATTCCAGCTTTATGGAGTTCTCGTACCCCTTCTGTAGGAATACTCTACTGTACTCATTGGTCAAAAGTTTGTCGAACAGTAAAACTGGTGGACGATAACTTTGCATTCTTCACATGTGAGTTACTCAGTGGAGGTGTAATTTGTGGTATATGACTGCAATTTCTGAAAATTTTTCAATACCAGAAGACTTCGATATTAGTTATTGAACCCTCTCTAGTGCTCTCTGGAAATTGAGTGGAAACATTCAAGAACCCCTGATTTAGCACCATATAGAGGGGCAACCAATACAAAGTAAAAGAGAAAATAGTAATCAATCAATATTGACAACAATATCCTAAAGTCAGAAATCTGATAGATGGTGGAAATACACGGAAAGCATATAAAAGAAAGGACGGCGTGCGACTAACCAGACTACTGTTGATTCCCAAATTGTGTAATGGAAAGAGAAACTTGTATAGAGCTCCTTTAAGATTCAAGGATATTGAAGCGATACGTCAGGAAACGGCAACAAGAGACAGGAGCCGTTAATTTGTTGGAGCAAGTTGTAACTATGAAGACTGGTTACTCGTAGTTGAGTCATTGTCGATTGAAGGACTGCAAATGGTAATGAAAATGATTGACAATATCTAATACTATATATATATATATATATATATATATATATATATACATATATATATATAAGTTTTTGGTACATATAAATTTATATAGACAAATGCCAAGCGACATATGCAATAAGGAGATAACAATAAATGAAAAAACATTTTTTATTCGAATCGCAAAGGTCCTTTCATCCGATATTTGTCAAGCGAACCTGTCGGAAGTCGTTTAAAAACACTAAACAGATTGATGGATTAAAAAGGGGGAGGAAATGAGAATGGTACTGCAAGATCGAAGGGGGAGGAAAAATATTAATTAAAACCACCTCTAGTCAAGCAACAATTATCTCCTATTAAATTTAAAGAATGCTTTGGATTTTGCTTGCACACAGTTGGCTTGTAAAATAAGACGTAATCTCCTTATTGCATATGTCGCTTGGCATTTGTCTGTATATATATATATATATATATGTGTGTGTGTATGTGTGTGTGTGTGTGTGTGAGTGTGTGTGTGTGTGTGAGACGATCATGGCGCAATAGTTACCATCGTAAGAAATAGACACAGCGACCCTACTTCAAATGCTAAGTATTCTAACTGATCTTAACAGTGCTGTGGTCTAGGTACTCTCCATTCTTACGCTGAATTATAATTTCACCAGCATTTTACTCTTATCATTTTACTCCTTGTGAATTTTTCACATCAGCGTTAATTGATGATCTTTTTGAGTGGCAGCAAGTTTTCTCAGATCTCCAGGATTCTTCTAAGGAATGTGCAGCGGTCTGGATAGTCTCAATTTCTGAATTCCATTTCTTTTATACTATTTTCCAAACCGTTTCTCTAAACCGTTTTTTGAGACCGTTCCAAGTGTACCAACTACAACTGGTATCACCGTCATCCTAATATTCCTCCGTTTTTTTCATTTCTCTGGCAAGGTCTTAGTATTTGTTGATGTTTATGCTTTCTTTTGTATTCACACTCTGGCCCGCCAGGACAGCAACTAAGTCTTGTCTTCTGGCTGGGATCAGTGATCTGTTTTTATATCAAAATGTCTAAGAATTTTACGCGTGTAAATCTCTAATGCAGCTTCTGATTTGTGCATACACCATTTGAATTTATGGTCAAATTTTATTATTATCTTCTTCTTCTTCTTCTTCTTCTTCTTCTTCTTCTTCTTCTTCTTCTTCTTCTTCTTCTTCTTCTTCTTCTTCTTCTTCTTCTTCTATTATTATTATTATTATTATTATTTATCTATTTGACTCTATGTCAACACTATTCTGAGATATATCTGCTCTATCATTGAGAAATCTTTATTCATAAATATAACAAACTATATATATGCAGTTTGTTTTATATATATATATATATATATATATATATATATATATGTATGTATGTATGTATGTCAACCCTTTCTTTGAATGCAAACGGACACGTGTATAAATGAAATTTTAATGCTGTAAAATGTTCCGGTGACGCCCAACGAGGTAACTGATATGGTTCCATTGAAACTTTCATTGCTCTGAGTGTAGAAAGTGTTTACAGAATAGATCAACAACACAGATTTTTATTACTAAAAACAAATCGAAAATTTACCAAAATAAATAAGTTTTTTTTCCTCCTTTTTATCTGCTGAGATAAACACAATGATAAGTCAAGATTTCTGAATTGATAAACAATAAACAGACTGAACGATAAAAACAGGACTCGTTGCGCGCGAGTGTTTTATATACTCCCGCCTGATTTCAATGATTTTGCTCAGTTCTTTGTACGTTGAATATTATTTGCTTGTGAGGATCCGACAAAAAAAAAATGAAAAAAAAAAAAAGAAAAAAGAAAATCAAACAAACAAGTTACCTTAAGTTTGTCATTAATACTATCACCAGAATCACTGAGGTTTTTACAGGAATATATTAACTATTATATTTCATCAATATATTGTGGTTTATTGACTATTATTTTTCTTGATTTAACTAGACGACCCATGAACTCACTGATTCCTTTTGCCAGTCTAGTACATGATACTATTGAGGCTTCTATTAAGTTAAAAACAAAACAAAACAAAAAAAACAAAAAACAACAACAACAAAAATTTCATGATAATGTCCGTTGTTGGACGATTAAAAATTGACGTTCGTTTTTAATGCAGACTCTACAAAATAATAATACACTCACAAGTTGGACTGAAAAATGCTTTACTTTTCAAGTTACGGACTTTTATGTGCCTTGTTCGCATAGAGAATTTACTATGATGATTATTTTTGCAGGATTTCGGTTTCATACATATATACAAACATAATGAAAGGTTTGATTATATATAGATTATTGTATTGTGAATTTGATTGATGGAAAGATCTTTATATTTTCTCCAAAGAAAGGATTGTTATTCTATCTTGATTTAAAGGTGCATGTAGTTCCAGTAAAATAACACATCTACTCGTATGTAATAAATTCTTACGTACAAAATGTGTAAACAATCAGAATATGCCTGCTCGTCGATGGATCACACACACACACACACACACACACACACACACACACACACACACACACACACACACATATATATATATATATATATATATATATACAATGTCCTATCAATCTTTGGCTCAGTCCAATGAAATTCTCAAGCATTACTCCAAAATTGTCCATGACATGTTGAAAGCGGTTATTTTCTCTTAGACTGGTTGTTTATCAGTAATAGAGACTCCAACGCAGTATTTTACACATAACTGAGGTAGAAGAATTTTGTATATGCTTTTCCACTAAGGCATTAGTTATAACGATAAAATTGTCGACCAAGAAAAGACGACATGATTCCATTTCCATTTAATGAAAACCTGTTTTCTTTTTTTGTTGGAGACCATCTACTAGTTGGCCAGTTGTGTACAAATCCCAAGAGCAATAGGAGCCTTCTATCATGTCTGAAAGTGACACAATGTTCAACAAGCGGGATCGGAGATGCGCCGCTGTACAACTCATGCTCTCTACCGATCCAAGTTATGACAACAGGACCATTGTCAGCACCCTCAAAATGAAAATCTGGATTGCCACGAATAACAGGGACGTGCCCAGGGTGATGAAAACAAAATTTACGGCTACGGTTATGGTCTTTGGTGCGGTTTCAAGTGAGGGCCACACCATGCCACCTCACATCTTCGAAATCGTCTTGAAAGTCAACACCAAAATGTACCTGGATGTGCTGAAGAGTGTGGTGATCCCCTGGTGCAATCAGGTGGCCGGTGGCAGACCCTGGGTGTGGCAGCAGGACTCGACGCCGGCCCAAAGTCCAATGAGATCCAGAAGGAGTGCTACGCCTTTGTACTCTTCTCTCACTGGCCCCCTCCTCCCCCGACCTGAACCCGCTTGACAACTTCGTTTGGTCATACCTCGAGAACATCACCAACATGACCTCCTACAACACTAAAGCCAACCTGATCACCGCCATCCGCCGAGTATTCACCGAGCTCCCGCTGGCGCTTGTGGAAAAGGCATGCTCCCAGTTCGGGATCCGTATCGAGGCGGTGATTGAAGCTGAAGGCGGCTACATTGAATATATGTCAACTCTACTACATAATCAAGTTACCTGAATTGATTTTTTCAATAATAGTTTTAAAATAAAGCTGTAGTGTGGTTTTCTTTAGGACTACAATTTTATTGTTCCACCCTATATATATATATATATAATCATGAAAATCACGGCCAAGAGTGAGTCTACCAAGGTTTCACCAAATGGCTTTTCCGGATTTCTCTGATCTACGTGTTGATGGATTATTTTTGAGTAGCATGTGTGTTTTTCGTCTTTTCTTTTTTTTACGAATTTTTTCCTCAGATATCAGTTTGTAGAATTTGCAAATTGTACTCTCTGTTTTTTTTCACACCAACAGAATTATTGATTAGATATAAAGATTAATATATATATATATATATATATATATATATATATATATATATGCGCGCGCGCGTGTTTGTTTGTGTTTGTGTGTGTTTGTGTTTTAAAACATCGGGAAAAATAATTTTCATATAAGAATTTTTCTTCAAACGAACTGCATCATAATCTATGACAATAAGACTAATTTTTTTTTATATGTCTTCAAAATCATACAAAATTTCGGAGAATATATATATATATATATATATATCCTCCGAAATTTTGTATGATTTTAAATATATGTATATATATATAACATTGATATATATATATATATATATATATATAAGGAAGTTACTTACCAAATAACAGAAACTCACCAAAAAGTGAGCGGAGAAAACGCTCCTTTCGCCATTCTTATTTCCACCGAGCAGTTTTAACTCCATGCTTGTTTTGGGGTCACCAGGAGAGAATGTGCACCGTTTCGGGGCCTTCCTCTCGACGGTTTTATTTGCACATCGCCCCCGCCCCCCTCATTGACATGAGGCCCCATTAAAGCATCCTGACAAATCAACGTCTAACGGCGAAATGTAAAAATTTTCAAATTTGTTCGCGTAATTATAATATTGTTGCGCATTCGCGAGCAGGTGATGCTATATATATATATATATATATATATATACCATTTGAATATGACGATGAGCCAGTTGAAGCTTATTTAGAGTGCACTTATATAGAAAAGTAGATAAGCAGTGACCATCCAACAACACAGAACTAAAAGACTGTATATTATCGGAGAGTGGTTTCGGTTCGTTCGGTTTCTTTGTTGAATGGTATACTAACCTTCATGCGTTATTCAAAGTCAAAGCCATCCTTGTAGTAGAACAGTAGTCTCTCGCAATGGAATGATGTAATTTTCCACAAGAAATAATAAAATTCTGTTTTCTTCGGTTAAGAAAAAAATTACTTAAATTAAAAATTTTTTGGTCATACTATATATGTATAAGGCTTTGACGAGATATTTGAGTAAACTTTATACTTCATTTAATCAAACTATGGATTAGATATTTTATGAATGCATCAGTATCATAATGTCAATGACATATTTACCCGACCTCCCACCAGGTAGAATTTGACACAAGGTCATTTTTGGCGGTACGAATCAAGACTCATGCACTGCAGTTTAAAAATATGATTGATCCTGTCGGTATTCCCATTTTGGGGGCACCTCAAGCGCCAAGTAATAAATCCTGCCTTGTAAAGCAGGTAGTGCCTGGGGTGGGGACAGACGCATGTGAACAGGCGACCAGTTTTTCACTCACCCGACACAAATGTCAGTCGTAAAAACAGGCATATATAAACCAGAATAAAAAAAGGAGATACATTTTAGTGAGGTGTTTATGTCAGCAGATGTTACGCAACGTAACTGCATTATATAGACATTTGTGAATCAGCAAAAACAAAAGAAACAATTTGATACGAGAAATAACATTAAACGAAAAATACGTATATACAGAAGCATTCATGACTTACTCGAAAGAGAATAAAGAGAGAATAAGTGTGTGTGTGGTGTGTGTGAATGTGAGTAAGAGAGAGAGAGAGAGAGAGAGAGAGAGAGAGAGAGAGATGATAGTTGGTACCTTCAAAAAAGACCTTAATTTAAATATATCTTTATGAGTGTATCACTTATCTTTTTTATGGACAGACACTTACCACTTATCTTTGCCTGTTTGTACCTCTTTGTTCCAATGTCTTTTAAGATTCTTTTGCACTCTAAGTCACACAGATGGCATATCACTACAAATAAAGATATTTACTAAAGCCATCAAAATTAATAACCGTTTTGAAATTCAGAGTGAAGAGAGTCGCAGTTAATGTGTGCAGCAAAATTTGAAAGGACATGTGTTGATGACTCGGAGTTGTCTTTTATTTTGTCTCGAGTCCAAGTCTTTAAGATAAAGGAGAACAAATAAAAGAAAAGTCCTCTTGAGTGTCTTTGGTTTCATATAATGCCAACTACCGATTCTACTTGATCAAAGAGGACTTACAGCCCGTGGCTGACACGTGGTAAACATATCAAGACCAGAAGATTGGCAAATATCGGTTAGTCGGTTATTTATCCATATTATGTTACATAAGGAAAGAGAGTGCTATGAATTTTCATATTAAGAAAGAAAGAAAAAAAGAAAGAAAGAAAAAAAGACAAAAATATTCATTCTTAGAATGAATAATATTGACTTGTTAGCATGAACAGTATCAATTTTAGATCCAGAGTAAGTTTTCGCAACACCATAGTATATATATATATATATATATATATATGTGTGTGTGTGTGTGTGTATGTGTGTGTGTGTGTGTGTGTGTGTGTGTGTGCGCGCGCACGTGTATGTATCCTTCAATACATTTCTTTAAGAAAATGTACATACATCAGTTCATTTACGCAAAGGAATGAATAAGATTAACTTATTCTTTGTCAGAGACTTATTCTTTTCTACTCATTCCAAAAGCAATATATATTATGAATATCATAGGTCCCATAATAAATGACTGTTATTTATATACATTAAGAAAGAAAGAAAGATAGATAGATAAATAAATAAATGAAAATTATAGAAAGAAAAGACGAGAATCATATAAATGAAGAAAATACTAAAGAAAAAAAAAAAAAAAGAAAATTATAGAGGTGAAGAAAAAAATAATAGAAAGAAGCAAAATAACAGAAAGAATGAAAAGAGAAAATTTTAGAAGGAAATTAAAATGAAAGACAGCAAAAGGAACGGAAGGAAAGAAGAAACAAAATTATTGAAAGAGAAACATTAAGAAAAAAATTTGAAAGTAAAAATAAAAAAGAAAGAAGCTATGAAAAAATAAAAGAAAGAAAAATAAATCAATATATATATATATATATATATATATATATATATATATATATATATATATATATATATATACAATGAAAGTTATGGAAAGAGATAGTCTCTGTGTGTGTGTGTGTGTGTGTGAGAGAGAGAGAGAGAGAGAGAGAGAGAGAGAGAGTGAGAGAGAGAGCGTGAGTGTATGTGTGTATTTGTGTGTGTATGTGTGTATGTGGAATTAAGTTGTGTAGTCTACCTACTTAATAAGTGCATTTCTCATTTTTATCACTAGTGACACCAGGTTGTGTATTCGATAAATATATGTATAAAGACACACACATATAAACACACCTACAGAAACTGATTTTCTTAACTTGATTTGTTGAGGTTCAATACTAAATAAAATCGCTTAAAAGGAGATATCTCAAAATCCGTATCTTTTCAGGCATATACTTCTCCATATACTCGAGGTTCCCTCAATATTATATGTTCCATTGGTGTATATATAATTTTGACGAATATATAATTATCATTATTTTTGTTTTGTTTGGTAAAGTTTCTTTATTTTATGGTATATCAAACTTCGTGGGTTATTTATTGCCAAAGCCATCCTTGTAGTGATACTATCTAACCCATTGCTTGTGGGAGGGGGTGATGAAGGGGTTAAAAACTTTCCCCAGAGTATTAGTCTGAAAGTAAACGTTCTAGTTCGACTGGAGTTTGTTGCCTGGCGTCAAAAAAGAAACTGCTTCGGAGGCGTTCATGGTTTAATGGTTAACGTCGTAGGCAGTGGACACGGCTACTCGAGTTCAAAACCTGAACGAGGCTGTTTGCATTTCACATGGCGTTAATACACTTGGGAAAGGTATATATCTAACTATTCTCTCTTCAGCTATGGATAAATAGTTGATCAGACTATGCTCTTTAAATTTGATTTGCCAACTAGTCTAGGAGAAGGAAAACTCTGAATTTAAAGTTGCTTAACTCAGCATGAAAGTTGACATTGTGTTGCATCCTGCTTGTGTGGAGGGTTTGGGTAAATACAGACATTTGATCTGCTTTGAAATAAGCAAGGAAAATTGATCTTGCAAATCTCATACCGAATATTACACGTTTTACAGGACTACACTTACGGGCGCCACTCATAATTATTACTTTTTTTACAATCTGCCTGATTTTGGTTTAGTTTGTTTAATGAACCTTGTTGGGCTATTTAATGCCAAAGCTATGCTGGTTGAAGAACTGTATTGGTACTATTTAACCTGTATCTGGGGATAAGGGGGTTCATAACTTTCCCGAGGCTGAAAGTAATGGAGGGAATATATAGTAATTTTTACTTGAGGTACCCATTTAAAATATTTTGAGAACAAAGCAAATATCGCTTAATACGATATCGCAATCCAGAAAGTTTGTCAATGAAGACCCCCCTCGTCTGTGTGTGTGTGTGTGTGTGTCTGTGTGTATGTGTGTGTGTGTATGTGTGTGTGTGTGTGTGAGTGTAAAGTCTTTGGGCCATTCTAAATTTGAAAATTTGATTTATGTATAATAAAGAATTCGGTAAAGAATATTTAAAAGACTGATGCATCTATGTAAATTATGTTTTTGATTTCAAAATGACGTTTTTATTTTCCGATTTTTTAATTTTATTTCAATAAACATATGCCTCACCTAATTTCCATATCTGAATGGATGAAAAAGTTTCATGAAACAAGTAGTATCAATGATAAGCAACCTCTGGCTGGAAGTTGATATCTAACTGAAGAAAAATGGAGCAAACGTTGAACAATTATTTTTGCATAAAAACTAATTATGACAGATTTTATTCTATTATATACATTCAAATAAGATCCATGATTTTTATGTTTTCTATTTTTCTTTTTGTCTTTCTTTTTCTTCCTTTTGACTCGAAATCTTTCTCGATAAACAAACGTAACATAAATTCTATACAATATTCCTAATAAGTCAAATGACGTAATTTAAAACAACAAACACTGATTCACTAATTAAACGACCAACTTTTTCTTGTAATACAAATTTTCCCCAAGGTTTTAATATTTTGCATTTTTAAACATCCATCGTTGACTTAATATCGCTAATATCACCTCTCACGGTCCTGATGATGGTTCAATAGAACCGAAACGCTATAGTGTCGACTTTACTTCTTATTAAATCTCTCCTTCCACTTGGATTGCCTTGTTATCAATTTTTCTCTACATTCAAGTAAATAAAGATTCAAAATTGAAAAATAATACATGTAGGTGCGCTTATTGTAACTTTTATCTTTGTAAGAAATGGAATTGGCAACTCAAGTTCAAATCCTGTACGATGTTTGTGTCTCACTTCACGCTAATGCTCTGGGAGAAGGCATGAATCCATCATATTTGGTTCTTTAGCCTCGGTAAGGACACCAACAGTGAGATAAAGTAAACTTTTATTGAAACCAGATGTATACCACTTAGAAATTGGTCTTGTGTCACATCCTGCACGTAGCGGATGGATTGGGTAAACACACACACACACACACACACACACACACACACACATATATGTATATATGAATGTATTCTGTTTAATCATAACCCACGAAAAACGAGACAAATAGCAATTTTTATTTGTGGTACCCATTCAAAACACTTTGAGAACAAAGCAAATTCCTGTTCAATTTGCAGCCGAATGAGAATTTGGGGGAGTATCTTTCGCACTAAACGCCATTTTTTAATCATTCAAATTCTCCATATAGACGCGATAACTATGAAATGCTGATTAGAATCCTTTTACTCCTCCCTAAATAGAAGCACCAATATCCTCATGGATCGCCTGTTACAACGGAGTTTACAAAGAGTTTACGGGTCGTCTAATAATAGAATTTAAACTCGTGGATACATGCACTCAGACATATGAGAACACTAGCAACACACAGAGTGAAATAATGACCATCCCCGGTTACGCAATGCAGACAGGATTTGTTATCATAATAGTGTACAACGAAGTACGGTTTTAGAAGTGGAGTCCTGTTCGAGAAGAATAATAATTTCTAATCCATTGGACAGATGTAAGTGAATATTTTGTTTCAGATACGCTGTCATTACATATTTGAGAGAGGGAAATTTTCTTTTTTTGTGTGTGTTTCTTGGAAACCAAAATCTGATTATTATTTCTTCACACGCACAAAATCCCACTGTGTATTGTGGGAACTAAAGTGATTTGAAATTTTATAAAACCCCGTCACTTTTCTGATTATTCTTGCTGTATTTAGCAGAGCTGCGTTTCGTATTGTTACATTTTTTAAAACATTTTTATTTGATTTAGTTTTTTCCTTGAGAAAGTTTAGCATTGGACCTATTGTTCCAGCAATGGTGAGGAAGAGAGTCACATGAAAAAAAATATATATATATATATTTAGACCTATATATATATATATATATATATATATATATATATATATATATATATATACACACACACACGCACACACACACGCACACACTATATATATATATATATAGGTCTAAATATATATATATATAGAGACCTATATATATATATGTGTGTGTGTGTGTGTGTATGTGTGTGTGTGTGTAGATTTATATATATGATGATTTTAAAAAACTCAAATATATGTTTATCTAGAATATATATATATATATATATATATATATAGGTCTAAATATATATATATAGAGACCTATATATATATGTGTGTGTGTGTGTGTGTGTGTGTGTGTGGATTTATATATATGATGATTTTAAAAAACTCAAATATATGTTTATCTAGTATATATATATATATATATATATATATATATATATATATATATTCTAGATAAATATATGTTAGACTTTTTCCTGTATACTTTTAAATATATACATAGCACATTCAATAAGTTTTCAGACTTTTTGGGAGAGGCATTTAAAATTGTCGTAGACTCTTGAAAATTCACTATGTTATTACTATACATCTTATGAGATGACTAACCAATTTTTATGATTTCAGGTTCAAATAAATATCTACAGCAGGAATTGAAATACACCCTACCAAACCCTGATTGTCACAGCTGGTGAATTTCAAAAAAGCAATCTGGACATGAGGACACTTTAGAAGAACGATATGCAATAAAATTCTGTTTTAAACTTGGAAAAAAATGCCAGAGAAACGTATGGAAAGCTTCAGACTGCTTTTGGACCATCTTGCCTGAATCAAGCATCAGATTTTGTGTGGCATAAGAGATTCACGGAAGGCAGGGAGTCTGTGAGGGATGATAAGAGTTGTGGGAGGAGTAAGGAAGTCAACACACCAGAGTTGATCGGTCAAAGGGTCAGGGTTAGGGTTAGGGTTACTATGTTGAGGTTTTAAGGGAGTTAAAGAAAAGATTCCGTCGGAAGAGGCCAGCACTCTTCGAATCGGGTCAGTGGCATTTCGACCAGGACACAACTCCATCCTTGTCACAGACTATTCGACTAGGGTGGGCACGAAGACAGTTCCTCAGCCTCCCTATAGTCCAGACCTTGCTCCCTGTGACTTTTGGTTATTCCCTTAGCTCAGAGGCTGTCGTTATGAGACAATTGAGGAGATGAAAGAGGCTGTGACGAAGGTTATTGACACGCTCACACAAGAGGACCTCCATGGGGCCTTCGAGAAGTTGTTGGAACGGTACAACAAGTGCATTGCAGATGGAGGAGATTACTTCGAAGTGGACTAGAGTTTCATAAATAAAAGTGCCCATTCGAAAAAAGTCTGGAAACGTATTTAATGATCCTCGTATAATTACATATACAACCGGCCCATTGGCTTAATGGGTTGAGTGTTCGCCAATGGCCCGGGAGATCGGGGTTTAATCTCAGATTGAGTCATGCCAAAGACTCAAGAAATCGTACTTGATACCTCCTTGCTTCACACTCAGCATTATAAGGTATGTATTAAGGGAAAAGCGGAGCAGTCGAGGGAAGAGAGTGTCACCATCTCCTACACCTCGGTGTAGTAGCTATTAAAAAGGGAGACTTCATCAGGGCGCCCTCGAATAGAGTCACCAACTTATATATATATATATATATGTGTGTGTGTGTGTGTGTGTGTGTGTATTGGTCTAAACACACACACACACACACATATATGAATAAATTTTTGATTTTTTCGTCTATACTTTAAAATTATCACGTGGTCAGCTGCATCTACTCTGATGATTTTTTTCTGTATAGAGAATTATATAAGTGCTTTGTCCTGAACAAGACACTGTTTTGCTCTAAAAGAAACATAGTGTGGTGTAATAGTTAACGCGCTGGCCGATTGCAAATGAGTTCGATTTATATTGAGTGGCCCATACTTTTTGTACCAAACTTAGCAAAGCTTCGTAAATGAATAAAGGCGGATCTCAATAGTTTAGTCGTTCGAGAGCTACTCTTTAAGTCATTCGATTCACACCGAGGGTTCCATACTTTGAGCCCGGTGCCAAACTAAAGGAAATGACAACAATTCTAAACCTTTTTATCTCATGCATTCATCCAATCTCTCTGTCAAAGGCAGGATATAACTTGATTTCTCTTAAATTGCTTGCCCAACCAAAGATAAAGATCCTAGTCTTCCCAAGCTGGAAGGAGGACATATGGAATTATGCCTTTCCCAATAAATTAGCGGGAAGTAAAACGCAAACAGCTTTGCCTAAGATTTGAACTCGGGTCATTGATTCTATTTCCTCCGACGATAAGTGCGCTTTTTCAATTTTATACATCATCTTGTGATATATAATTTTCATACTTATTAAGTTTCCATATCAGTCAAATAGCCCAGTCGGTTGGGACTGTAGAATACATCGACTGCATCTCCGCCGAGGGATAAGACCCTCACTCAACGAGTGTCCTAGATATGACTCTAAACAATCTTCAATGATACGTGAGCTTTGAGAATGCGGAGTACATTCCAATCGCTCCCAGGTCCACTCTAGCCCGGAGTGATTGCTCCTGAGAGGGTCCTATCTATCTAGAACTGTTTGATATTTAAACTGTATACTTATGTTAAATTGAATTTTATGAAATAGAACTGTTTTTATATTCAACTGTATGTATACAAATAAATTGTATTTAATTGAATTGTTTGTGATACATAGCAATACTTGAAAACATTAAATTGTGTGCAAACAAATTGTTCATGGTAAATAAAATTATTCGTATTAGATAGAAATAAGTGAAATCATTCAACTGTGTAAAAAATAATGAGCTCAGGCTTGTTTAAAAATGTTATCAACAAAATGAGTTTAGAAATCATATATTTAATATATATGTATAAAAAGGATTATTAGTTATTAAATGACCTACAGTTATTAAATGACCTACAATGATTGATATGCCATAAAACCAAACCAAACCATATCAATCATATCTGGTGGACTTCGCTGGAAAGCAAGAGACAGTAAACCTTTTATGTAATCCAGACATTTCCTCCTTATCGTTAGTCATTAAAGCAATGTTATTGTATAAACTCTTCCTTGAATTCCTAATTCTTTTAACCATTTTCCAAGACTATTCTCGATGGTTCTAAGCGTCTTGTAGCCGGGATTTAGTGGACCGTTTTATCTTAAGACGAAGACGATTTTATGCGTTTCATTTTCCAGGACAGTTTATGGTTCGTGCATATGCTTTTTGTCAGCATTTTCAAATTTTAATCTCTTGCGCAATTCTCAGTGGATCATTTGTCCCACTGAATCATACCTGCTCTTGTATTCCTTTTGTGCTAGTTTGCTGCATTCACCAATTTATTCATTTATTTATTATATTCCTTGCGAGTTTTTCACACCAGGTGATAGTCTTTCATTGGAGTCCAAGTGACAGCAAGTGTCTTCATGTCTCCAGGACTCTTCTCAGTATTTTGCCCGATCATAGTGAGATGGTCTAGGCATGTCAACCTATTTCCAGTTTTTCCAGTCCCCTTCAAAGTCTTTGGGGACCGTTCCGAACACCCCAATTACAATTGATATCCCCGATACCTTCATGTTTCAGAGCTTTTTTTAGTCCAATTACTGGCCTCTCTTTTCGTTTTCTTTGATTTTCATTCTGTTGTCTGCCGGGACGGCAAAGTCCACTATTCGGTGAGTTCTCTTTATTTATTGTTCATTATCACTAGGTCTGGTCTTCTGGCCGGGATTCGGTGATCTGTTTGTATCTCAAAATCCCAGAGAAATTTGTGTGTCTCATTCTCTAGGGTGGATTCTGGTTTGTGCAAATACCATTAGATAGTATGGTCAAATTAGTCTTTCATTTCTCTTTTTTATGTAGTCTTCTAGTCCTTGTATTGATGCATCCACACTACTTTCAATGTTGGCGAGTCCTCTTCCTTTTTCTTTTCTTGACACATATAGTCTGTCGATGTCATGTTTCGGATATAAGGCCTTATGCACAATCATTAACTTTTTTGTCCTCTAGTCCATTTGTTCATTCGTCCATTTCAAGAATGATTCCGAGTATCTTACAAGGGGGACAACCCAGATGGTTATCCCTTTGATGAGATTCCTGTGACAGAGTTTGGTTTCGAGTTTTCTTGTTTGTCTAAGACACTCTTTTTTAAATTTTTTCTTTCATCTTCACTGGTTTGATGGTGTTAGATCTTCAGAACACTTCGGAGTATTCTAGCTGATCTAAACAGTGCCGTGTTTTGTATGGTATCGATTCTTCCTCTGATCTCTGATTCTTCCAGTTTCTTCTCTAAGCCTTTTGGAACTATTCCAGGTGCAACCACTATAATTCCTATTACTGTCGCTTTCATGTTCCATTTCTTTTTTTCGCTCTAAGGCAAGGTCCAAGTATTTTTTTATCTTTTTGTTTTCTTTTATTTTCACTCTGTGGTCAGCTAGAATGGCAAAATCCACGTGATAAATAATTGTTTTTTTTTCTTGTAAATTAACATTAAATCGGGTCTTCTGATTTGGATTGGCGATAGTAGAGTTGTCACTTTCTTGATTACACCTTTGTTTATACATAAGATTTTCTGACAGCGAACTTGTTAATGTTATCTTGGATACGGTTATAAACATTTAAATTCTATCTTTAAGAGTCCTAGGGCTCCAATGATCACTTCATCCCCAAGATGTAAAAACTTGTTGATTTCGATAATTTGCTATGTGTTTCAAGTGTATTTCTCTAATAGAGGTTCGTTTTTGCTGGGTTGTGTACGTCCATGGATGAGGTAAGATCTATTTCGAATTCGATTATTTCTTTCGACTGGACATTACCGATCATTTTCCCCAATGAACAGCAGATAGAACTTTTGGTATAAATTGGTGACGTTTTGCTGATACTTACATGGGGTTGGGGCATACATCTTCAAAAGTTTATGTTCTTAATTCAGTTTATCTCATGGCTTCAGTATAACACACACACACACACACACACACACACACACACACACACACATATATATATATATATATATATATATAATGGCCCTCCATATATATATATATATATATATATTGGCCATTGTATATATATATATATATATATATAATATGGCCCATAAGTATATATTATGGGCCATGTAATAATACGCTCCCACCAATTTTTTTTATAAAACTTAATTTTCTTCTAAACCAAAGATACCAAAATTTTAGAATTTCTGGTGAAAAATTATACAAAGTAGATATTATTAGGTATTATCTAATTATAAACTCTACGACGTTGAAATTCTCAAACGAAAAATTAAGTACACATCTTATAAACATTTATGCTTTTTTTTTATTACACGATTGATTTTTTTAAAGATAAATAATACCTAATAATATCTGGCTTTATTGTATAATTTTCTGCTAGAATTGATAAAATTTTAGTATCTTTAGTTCAGAAAAAATTATTTTTTATAAATAATTAGTGTACTTATTCTCTCTCTGTTTCTCCATCTCTCTGTCTATATATATATATATATATATATATATATATATATATATAATGAGAATTCTATTAGATATTTAGTTGGGTAACATATTTAGTATTCTCGTGGATAATGAGTTCAGTTTCCATTAAGTTTGAGATAAAAGTCGATTCGTGTCAAAAAAGTAAGTCAGAAATTTTTTCTAATTGATTTGTACTTATTTTGTTATAATTCTTACACGTGTTTTTAATTTAAAGAGTTCTGTTAGTTTGCAAGCTTA
This sequence comes from Sepioteuthis lessoniana, assembly GCA_963585895.1. Taxonomy (NCBI): domain Eukaryota; kingdom Metazoa; phylum Mollusca; class Cephalopoda; order Myopsida; family Loliginidae; genus Sepioteuthis; species Sepioteuthis lessoniana. The sequence goes on from OY757905.1 coordinate 83,434,795, forward strand.
ATGTTTAAAAAGTATTAGTTCATATATTTTAGATAGATTTGAGGGTTATCAATTCACGTCGAGTTAATCCTTTCTTTTGCTTGTTCTCACCACTCGTTTTGTTTGATATAAGTCTATTAGGGGCGTAACCAGGTTATAAGTTAGGTGGGGCTGAGCTAATAAAAAACCACCAGAACATGTACCAAATTATTTTAAATTCATTCAACAATTTTGAATTTGCCATCAAAAAATAGAATTTCAAAGGAAATGAAAGCTTGTTACAATATATCAGAGTTGCTTTTTAAGTAGTGTCGCCTCTTTTATCCTGTTCTCCCACGGGTGTTGGTGGAATGACAGTAGAGGTTGAACTTTGCCGCCGATAATCCATGGCAGCTGAACGGTTGTCTGGATGAATGGTGTTTGACACAAAAGCGGAAATGTGTCTTTGAATTCCTTCACGAGGAAAAAATTGCACCCATTGACATTCATCGGATCATGCTTAACGTTTATGCGGACTAAACAGCAGATTAGATCAGAGGCATTTCAGTACTAGTGATAACGATATGATTGAGAAATCATGTTCCACGAAATGAAGAGCGCTTTGACAAGCAAAAGAAATTAGTCTTTATAGTCTATTAAAAGACCACAAAAATATTTTATTAAGCTCTGTCAGCTGGGCTTAGAAGACACCGACTGTATCCTCTACAATTAGGTAAGTCCCCTACCAAAGGAGTGTCCTGTTTACGACACAAAATTTGATGGTGAGGCTACAGTTCTAGAGCTCTTGTGAGCCGGGAGTCACCCTCTCATTGCTATTACTCCCAGGTCCTCTCTGTTCTCGAGTGTTAGTACGTGACTCAAATAGATCTGTTTGAGTGTTAGCACGTGACTCAAATAGATCTGTTTGAAAATTATTCATATTAAATAGAAATACTTGATACCATATATCTGTTTGAAAATCATTTGTATAAATAGTTACTCGAAGCTTTAATAGTTTACTAAGGATTATTATTAGTAGTAACTTGAAATCATATAATAGCAATAAAATTATTGGTGTTTGATAGGAATACTTAATACAATACTTGATACCTTATTACTGTGTGTAAACAAATGATTATAGACAATTTTTTTTAAATGCAAGGAAATCTAATTGAACATTGAAAATATAGTTATGATAACGACAAAACATTTAAAAATGGATCAATTTTCGGCATTAAATATCCCATAAGGAGTTGATATGCCGTTAAACAAATAAACCAAACCAAACCAAACCAAACTATTTTCCTGACAATGAGAGGTCGTTATCTCCGCTACAAAAAAGTGGGTTACCTCGAAGACGGTCTTACTGGCTCTTATTTGTTGCTGGCGAACATGCATGACGACTGTTGCCAACTATGAAGAAAAATGATGTTTTGTTGAAAATTTGCACTATGCAATGGTATTTTGAGCTCTTTGTGTTTGTTATATATATAGCAATGTCTGAAGGGGAATGATTGTTGAACAGGAGGGCGTTTGAAGCAAAGGTACTGTGTCACGGAATTTGTTTCTTTCCAATGTTTATCTTCTCAATACGGAAATGTTCATTATTTCTTTGGTAGAATTTTACCTTCGAGAAAAGTTAAGTTTAAAAGTTCGAGCGAATTAAAGAGTTCTAAATTCATAAAAAAGACAATAAGACATAACTGTTGAACCAAATCTTGAACCAACAATGTTTACTCGATAGATTCCAATAAGGAGGTGATTTGCAGTTGAACACATAAAACCGAACTAAACTAAACTAAACAAAAGTAAACCTTACCAAAGTAAACTAAACTAAACCTAACCAAAATATATAAATAAAACTACAAATTTCTAAAAGTCTTTCACCCGAAAAGATTGAATCGGTAAAAAAAAAAAAAAAAAAAATGAGCTAAGAGAGGATTAAAAAGGTGATCTTAATGAGGCTGTGATATGTTGATGCAATATGTATCTTAGGGCTGTTGATTCTTCCCAGTAGCAGTTGTGAAGTCTACCGAAGATTGCAGAAAAATATCAGAGACTCTCTGGATGACCTGTGAAGACTGTTGACGATTATTTCCGACCCGTAAAGATTATGATTCTGCCACAGGGAATCTTTATCAATAGTATCCTGATCTCCTTCTGATTTAACAAGTTTGGTTGCTATTGTCTGTCTAGTGTTGTTACTGTTGTGTGTCCGAGGTTTTTCTTTCATGCTCTTTAACGGTATGGCTAAAAAGCTTTGATAAACATCATAGCTGATATTCAACTCTAGCTCGATTATTCATATTAACTCCAAATCAGAGAGATGTAAGTGCAGGTAGGTGAAACTCAGTTAAGCTGAATTTCGCAAGAATTCACCTGATCGACCCGGGTTCAATTCTCACGAGCGCTAATTATAATTGTTATTTACGATTCCTAATTATCATTTCCAGGCCGTTCTTTTTTTTATTTAATTTTAATAAGATCAACTTTTCTCCGTTGATCTAATCATTCAATTGTTCTAACTACCCAAAGGTGTTTTCATCCATTAACAGGGTATCGCCTTGTTTTAGTAGTTTCAGATGCATTATTTTCGGAGAATCCTCCCACTTTTATAAGCACAAGACTAATTGCAAGGAAGAAAAAAAAAAAGATATTTTATTTTGGTTTAACATCAAGCTTCTAACAAATTAACATTAAGTATTCAAAGTAATGTCTTAAGGGTGATGTCACGATTAATGAACTCTGTGAAACACGTTCAAATCCTTAATAAGGATGTTTGCGTTTAACTTCGTGCTAATACTTTTGGGAAAAGCATGAAACTATCTCTTCTATTCAAGCTCTAAGTAAGTAGTAGGGCAGATTGGCTTCTCTAGCCTTAATAGGACAACCGAACTTAGAGAAGGAAACCTCGCTTTTTAGGAGTGCTGGGTGTTAGAAAGAGCATTCGACTCGTAAAAATCATACCAAGTTTGTATAGACAGAATGGCGAAAGTTGGTATAGCTTTTGATGAAACAAATTTCCGCTACTCGGAAGGAAATAATTGGTAAAACATTTGCAAAGTGATGATTAAAAATGTAACGTTATGAAGCTAACAGTATTCTTTATCTTCGAGTTGTTGATTCTTCGCAGTAGCTACTAGTGAAGTCTGTCAAAAACTGCGAAAGATTCTCTGCATGACCAGTAAAGATTGGAAGACTGGGACGACTCTCTCTGACAAGCAAAAACTGATTTGTTTCATCTTTTGATTTTAATTGTTTTTTTCAAATTCAACTCAACCGGGTCGCCATTTTCATATCAGTGAACAACAACGTGTGTCAAAGAAAAGAACAATAAAAGATAATCGTAATGTAAGGCTCAAAATCATACTCCCTTTTGCCAAAGGGCGTCTAGAAGAGATATTATCTTTTATTATCGTTTTCTTTATTATTCGATGTCACAGAAATGACGACCAAGATAAGTAAAGTTGGTGGGGAAAACAACTAAAATCAAAAGATGAAAAAAAAACAAAAACAAACAAAAAACAAACAAAAAACAAGGCAAAATTTTATAATTCGCAAAATGTCCGCCCGTCCGTCCCTGCAACCAAGACTCCACCATTTTTGGATCGATTTCAAACCAATATTCTGGAATTGTTAGGGTTATCTCTGGAGAGTTTTGTTTTTTTAGTAAAAATCAAATATTCCTGGCTAAATATCGGCCTGGATTATTGAATGTCTTTAATTCTTAAAATGAAATTAAGTTTTTTAACAATAAAATGTTAAGCAATCGCAAGGGTGAAAAGAAAGTGAAATAAATAAACTCAGGTTTTATCACTAGTTTAACCACAGCATTGCTGAAATTCAGATTGTCAACAAATCAAAAATACTAATATATATTAAGAAGTTCCAAATCGCGTGGATGTTGCATATACGTAGATCTGCTACTTTCACTCTTGCAGAAACCAGATGAAGTTAATAATATCCATTGCGTTTTGTAGATATATGTTTTTTTTTTAAATTCAAATGACTAGCACAGAAGCACAGAATAAAAATTATTCGTGGAAGATTCGGTTTAACTGACATATCATTTGTTTTGTAAATTTAGAGCTTTATTTGACTTGAACTTTTAAATTTAATTTTTATCGAATTATTTTTTTTTTCAAAGAAATTGAAATTTTCATACTGAGTAGATAAATCTATATTGGAAAGAAATTGACAAAAATAAATGTATCAAAGAAATTGAGATTTTCATTGAGTAGCCTAATGGGTAGAGTGTTTGCCAATGGCCCGGGTTCAGTCCCAGGTCGAGTCATACCAAAGACTTAAAAAATGATACTTGATGCCGCTTTGCTTAACACTCAGTATTATAAGGTACGGATCAAGGGTAAAGCGGAGCAATCCAGGGAAAGGAGTAGCACCCTCCCCGATACTTCAGTGTAGTAGCTATTGAAAAGGGAACCTTCGAGTCGCCCTCGACGACGGTCCCAAACTTTACTAAGATAAAACTACATTGGGAAGAAATTAACTGAAAAAAAGCAATAAATAATCTTCATCTGACGCTTAATTTTTTAAGACTAGCCAATAAAAGTTGAAATTTATGATAAACCAGTTCAGTTCTATGTTATTCAATGAATTTAAAAAATGATTTGAGCTATTTTCTTTTTCATAAAATTTTAAACAGCATTAAGAAATCTTGAAATATCAAAAGGTTATAATTTTTTTAAATTTAACCAGTTTGTACCGGTGGGGCTTTGAATACACTGACTATATTTTCTTCCATGGAGTTAGACCTCAACCTTGAAAAAAAATTTAATAAAAAGGAGTGTTATGCGTATGATTGTAAAATGCATCTGGGAGTGAGACTCTAATAGTGAAACTCTGGTGAGTATGGAGTACTCTCTCGATGCCATTACTCCTAGGTTCATTTGGAATGGTAGTATATGTTAGGGTCCAATCTATGGGTTAAATAGATCTGCTTGAAAATCATAAGTATTAGGAATACTTTAAACCATATAACATTGGATGCAAACAAATGATCATTATTAAATAAGAATTATTTCTTAAAACCATATAATTGTTTAATTACAAGTATTATAAAGTAAGAGTCGAAACCATATAAGTTTGTGAAAAATATTTGTATCATATTTCGACATGTCAATAAACAAATAAACCAAATCAATCTAGTTTATACAAAATTTTAAAAAAGCAGATTTAGACAATTACAAATCGGAGATACTTTTATATTTCACACAACTTGAGCCTTGAATCAAATTCAAACAACATCAAGAATGATAAAAATGAAGGGTATAATATTTATAAAATAATCTTAACAGAAATACAAAGCTATAAATATAGAATAACCAGTGAGAATCGAACCCACGAACAGTGGTCTGGTAGTCCAAGGTTAATTGTGTGTTATACGTGTCACCCGGCTAATAGTAAGGGCTCTGTAACAATTTGATTGCCTGGGAAAAGTGTTGTGGTAGTCTCTAAAATAATAACTGTCCCTTTACCTCATGCATAAAAACATATGTTATGCCAATAATTGAATGCATCAAATACGTTATCCAAAGGAAAAAAATATGGGGAAAGAAAAGCTAATTTATGTGCATAGATTTTTTTACAGTTGCTCTGAGCATCTGTCACAACAAAATATTTAAGGTTTTTTTTTTTCATTAGAAAAGTAAATAAGTGTCTAAGGGGTTAAAAAAGGGCTCTATAATAGGATGAAAGAAAAAGTCACAATGTTTTGAGTTGTGACAAGTTTTCCATCTTCTATTGCTTATATTTCTTTGGTGATTATTCAAGCAAATGAAACCTCGTGAGAATAAAAAAAAATCTTGATTGGTTTAAGAATCGAGAACTTGTTTGGACTTTCCCTGTTGATACATCTTCAAGCACAAGAAGAAAAAATGGCGAGTACTGCCTTTTTTTTCTTTTTTTCTTTGTAAGGGTAAAGTAGACCGTGTAATAAATGTATACAAGAAATAAACTAACAGGAAACTAAAGAAAGGACATAAATTTGATAATGGCAGGTGTCGAAAAGAGGAAAAAAGTGCTCTGAACTCTTTCTTATCATCGACTTTAGACACCGTACAAAAAAAAAAAAAAAAAGAAACAAACAAAACAAAAACAAAAACAAAAGCAAAAACAAAATAAAAACAAACAAACAAAAAACAAGAAGACAGAAAAAATGCTTTACCGAAAGAAAGTTCTTTGTACATATTTACAAAAACGTGTACACATATAAGCACATCAACAAGTAAATATATCCCTATATAGATATATGTGTAAGCACACGCATAGATTAGTAGATGAAGTACTCGTCTACGCCGGGTATGCGGTCACTGTGAGACTAACAGAAAAGATGCCAAAAATCAATTCCCTTTTTTTAAAAATGTCTATTTGATAATATTGTTAACCAAAAAATTAACACCGAATGGCCACATAAAGTTATAAAAACCACAAAGAATAAATCCGCTTAAGAGAAAAAGAGATTTACTAACTATTTAATTTATATTATCTAATAAAGATAAAGAGGAGGTGGCCGTAGCAGAACGTTTATCGTCGCAAGAAGTGATCTCGACTACGCGAGTTCAAATTCTAAACGAGGCTGTCAGCATTTTACATTATACTAATACCTTTGGAAAAAGTAAGAATCCAACTATTCTCTCTCCAGTAATGGGTAAATAGTAGAGCAGACTGAACTTTTTAATCATCGAATGGCAACCAGTCTAGGAGAAAGAAAACTTAAAATCCTTACCAGTTGTAGACCTGAAAAGGGATGGGCTTCGCCAAAGACATGCTAGTGCTCCCTACCTGGTTACGAGAACAGTTGGTGGATAATGGTAAATATTGTTCAATAAAAAATCACAGAATTTTGTAGAGACATATTGTAACTTAAATCAGTGATACCTAAGAAATTAACTGATTTAAACATTTATATAATCAAGATCGTTAGTCCTAACTAATCAATAACGCTATGTTGTTATTTTACATTTTCAGATTAAAAAATTACCCGTAAAATTTATAAAAAATGCATTTAATTCAATGTGAATTATTATTTAAGTAATATAAATAATTCGTTAAATTTTTCTTTTGAAGTTTGGAAATCTATATTCTGAAGGATTAGTAACGCCTGACAGCACCATAGCTTATGGCTGGTTATTGTTTAATTTTAGAGGGTCTTTCGATGGAATCCAACCTGACTCCATGAAGATGATCTTTTACGCCCAAACCATATTGGCCCGATAAGTATTTGACAGCTCTATATCTATTGAGAATACACAAACAAGTTCTCTATCATTAATATTTTACTAAACGACCCGGGAACCCGTTGTAACAACGGCCCATGATGACATAGATGCTTCTGTTTAGCAAATTGTAAAGGATTTTGATTAGCATTTCACAATTATCTGTAATATCAACAGTTTTGAGCGTTAAAAATGATATTCAGCGCGAATGCAGTCTCTATTCAGTTGCAATTTTGTTTGGAAATTGTTTTATTCTTTTAAAGAATTTTTAGTGCATTTCTCTGATGAAAATTTCGCTTTGATGTGATGCTTTTGGAGCGTTACGGTTGCATACAAACCTAATTAAAATTCTATCAACATATAGAAGATTGATAAAAACGTTCAGTACTAACGCTGACCCTGCAAAAATTATAATTCATTTACAAATTGTCCAAGGGATTATATCAATTTCTAAGGGAGTGCATTTTAATTGTATAGCTATGATGTGCCGTTTCGCTAGGACACACACACACACACACACACACACACACACACACACACACACACACACACACACACATATATATATATATATATATATATATATATATATATATTAAAAATTTGATTTGATATATTCATGAACATAGATGTTCATTATCGGTGATAAAGCATCAATTGAGGATAGCGTAGACATAGAGTCAATGTTGCTTGCTGACTGTTACCTGCTTATGCAATCATCAGACTAATTATTGTGTTGTCCAGAAATTGGCGAGAAACTGACAGTCACCAAACTCCGTTGACCTTGTACCAATGCTATCTAACATACACACACATACATATATATGGAGAAAAATTGAAAAACAAAGTAATCCAAAGTGAAGAATTTAAACATCCATCAGTGATCTAACGACACTCGATAACATTTTTTCTAAGACCTGATGATCGTTTAATAAAACTGAAACGTTAAAATATCGACTTTCTTTCATATTAGATTCTTCACTCTGGATCACTTTGTTTTCAATTTTTCTCCATATTGTTGGATTCTTTTCCATTAATTACATCCATATATATATATATATATATATATATATATATATATATATATATATGGAGCTCAGCTGATTTCCATACTGATAGAAAAGTATAAATCCCCCCCCCCCAAAATATAGGCTCGAGAAACTGTAATTTTTGTATCATCGACCAATCAGCGCTTATCCGTTAGTTTTAAAGTTTCTTTGAGATATTCGCAGACGACAATATTTGACTTGCCGTGAAAAATTTGAAGGATCAAAACCCAGAATAATTTAAGAAATCTTTTCCCTTCAAGATGTTTAAAATACATTTTCATTCAATCATAATCACAGGTAAATCATCAATTTTTAAAAATTTCAACCCTATCTCAACTGTATAAATAAGGAATATATAAATATTTTTTCAGTAGGTATAGATTTATTTCACATCTACCCAACCTTTCAGTTTATTTCTTTTAACAGAAAATTTAAACATTTTCTTTCGAGAATGCATTTTATTTCAACATTGCTTAACTATCTTAAAATTTAACCGATATGTCATTGTTTAAATTGATTTATTAATATTGATATTATAGCTTAAGCCTGTTGATAAAAACTTTCAGCAGCAGTCGCATATACTTCTAACGCAGAAACACAATTTACTCTCTCACATAGCAATATACTCACACACACATTTACACACACAAAATATATACCCATAGATTAAGCTAATAAAAAATGCTATATTTCATGCAATAATTTTCACTATCTCTAAAAGAATATCTATTCACTGATTAATATTATCTTTGCTTACAAGAAGAGACTTTGTAACTTCTGCTTGCCAGCAAACGCTTCGTCCAGCTCAAAGAAATAAAAAATTATCAAGTTGGAGATCGGAGTTTTATTCAAACCTTTACACCTTAATCTGCAACAGATATATATATACATATATATATATATATATATATATATATATATATATATATATATATATATATATATATATATATATATGTCCAAAGCCGAACTTGCTAATCATATGAGATCATATGAGAGTAAACAATTGAAGACTCACTATACAAAAGTCCTTCTGCAGCAACCTACATGTAATTCATGTCAGTTCTCCAACAAAGTGTGTGGGTCTGCAGCGGGTGAGAAGTCACATGAGAATACACGAGAACAAATTCAACGGAAAAGACGCTAATTCATTTGTCACACAAGTAGATTTGGAAAGAAGTCACACACACACACACACACACATATATATATATGTGTGTGCGTGTGTGTGCGCATATATATATATATACTAGTAACAGGGGGAGTGCATAGTGGATAAGGTGCTTGACTGTGACACCTTAGTAAGCGAGTAATTCAGTTTTCTAATTCTCACTCTGTACTAAGTACGGATTATCTGCATATCTATTACAAAGGGAATAGAACACCGCAGAAAAAGTTAAAAGCGCAACCCCCCCCAAAAAAAAACGCATTTGGTAATTCCATTTAAGTTGCAAATTAACCAGATTTTCCAGGTGAAAATATTTTTTTCGAAAGGTTCTTGAGGAATATCTTATCTCTTGGAAACTGAATACAGAACGGGATTTTCCCTCTTAATCAATTTGATCGGCCACTGAATAGGGTGTTTCATACATCGTAACTTATGTCTGATCCCTGTTGAGTTTTGCCGGCAGCATATTTTAAACTCTACTTATCAACGAAATGCAACGGAAACGTAAGATATAATGACATAATATCCTTTTTAGATAAGATGTTTGCTATGCATTTATATATCTAGTTTACACCAAGAAACTTACATATATATGAAAGTATATTATAATTTATTTCTTTTTTTAAAGGTTTCTTTAATTCAGTATGCAGAGCTACAATTTGTTCTTATCTTGGGATTTTTTCCTACAGATGTGTAATCTGAAACTCGGCTATAATGTATTTGAGCAATTTAAGAGTGGACGGACTGTATATGATTTCATGCTAAATATTTTCTGAACATTTTTTGATTTTTTAAAAATTATCTTAAAGATATTTAGGGTGGGTTTTGCATTCTACAACGCCTGATCTCGTATATGTGCCTGGATGGACATGTATTTTTATATTTGACATTTCTGATTTTGAAAACCTCTGAATATTTCAGTATCATACAATACCCTCTTAAAATCTACCTTAAGTACCCATTATGCTCGATATCGAGTCACATCCTATTTATAGATTTTATATTATAATTGAATAATCATAAATGAATGGATAAGTGAAAGTTATATACAAGCATTAAATAATTATCACTTTTAAGAAATTATAATGACTAGGGTGAGTGCGAATGTAGATACTATACTATTACTATTAAGTTGTAAATTGGGTTAGAAATTATTCTATTTTTCAAGTTGTTGTTTTGTTGGGCCCAGGGCATGTTCTATAACTTTTTTAGCCCTCTGGCAAGATCTGAATATTTGTCTATATTTTCAAGTATTTTTATTTTCACTCGAAATTTTTACTCGAAATCCATTAGATGACAAGTGTTAGGTTACAGCATTTATTTATCACATGATTAACGGTTTCGTCTCTTTCTCCACATAACCATCACCTACTATTTTGTGGCGTATTATCAATTTTCGCTTTAATATATTTGGTTCTTATGGCGTTGTAAGGATGTAAAGCATTTTGCACTGTCATCAATTTTCTTGTCCTTTGGTCAATTAAAACATTTTTAGAATGGACCCGAGTATCTCACAGGTGTTAATTCCTGTGATGAGATTTCTGCTGCAGAGGTTTGTTTCAAGATTATTATTATTATTATTATTATTATTATTACTATTTTACTCCGTTCAGCTGATGGTTTTTCACTGGAGTCTGAGTAGCAGTAAGTCTCCAGGACTCTTTTCAGTATTCTGACTGATTTCAACAATGTTGTTGTTTGGTTGTCTCCACTCGTTCTTTTTTTCAATTCTTCCCGTTCCTGTATCAATCCTTTGGTGACTGTACTAAGAGCACCAATTGCAATTGGTATAACTGTCACTTTCATGTTCCACGGCATTTTCCATTCCCTGGCAAGGTCCAGGTGCTTATCCTTCTTTTCGCTTTTTTTTTCAATTTTACTTAGTGGTCAGCAATGTCCACAATTCGGAAAGTTCTTTCTTTTGTAGGTCTGGTCGGCTGGCTGAGATTAGGTTATCCGTTTGTATTTCAAAATCCCAGAGGAGTTTGTGCGTTTCATTTTCTTGGACAGATGCTGGGTTGTGCAAATATTATTTGTTCGTATAGTCAAATTTAAATTTCTAGCACAATTCCAGGGAGATCACCTTGCCTACACAGTCGTTTCTAGTCTTATACTCTTTCTGTTCTATTTTGCTGCATTCGTTTATCATGTGATTGATGGTTTCGTCTCTATCACCACATAACCTACATCTGCTGTATTTTGCGTCTTATCTATTCTTGCTTTGATATGATTGATCCTTATGGTGTTATTTTGTGCTGCTATTAGAAGAGATTCAATTTCTCCCTTAAAGTTTCCTTTTCTTAGCCACAAACCATTAAAATTAACCATCTCTGCATTCTTCCGTCACTGGTAGGTTTTGTATTTATCTACATCAGCATTATTACTTCTGAATGTATTTTGGCCACGTTGGGGTTTGTATTCTCAGGTGTTTTAAAAATGATTTTAGCTATATTTGTTGGGTGATTATTTTTATCTATTTCCTTCGCAGTGAAGTTGAGTTTCTTTATGAATATATTATTTTCTTTGTAAATGGAGGATTTTTTTTTTACTTTTCTCGTGTATGTTAACGAGTTTTAACATCCAGTAAGGTGTAGTATCTTAATACTTTTTTGAAACCAACAGATTTTGTTTTGTACGTCGAGTCAAGATTAAATCCTCACCACCATTATTTCTAGCAATATTAATATATTTCAACAACGGCTTTCGGATGATACTTCTTATCATGGGTCATTATGTTCCTTTCTTTTGGTGTCTATTTTCTTTATTTTACCTGTAGTCTTATTGTTAATATTGAAGATATCGGTTACAACTGATATTACTTGAGAGTTTTTACCCATTGCGTTCAGTACATAATATTCCTCTTATTCTTCTGTATAACACTTTCTAAAGCATTTTTGCCATATGCTTTACCCATCTGCTTCTTGAATTTCTAGATATTTGTAGGTCACATCCTGATCCAACTCTTATTGCAGTATCTATATAACGAATGGCATTATTGGTCTTCACAAACGTACCTTTCTTAAATATGGTTTTTCGCGCATTTGTCTAAGCCTAAACGCACGCCATTATCATTACTGAACTGTTTGACAGTGTTTAGAAGACTCTCAATCATCATTTTAGCGTATAGTTCAAGTTGTCCATGTAAAATACTTGATTTATGTATTCTTCAGAGACTTTATACCCACAACCAGACTTATTAAGTTCAGTAGAATGGGGAATAAAAACTAAACAAAAATTATTATTATTATTATCTACTCCTAGCAAATTTTTTACGTCAGCGTTTGATGATAGTCTTTTACTGGAGTCCGAGTGACAGCAAGTCTTCTCAAGTCTCCAGAACTCTTCTCAGTATTATGGCCGTTCTCATTAATGCTGTAATTTGGATTGTCTCCACTCGTCCTCGAATTTCTAAGTCTTCCTGTCCCTTTAATAATCCTTTGGTGACTGTACCAAAATCACCAATCACAATTGGTATAATTGTCACTTTTATGTTCCATAGTTTTTTTCAGTTCCCTTGTAAGGCCCAGGTATTTATCCTTCTTTTCACTTTCTTTCAATTTTATTCCATGGTCAGCCGGGACAGCAAAGTCCACAATTTTGCAAGTTCTCTTTTTTTGTTGATTATTATAAGGTCTGGTCTTCTGGCCGAGATTAGGTGATCCGCTTGTCTGTCAATGTTTATGTGTGTCATTCTCGAGAACAAATGCTGGGTTGTGCATATACCATTTGTTCGTATGATCAAATTTAAATTTCTTGCATAATTCCCAGTGGATCACTTTGCCCACCCAGTTCTTCAGGACTCTTCGAAGTATCCTGGTCAATTTATTTGTGCTGTGGTCTAGATGGCTTTAATTCTTCCTCGTAGAAAAGAGCCTAGATGAATAGGAGATTTCCTATTCATCTATTCTCTTTTCTATGTTCTTGGGAACGGTTCTAAGATGGCTCCAACTACTATTGATGTCACCGTCATTTTTATGTTCTACACCTTTTTTCTGTCCTCTGGCAAGGTCCAGGTACTTTTTTTAGCTTTTCGCCTCGTTTCATTTTCACTCAGTGGTGTATTAGCATGGCTAAGCCTACTAGATGACTAGTTCTTTTCTTTTCTTGTTAATTAAATCAAGATCTTACTTTCTGGCTTGAAGTGAGTGATCTGTTTGTATCACAAAATCTAAGAGAATTTCACGCGTTTCATTTTCAAAGACAGATTCTGGTTTGTGCATATATCATTTATCAGTATAATGAAATTTCAGGTTTTTGTACAATTCCCAGTGGATGAGTTTTCCTACCAAGTCATGCCTATTCTTGTATTCTTTTTGTGCTTGTTCACTGCATTTACTTATGTGATTAACTGTTTCGTCTCACTCACTATCTAGCCTACATTGGCTATTATCCTGCATATTATTAGTTTTTCTTTTGATATATGTAGTTCAAAGGCTCCTTCATAACATTTTAGCCCTCTAGCAAGGTCCTGACATTAATCTCGCTTTTTTCTTTTTTTTGTGGATGTCTCCAGAATAGTAAAATCTATTATTATTATTATTATTATTATTATTAGAAGTTGTAGCATTTACTCTTGGCAAGTTTTTCACACCATTAATAACTGGAGACCTTCACTGAACTCCAAGTGACTGAAAGGCTATTCGGTTCTCCGAAAACTCTTCTCCCTGTTACTATTATTTTCATTATCGTTATTTACTCATTAGAGTTTTTCACATCAGCTAACGTTGATGGTCTTTCACTGGAGTTTGAGTGACAGCAAGTCTCCTTAAGTCTCCAGGACTCTTCTCAGTATTCTGGCCGTTCTCAATAATACTGTAGTTTAGATAGTCTCCACTCGTCCGCCAACTTCCAAATCCTCCAGTCCCTTATTATCATTATAATCATTATGATTATGATTATTATTATTAATTTTGACTTTTGCTCGACTATAATAAAAGATAAGGAATATTTGGACGTTCTACATGAGTTAATGATTGCTAAAAATAGAGACATTTGATTTAAAGCTTGGCAGTTAGGTTATCAAGTGCTGGCTGTACGTTCAGTTCTAATGAACCACTATTTATTGATGAATATTGACATTTGTAAATATTGCCATAAGGGACTTGATACTTGGAGAGAGCTGGAGGTGAGGGTTCAGTAATTGGATACAACTGAATTCACCTTGATAACCCCAAGTGACACAACGGTTTTCTCTGGGCAAACATAATTTAACATTTACTTTGGGCAGGGTTATATTGTCTTTATACACACTGACAGTAGACTGACAAGAGATGGAGATAGAGAAAGAGAATCAAGAGAGAGGAAGTATAATAAGTATATATAATCGGAAATTCTTTCTTTTCTTTTTTTTACGGAATAACATTATTCCTCCATACTACCCATACATCTCCGAATATTAATTTCTGTGATTGTATTCATCTAACCCAAATGTCAGGAATTGTCAATCAGCTGGCAGAAAGTGTTAACGGTCAAGGATATTTTTCAAGAAATTGAGGGTTTTTTTGTTATTTTGTTTTTTAATCATCTAAAATCTTTAAGTCAATCGTTCTTTGAGCATTCAACTTGTCTTTTCAACTTTGCAAAGGACGCGTTATGAACGGTAACTTTATTCATTTTTTTAAAACTAGGCTTTACACTTAAGAACATTTTAATTTTGGTGCTTGTCCAGAATCGCCCAACCATGAACATTTCCGTTAATTCAACGGTAATTAACACACACACACACACACACACACACACACACATGTGCACACACATATAGAGTACGATGGGTAAATTATCGACATTATAGACTATTAATTTTTTACAGGTGCTTTGTTTGTTGCTGGTTTTGTCTACTGGGCAACAAACTAGAATCAGTAGAGATGTGAGAAAAGCACCACCATGACACAATTCACTCCAGAAATTTACATACTGTACTGCATGGCCTTTAAACTGGAAGATCCAATACGAATATTTCACACTGGGTGTTAAGCAGAGGACAGTGCCGAGGATTCGAAAAGAATTGGATGAGTCCAATGTTGATTACGAAGGTATGGCAGCTCAGAAGCCTCATTTATCCGAACGATTATCGAATAAGAAAAGAGCTCTCGTTCGTGAGATCATGGTCATGATTGGCAACAAACCCAGCATGTCAATCAGGTTTGTATCCAGGGAAATGGGAGTATCTGAGTTTTTTATCAGGCAAGTAGTGCATGAAGACATTAAATATTTTTAATACAAAGTGAGAAAGGGTCATCTTTTTTATCACAGGCCATGAAAAATAATTAGACAACGCTGTAAAGCTTTTCAATAAACTCAAGCATCCATCGAACCAAACATGCTTTGGGTTTTATCAGATGAGAAAATTTTCTGCCAGGATCAGAGGGTGGACTCACAGAATAACCGTTTGTTGGCGCTGTAAACTCAAGATGTCCCGATAATGATCAAAAACCAAACGCCTCGTCCACATCACGGCGTTTAGAGTGGCCATTAGCATTAGGGACATTATAACCCCATTCATCTTCCTACATGGCCTCAGACTCAACATGGAGGCCTAAATCAAAGTGCCAGGAAAAGGCATTGCTAGCCTGGATCGAGAGAGTGGCTGGTAGCAAACCCTACATTTGGCAACAGGCATCTGCATTATGCCACAGAAACAGGAGAACCTTACGTTGGCTGTCAGAAAATTTCTGTGACTCTTAACATCTGTCCACCGAACTACCTAGATAAAAATCTTCTTGATTATGTGAATGGCGTGTTTGAGTGAGAGACCGACAAAAATTTGTTCAATACCAAAGATGAACTGAAGGCCAGGATAACAGCAGAATTTACCAATCTAAACAAGGAGACTGTCGGTAAAAGGTTTGCTGGAGATTCCGAAGTTATCTGGAGGTCGTTGTTGAAGCTTATGGTGATAAGTTAATAGATTTTGATCAATAGTATTTCAAGATATTTTCATGTAATTTCGATAAATATATCTGATAAAATGTAATTCAGACGACAATGGACCTATCGTTGCATATATATAGTCATCCACAGACAGAATGTTCCGTTGTATCACAATTCTTCAATGTGGCTAGACAGGATAGATTCTCGAAGCTGGGATCGAAACCTGGCTGATTGAAACGCCAATCCAAGATTCTACCACTCAGCCACGAGGAAACTAGCGCAAGCGAATGAATTTTTAAACGTCTATGTATCACATTTGTTTTGTTTGCATATTTCCGCTTAACGGCTACCGTTTGAAGAGCCTTGCATTATGCTATTGGCAACCATTACTTCCCTTGCTAGAGAGCTCAACCCCATGTGGGTAGGGGGGCATATATATTGTCATCCACCGACAGACTGTTTCGTTGTATCACAACTCTTCAGTGTGGCTAGACAGGCTAGATTCCCGAAGATGGGATCGAAACCTGGCTGACTGAAACGCCAATCCAAGATTCTACCGACTCAGCCACCAGGAAAATGGCCTTGTATCTGTTCCTGCTCGCAGCGGAAGAGTTAGGAAAATACATACATTTACCCACCCCCATTATATATCGAAAACATGACATAATTCGACACCTTTGTAATTTTGGGAAGAGGTAGAGACTAAAGAAATATGAACGATAAGTGAATTCTCGTCAGTTGAAGAACTCATCTAAAGCCACATTTCGAGATAATTCCTTTTTTGCATTACCACAGAAATAAAGGAAATTTTCTTTCTACTGACAAAAATGCATGGTCAATGTTGGGATTTCTGTGGAAAAATGGTATTTTGTAGAAAAAACTTGTATCCAACGATGTTAATTTATTCTCTGTGGTTGTATGTGGAAGAGCCCGTATGCCACGCGAGTATAACGGTCGTTCCAAAAGTAATACCTTCTATTATTACGTTGTTTCTCAAAGTCAAGCATTCCTTTCAGTACATTCATCGTAAAGCACAAAAATCGATCGAATGAATTAAGGAAATAAAAGAGTAACCGAAAATAATATTCTAATCATTTATTAATCAATGATGAACAATATTTTTCGTAAAAGTATTTAATTTTTTACTGATCGATTTTCGTTAAAAGATTCATTTAAAAATCATGGTTCTCCCAAGTTTCCTGAAAATATAAATATTTCTATGTGCTCCTCCTCATCAAGTCATACGAATAACACGGAATCCCTGGACTCTCTCTCTCTCTCTCTCTCTCTCTCTCTCTCTCTCTCTCTCTCTACATCTGTCTCTGCCATCCATCGCTTCCGGCAGATCCTCTAGACTGCATCCGATGTCCGCACAGAACTGATGGATGTAAGTTTTTGCTGGTCAGTCAACACTAGTGTGTCCATGTGTAAGAGTCCATAAGAGAACATTGATTATGGGTTCTTCCTTACTTCTTAAGCAGTGCCCAGTATGTCTTGTTCGTCTAAGTAGGGTGGTTTGTGAGATGGGAGGTAAGTGACCGTACAGCTGTTATTTTGTTACGTGCTGTTTGCAGGATTTGTTCAAAATAGCATGTAGCATCCTTGTGTAGTTCCGATCCAGCTTTTCCTCTCAAGTATTTCATTAGAATCTAGGTGGTGCAACCATACAATAGTGATAACACAGCCTCAGCTCGGAAGGAATTCTACTTTATTTCATCAAAGTGATTAGATTTCCTAAAGATGGAAAACCTGTAAATAGCAGTTCATGCCCTTCTTATGCGTATGTTGACATCGCTTTCAGTAGATAAGATATTACTACCGAAGTATGTGAACTGGTCTACAAATTTTTGAAGCTTGCAACTTAAAGTGGAGATTGCTTCATTTTGTTTAAAATACATAAGCTCTCTTTTATCTACGTTCATGTAGGGATCACGGATTCAGCTTGGGCAAGTGTATTTGAGAGAAGCACTAGATCATCTACGTAGTCTGCATCTGTCGTAACTCATGCAGGATATTGTATACTTCTTGCCTTTTTTATGTGAAACCACTTTCTTATATTAGATCTATTGACGTTCGTTGACGAACAACGAACGTCAATAGATCTAATATAAGAAAGTGGTTTCACATAAAAAAATCAAGGCAAAAGTGAACTTTTTTTCTTTTTTAACAAAATATGCTGTTGTTCTTTGGTACTATTAGTAAAAAAAAAATCAATAAATTATCTAGAAGATATGTCATGCCTTAAACCGAAAGATAAATCAGTGAATTTGCGTCAAATTTTCGCTAGATAAATTTGTTAACATGGGCAAAATTTAGACTCTTGCATAATTCTCAGTAGATCATCTTTCCTATTCAATTTTGCTTATATTGGTATTGCTCTTGTGCTGAACATTTCCTGGAATGCAGTACGTGGTTGGAGGGTAAAGTTTTCATTACCCTCTCATACTGATGTACACTTTTTGTAATTTGTAAATGATAATTATTGCACACACACATACACGTACACCCACATATATATATTAGTATGCGTAGTGTAACTTACCAAGCAAACCATTGCTAATGATTTTGATTCTCGCCGAGTGCCCTATAGTTATAACCTCACGCGAAACAAATCTTAGTAAACGACAGCTATAACGAAGCGAAATTAAGGCGTTTTTACTTCGGAGGATTTTACTAGTACTCGGTATTTTAGAAGTTCCATGTTACAGAAATGCTACTTTGATTTCTACTAAATTGCTAATTTTGATATCAAGTAGAAACTCATCAGCTGCGGTAAAGACGAGGTGCCTTCAATAAGTTTCCAGACTTTTTTGTACAGGCATTTAAAATTGTCGTAGACTCTTGGAAATTCAGTATGTTTTGCTATACATCTTATGAGATGACTGACCAATTATTATGATTTCAGGTTCAAATGAACAGCTACAACAGGAATTGAAATACACCCTACTAAAGCCTGATTGTCACAGCTGTTGAATTTCAAAAATGCAATCTGGACGTGAGGACACTTTAGAAGAACGATATGCAATAAAATTCTGTTTTAAACTTAGAAAAATGCCACAGAAACGTAGGGAATGCGTGAGACTGCTTTTGGACCATCTTGCATGAATCGAGCATCAGTTTTTGAGTGGCATAAGATATTTAAGGAAGGCAGGGAGTCTGTGAGGGATGATGAGAGGTGTGGGAGGAGTAAGGAAGTCAGAATACCAGAGTTGATTGGCCAAATAAAGAATTTCATGGATAAGGACCGTCGTGTGTCTATAGAGAAAATAAGTGCTCAGTTTGATGTCAGCGTGGGAACTGTACACACAATTATTCGCGAGGAACTCAAGATGTGGAAGATTGGCGCGAAGTTTGTCCAAAGGGTGCTCAGAGAAGATCAGAAAGAGAGACGTTGTCATGACAGCAGGGAGATGGTCGAACTGATCAATTCAGATCCCGCAGTTCTTGATGCTCTGGTGACCTGCGATGAAAGCTGGATCTACAGCTATGACCCAGAGATCAAGAGACAGAGTTCCCAGTAGAAGCATGCTGGCTCTCCCAGACACAAGAAGGCCAGACAGAACAAATCCACCCACAAACTTTTGATGATCCCTTTTTTTTGACAGCACTGGCATGATCTACATGCACTGGGTTCCACTGGATGGACAGTCAACAAGGAATACTATGTTGAGGTTTTAAGGAAATTCAGCAAGAGATTCCGTCGGAAGAGACTAGCACTCTTCGAATCGGGTCAGTGGCATTTCCAGCAGGACAATGCACCAGTTCACAACTCCATCCTTGTCACAGACTATTTGTACATGATGGGCATCAAGACAGTTCGTCACCCTCCCTATAGTCCAGACCTTGCTCCCTGTGACTTTTGGTTATTCCCTAAGCTCAGATGCTGTCATTATGAGACAATTGAGGAGATGAAAGAGGCTGTGACGAAGGTGATTGACATGCTCACACAAGAGGACTTCCATGGAGCCTTCCAGAGGTTGTTGGAACGGTACAACAAATGCATTGCAGCCGGAAGAGATTACTTCGCAGGGAACTAGAGTTTCATGTGTGTACTATCAATAAAAGTGCCCATACGAAAAAGTCTGGAAACTTATTTAATGATCCTTGTACATTTCATGATTTTGTTGTATAGCCGTAATACAACTATACATATTCATATACATAATGCATAATACATAATACGCGGAAACATAGTCAACAATAATGACGAACTCCAATGAACGAACGAACACACTTCTTTATAAAAATATACCTCTGACACTTTATTCGAAAGGGTTGATGTTAATTGTGTGTGACAGGTGAGTTGGAGACGGAGACAGACAGCTACATATTGACCCAAAGTTCTTCTGGCCATAGCAGCACTTCTTTCGCATTCTGGTTGGGCTGCTCAACCGTGGGTCACTGAGGGCCCAAGCCCTCTGTCTGTCGCTGGCTCTCACTCCGGCATCTTGTCCCCAACTGGTTCAAACTGCAACTGGAACTCAAGCTGAACTGACTAACTCAAGCCGTCTGTGGCACCTGGTTATATAATTGTCTGACATCCACCTGCTTCCTGTGGGCATACGCATCTGCACCGAATTCAACCACGTCCACAGGTCAAGGTGATATTCCGATATCTTCGACCGGATGCGCCAGTTTCGCTGTTCTCCTGCTTATTTACACAGGTGCATCTCTTGATTGACTGCTCGGTCAAGAGTCAATATGTTACAATTTCTGAAGTGATGAAAATCGTGGATATAGTAAACCACATACAATGGGCACTTGTGAGGTTTAGGTGAGGTTTTTATGTTTAATAGTATATCAACTTTCATGGGTTATCTAATGCCAAAGCTTATCCTTGTAGACGAACAGCAGTGATACTATTTAACGCCCTGCTGAAGAAGATAAAGACGTTTATACCTTTCTCCGAGGGTATTAGTCCGAAAGTGAACGTAATAGTGCAACGGGAGTTTGAACTCGCTAACTTCGAGGCTACAGTCCAGTACTTCAGCCATTACACCACGGGGACCCTTCCATTCATATGTTTAACAAGCTAGATTAGGAGACCATCGTGTAAAATATGCGAAACACCGTTAGATTTACAGAAGGCTCTCTGTGTGTACGTATGGGTATATATTTGGATCACCACGAGGCTAAAATGTGATACTATGTCAATTCAATTCGAGGAGTGGGCGCAAAAATTATTATTTCGATTCATTCTGGGTGACCGATACTTTTGGCCGTGTGCCAAACTAAGCATAATAAATAACTACAGACTGAGTATGTTCTAAATATATCGCCTCGAAATTGGCACTGAATTTTATAAACGAAATTTTGATTTAAGAAAATAATTCTTAATTTTTTTATTTGTTTTTGGTCGAAGGAAAGCAACCCAAATTTTTAGTCTCACAGAAAAGAAGAAAATTGAAAAAAGCTTCCATTAAATATAAGGTACATTGCACTGACACAGATACACATATTCATATATACATACACATGTATATTTATATACACATACATATAGTTCTCAAGACACGCACACACACACACACACACGAACACACACACACACACACACACACATATATAAAGTAGAATTGTTATAAATTCAATTATAAGAAATGTGTTTCTAGCTCAACAAAAAACTGTCAAAATAAAATTAATTAGACAATTATACATAGTACGAAAATTTTTGAAAATAATTTGAACTTTCCCCTCGTGATCTGATGACCCAGTCTTTGATGGCTTTTTGAGGACATTTAAATTGATTGTCTTCTTCTTCTTCTTCTTATTATTATTATTATTATTATTATTATTATTATTATTATTATTATTATTATTAACGACTTATAATTGATGCTGTTTTCTTTTTATTCATATTTTACTCCTTGGAAATATATTTTGCATTAGAAAGAGTTTGTTGTACCAAGTAGTAATGCTATTATTTATTTTCGTCGTTATGTGGAGAGATTAACCAATATAACGACATTCTTTTGGAAAATTCTGATTTCAAACAGTTCCTATGCTTTGATGGTCACCATCCTTTCGATTTGTGATCTTGGTAATTCTACACTCAAAGAAAATCTCCCGGGTACAAAAGTGTCGCAAAACTGCTTGTTCTTTTCAGTTGGATTCTAGTTGACTGCATATCATTGCTTCGTTTAATCAACGTCACCAGTCGTGTGCAGAGGCTATCGGGCTGGACTGCAACATCGTAGTAAGCGAGTTCGGACTCCAGTAGTTCACATTTAGACTAATTCTCTTGGAAAAGATATTGAAACCCTTCACCCCCTCAGCTATACGTTAAATAGTATCAGTTCTGTTCTTCTACAAGGATGGCTTTGTCATTGAATAACCCACGAAGGTTGATATGCATTTAAACAAAGAACCTAAGCAATCTTTGTGCGGTTATCTTGTAAGAACCAAATTGAGATAATTGTTTCTCTTAATTTCTGAGATGAGGAATTTTTATTATACACTGATATACTCAGAATAATATTCTTATATTAGTTTTATATCCTGTCGATGGGGCTTAGAATACGCTGAATGTATCCCCTGTTGAGGGGTAAAATCCCCAAAGAAGGGGTGTCTTGCGTATGACACCAAAATGCTTTCGTCGGGGAAGCTCTTGCTGTAGATATCTGGAGAGTATGGAATACCCCTTCATTGTCATTACTCCCAGGTTCACGCTGACACGGAGTGGTAATATCTGTTAAGGTCCCATCTATGAGTTAAATAGACCTATTTAAAAATTATCGTTTTCCACTGGACCGCGAGTAAAAAATAATATCTTAAGAAACAGTTACATAAAAAATGCAAATGTGAACGTAAAATGAGCGCGATTTCTTAGCATCTACGCATAGAATGTTGTAAGAATCAATCAATCAATCAATCTTATGATAGAAAATTCAATATTCGATCAGATAAGTTCATTTGCAAAAGTTTCCTGTAGCAGGAAATCATACTATAGATATTATGGGAATTCCTGTACTGTTGATCACACTATAGACACTATAGGAATTGCTTTACTGTCCACCCTTTTAAGTTCAATAAAGAGTTGTTTGAGGTTCGGTGTCTCCAGTGTGCCGATAAAATTAATACCCTACCTGGCTATAAAAACAGGATTTATTCATTCGTTTCAACAGTTTTAGTCATCTTTTCAAAGAGGAGAGATGTTAAAAATCATTGTTGCAAAGCAAAGATTAAAAAGATTTTTGTTCGGTTCAAGATTGAACGAGTAGGAAATCAACCGCATCTCCCTTTTCTTTCATCGGATGAATGATTCAGTCGAATTACGCTTGATGAAGGCGAAAGAATGACTGTTCAACATGCTCCACTATGATTATGGGTGTGTTTGTCGAAGCAAATTCTTTAACTATATGTCATATTAAAAAAAGAAAGTCCCAGTAAAAATTTGGCGAAATTACTTACTTATGGATTGGCACTTCAACGTTGGATCAGAGTGTAGCATCTGAGCACTATATATAAGATAAATGTGTCGCTCCCCACCAGCACTACTGCCTAATCTTAGAAAGTGGTATCTGTGCGCAATTTCTAAGCTCAAAGTAACACTTTGATCATTGGACTTACAGATACTACTTTCTCTCCCAAGCTGAAAGAACGAACAAAAAGGACACACGTAGGGTGTTCAAAATCAATGGAGATTTTACTAAGACAGAGATAAACAATAATTTACTTCAAAATAGTCCTGTTGGTATTCAATACACAGTGAATTTTTAATTAGACGAAGCGCCTTTGAAACTCTTCTTTTGATCATCGTATTTCTTTTAATGTTCTTCAAGTCCTCAAATCTTAACTTTAAGATGAATTTTCAGTTTAGAAAACAAAAGAAAATGGCATGGAACAGTTGAGTGAATAAAGTAACGGTAGGCAGCTAACCCCATGAATTATCTACTTATAGAGATAATTGAAAAAATATTTGAATGACATTTGGCATCATAAATACCAATCAACTGATATTTCAAGGGAAACCTTTAGAGAACCCCAGCATCTTTTTCAGGCTTGATAATAAATAATAATGTTCTTCCAGCGACCAGTAACCCAAGTGTGATATGTTTGTAAGATTAGCCACAGTTTATGGATGAGCTGATAATAGAATTATGGCGCCTCTATTTATCAAGGTTAAAGAGGCCAATCTTGAGGTGTGAACAGAGGATCCGTGCTTTTTCCAAAGACATTAGATCATAGAGAAGCACAAACAGCCGAGTTCAGGATTTGAACTCGGTTTGTCGAATCCATTTCCTTACGTCGATAACCGTTATGCTAAGCGTCCTTCTTTATGTTCTTCATATCGTAATCCTAAATCATCTGTAATATTTTTATTTTATTTTATGTATCGGATAAAATTTTAGGTGCATAGAGAATTATGCGGATGTAATTCAATTTTAAAAGGGGCGACAGGATACCATTCCTTGCCTTCTAAATAGTACTTCTAATGGCCACAAGATGGCGTGACCCAAAATAGAATATAAAAGAGCGCAGTAAAGTCAAAACAAAATCAGATCTCGTGTCGTATGGCGAACGATACCATGCCTTGGCATAAGTTTTCACATAACTACTCTTAACTTATACCAAAATAATATTAAGCTACATGATAGGACTTATATCTGTAATGATCTCTTTTAGTATTTCATGTGATTTCTGTATTGTTCTAGCAATAAATATGTTGTTAATTCGTTGTGAATTGTTTTAGAGTGTTCAGAACGAGGAAATATTGAGCAATAATACGTTTTCTCTGCTACAAGTGTCCGAAATGTTTTTTTCTCACACTCAAATGATTGTGGCGGTGAGTTATGCAACTCAGATAAGATGAATAAGCGAAGACAGTCCTGCAAGTCATCAATACTTTAATACATCCGAGCACAAGTGAACAAGATTATAATTTTGTCTCGTTAAAGAAATTTTCTTTTAAATTATCTTCTATGAATCATTGTTTTCATAGATCATTTGGGAATCTGGTGATTATGGTCACTAAAAATCTATCCGGCAAGAAATAAAGAGACAATGTAAATAAAGTTCCCAGACTCACGATCTGATGCCAAAACACAAAAATATGATTGGCACCAAAAATTTATTTGTCTTTGGGGATTTTTCCTTTTTTTTTTTTTTGTTTTATGCTATCATTTTCATAAAAAATGCACACCATCCCTTTTCTAAAACATTTTTCCTTAAGAAAAATATTTTGCATCATTTAGATGAATTGAAACGGGATATTAAATGAGAATCTTTGACTCAATTTTTATTCTAAAAAGGAAAATTTTTTCTTCTAAACCGAAGCTACCTGGAATTTTTTAAATTCCTAGTCAGTGAGTATACAACTGAAACGGATATTATTATGTATTATTAATTCCCAAACCCTACTGCATTAACGCTGCAACAATTGATAAAATTGCATAAATATATATCAGGGTTGTATTCGTACTTACAGACTACTACAAATTCATATCTTTTGTTGCAGTGGTTCAAAGCTGAAGGGTTAAATAATACCTAATAATATCAGTTAATTATCTACAAGAATTTAAAAAACCTTGGTAGTTTTGATTTCGTAGATTAATTAAAAATTCTTAATGTGTACTTATTTATGAGTGATACTATATATATATATATATATGTATGTATGCATGTATGTATGTGTATAATTTAATCTTAGATGTGGCACAAGGTCAGAAGAATGGGACAAACACATGAGGTATATATATATATATATAGAGAGAGAGAGAGATGATTGTATGCGTATCCACAGGGAAGATGTATATACATATTTTGATATGTACACAAACATGTATATACAAGGGACATATTCAATATGTACATAAATATATATACACATATAGTGAAAGCCAACATTTATTCAGTCTTTGCTCTCATGAGAAAACTGGACTTCAATGAAATGATTTTCGTTAATGTCTCAGTGGGCGTTTTTGTTTTCAAATTTACAAACTTTAAGCAGAAAAACAATCCCGTGCTTTGAAAGACAAATAATTCTTTGAAACAGTCAATGGCCTTTTGCAGAACAATAAAACAAACAATGGGAAATAATGATTAAAAAAAACAACAAAAAACGAAAGAAAAATATCCCAGTTCTATTAAATTAATCTGGTCGTTTTATTCAAGGGCAAAAATTTTGCAGGAGAGAAAAAACACATCACTCGATTTTAATTGAAAGTAAAGAGTGTTTTGCGTGGGTTTAATATGAGAAAATAACGTTAAAAGCAAAATTGTAAACAATTGAAGTTTCAAACAAAAAGGCAAATGGAGCGACCCTCGAGACTAACTGGAGACTTTTTTCGTTTTTATTTATTTATTTTCATAATTTGAAGTTCATTATTAAATAATAAACTAAACCAAATAAGATCTCTTCAAATGGAAGGTAATTAATAATGCAGCTATTCCCTACATACACCTGCATCCGATCATTCATTAATAAATACAAGCCTATCTCGCTTTAGGGGTGTCCATAGTGTAACGGTTATTATCGTAGAAAATCGGCAACCTGAGTTCAAATCCTGGACGAGGCTCTTTGAGATTCCCTTCGGGCAAATGCTTTAGGGAAAGACATGGATCCATCCCTATTCCCCCTTGCTATGAGTAAATAGTAGGCTAGATTGAGTTTTTTAGCCTTGGTAAGGCAACTAGCATGAAAGCATGAATAATCTGTATCCAAATCAGCTGTACTCCGCTAAAAAATTGACCTTGTGACACATCCTGCTGATGGCGGAGGAATTGGGTAAATATATACAAGCCTTCTATGCACACAAATTCACACACTTATATTTACATATATGCATGAATTAATAAAGTCTTCAGGGAAACATTTATGATAGTTACCATTTACAAAGCTTAGTTTAGTTTGGCCCAAGACCAGGCGTATGGAGCATTTAGTGTGGATCAAATTCATTGCACAGTTGTTATTGGGCTAATAGAATAGGTCACAAACCGTTACACTACTGTGAGGCACATAAAAAAGCTATACTCAACCCTAAATTTGGCACAAACCTGGAAGTAGAGTCAGCTAGTAAAGATCGAACTTACTATTCATAGATAACAGATTAGCGAGAATAGCTTGTTAAGCATTACACTACTTCGAGATGTCCAAAAAGTAAATGTAGCTGAGATTTGGCAAAGTATGTGACAGCTAGTGAGAATCGAACTCATAGATAACACTGATCAATAACAAATTTGTTGTCTGCATTTATTTAGTTGATTTAGGACGAATCTGATGCGCTGAATTCAAAAATCACATTGGCTTTGCTCCACCAGGTCAAGTTTTTGAGCTATGGCCACATGTTTTTTACGTTTTTGTTCACATGTACACATGTGTGGAGCATTGTAGAAGTTGGTGGGGGTAAAATGCCATGTCGAATAATTGTTTTTATTGGAAATGATTATTTTAATGACAAGAAGTATTCAGGTCCGATAGTTTTGGGTGATTATATCGAAAAGGGATCAGTTTGAAGTCATAAAACCTCGAAATCTTCCAAAAAAACTGATGCGGCAATGCATAAAGTTGGCGGATCAAAATTAAAGTTAATGGGGCAGCCGCCCCAGGAAGTGTATAGGAAACTCCATCCGCGCATGTATGGGTGTTTTTGCTTCATGTGTGTTGCGGAATATTTGCGTTGTCGTGCTGGTGGCGCCAAATACGGAACGCGGTGGGTTGTGGTGGCACCAATTTATGACTAATTTGTACCTATTTTTGTTTTGCAGGTGAATGAGATGGCTTTGGCCAGAAGATTGTGCAGAAATAAGCCCGACATGTTCAGCTACATATGTGGAGAATACACCATTGCTCCTAATAGGAAGCCAGCCACAAGTTTCATAACGCGTGCTTACCATGCTTATTTTGGTATTAAACTTGCTGACCAGGATAAAGCTTGGGCGCCACACATGGTGTGCAAGGCATGCATGCGTGGGTGGACCAATGGCAAGAGGAGTCTGAACTTTATCTCAAAAACTGTATCTCAAAATCCCTGAGAATGCCATGTCTTGTTCTCCAGAATAGATTCTGTTCTGTACCAATTACATGTATAATCAAAGTTAGTCGCTTGCATAATTCCCGGTGGATAATCTTTCCTATCCTGTCGTGCCTACTCTTATGCTCATTCTGAGCGAGTTTGTAGTTATTATTTTCATTTATCATTATTATTATTATTAGTAGTAGTAGTATAATTGTATATATGTTCATAACATGTCTGCTTTTTAATGATGAAGACTGAGTGACAACAAGACTCCTCAAATCTCTGGCATCTTTGTCGGTTTCCTAGCAGATCCCAGATATAGTGTAGTCTTATTGACTTTTTTGCACACGGTCCTACCGAATACGAATAACTTTTAAACACATCTATTCGACCCATTGATGTGACGCAACAAATACAACGACTCCGAGTCAGAGTAGACCTGGAAGTAATGTCAATGAAGGGGCATTGGATACCCTCCAGATCTTCAGAACTGGAGCCTAAGCGTCAGACGCAGAACAACCGATAAATTGAGTCATTGCGACTTTATACTTTTCCTAAAAATCAAAACCTAGTTTCATCGCTTTTTCGGAACACATGACAAATCGTGACGATATAACTGAAAACAGTGTCAGCTAAAGATTTCCAGCTCTATTTCCAAGAATGGTGACATCATATTAATCGATGTTGAGTCTCCCGAAGAAACTAATTGGAAGGAGATGAAAAGGATTTGTAACGGAGTTAATAAATCTCAATTATTAAATCATTCTCATAACATTTTTGAGCGAAGTGTGTCCCATGAAATAATTATGGTGTCCTATCAGGTAGAATCTCTTTTAATGAAAGTTTTATAAAAAAACTCATAAAAATAATGGTCAATATATATATATATATATATATATATATATATATATTGTAATAAAGACAAATTGTAAAGAAAAAGGTATCAAAAGTACTCCATTCTATTGAAGCATATACGGTTTAAAACAACAACAAAAAAAAAAACCAAACAAAATTAGGGTCTGGCACAACTTGGAATCTCATTTGTTGTAGTACATGACACTCCTTGTAACGGAGCGAATTACACGGGATAATATTTTGAATTTCTGGTTATATATATATATATATATATATATATATGTGTGTGTGTGTGTGTGTGTGTGTGTGTGTGTGTGAGAGTGTTTTATTTTTACTGAAATTGAATAATCCTGTTTATATTTCAAAAGGATGGAAATGAAAAATTCAACCCGAAGTTAAAATTTAGTTCTTCGAGTAAAACAAAAAAGATATTCAATCTGCTTTTAATATTTTCCACAATGATAGCAAATTGATAAAAAAGAAAATCAGTTGCTTTTTATTTCAATATTTCATTTTTTAAATGTTTTCAAATGAATAGATTTTGTTTTTGCAAATATATTTTCAAACGATTAGATATTTTATTAAAATTGGGGTGGCAGGTATTGTCTAAAAAAATATGGGTACCACGATTTTTTTAAAAAACTGTATTTTACAGTTTTTCAAAAAATCGTGGTACCCATATTTTTCGGAAACAAAATAAGTTCGAGACTTGTTTTAAAAAGATCTGGTATTTTCTTTAAAAGATAGTCATCGAGCGTTAAAATGTGAATTAAGTTATATTCTAACGAGCAGATAAACGTTTGTCTGTTAAAGAATTTTACACTGGAAAACAAAACGAGAGTTGTCGACATTAGACGTGACTTGTCTGTCACTTCAGAAAACAATGTTCTTTTAATTCAATTTGATTCTTTCTCTGGGTAAGACGAATAAGAAGTTTTATTATTCGAACAAAATTTGAAATGTCATTGATGCCTTATCAAAGTTATAGCAAAGTTCTTAATGTTTACAGCATATATGACTGGCGGTTGGAGGTGCACCCGTGGCGTAGTGGGTAAAGTAATGGACTGTAATTTTATAGTAAACGAGCTCGAACGCCACTTGTGCTATTATGTTCACTTTCGGACTAAAACTCATGGGAAACTATGAACTCTCACTATGGGATAAATAGTAACACTTCTTCATGGATAGTTTTGGCATTAAATAACACACGAAGGTCGATATGCCATTAAATGAAGACACTTAAACATAGATGATTCTTTTGAAAATTTGCCTTTTTTCAAAAGATTCTACTCCGAGTGACAAAGTGGATATATTCAAAAAAACCTCTTAAATATACTTCTTGCACTGTCAAGTAGGATTTTCAATACCTAGTTATGTATCCATCTATGTGTAAGCAAGAATGTATATATTTACCCAACCCCTCTACCACGAGCAGGATGCATCGCAAGGTCAATTTTGAAGCCGAATACTGATGGTTTGAATTCAGTTTTCCTTCTCCTATACTGGTTGCCTTACCAAGGTTAAAGTGCCCAATTGCTCTCCTACTCAGCTCGGGGTAGACAGATGGATTCTAGCCTTTCCCTAAGATATTAGCAAGAAGGGAAATGTAATCAACCTCGTTTAGGATTTGAACTCAGTTCTTTGATTCCATTCCCCCTGACGATAACCATTACGCTACGTGCGTTACGTCTAGCGCGCATTTAAGCAAGTATATATATATATATATATATATATATATATATATATATATATATATATATATATATACTCAAAACAAAGCAAAAATACTTGATGCTATGGATTCTGAATTTTAGTGAACTGACTTTTTTCCACCCTGAATGTGAGGAGTCCACCCTCGGGCGATGTGGCTAACGTGATGGACTGCAACAATGTAATAAACGAAATTCAAAATCCAGTCGCGCTATTACGTTCACTTTCGAACTAGTACCCTTGGGAAAGGCATGAACCCCTTATCCCCTCAGCTATGGGTTAAATAGTACAACTACTGTTTTAAAAGGATGGCTTTGGCATTAAATAACCTACGAAGATTTATATGCCTTTAAAACACAGAAACCAAACAAAACCAAATCTTTCTTTCCTACCAAATTGGACAAAAAAATCATTCTTTTTTTTTCTTTCCTTTAAGGTTTAAATGAATGTGTGCACAGTGTACAACTGAACACCACACTGAATAAAGAATTGTAGTGTATTGACGTTTAGTTTACTGTCAGCGCCAATTCTTTATATTTAAAATCTGCAATTTCGGTACTTTTTGATAATCAGTTTAATGCTAAAGACAGCATTGTGCAATTGCAACACCCTTAATACTTACCACACCTAGCCACTTGCGACTTATTCTTGTTTCTCGAAACTGAAAGTTCATTTCGGGGTTAAGATTTGAGGAGGTGAAATATCTTCAAAGAAATACAACAGCACAACTTTGCACCATATTAAAAGAGGAGTTTCCGCGATGTTTCGACTAATGGCAAACTCACTGGAATAAATGTAGTGAGTGCGAAGATAACCGTTAAAGAAAATTAACGTTTCATTCATTTGCTTAGGTTTGGCTCTTTGGTTAAATGGCATATCAACCCTTGATTTAATACCAAGTCATGTTTATAAATATATTAGTTTACAGGTAACATTTGTAAACGAACCAGAGCTCCTTTGTTTGCACACAGTTAAATTGCTTCTCAGAATTGCTATCTAATACTATTAATTCAACTTAATATTAATCCTTTATTTACCCATATCTAAATGGTTTCAAATATTGTAAATGGTTAAACAGATCTATTTAACCCATAGATAGGACCCTAACAGGTACTACTACCACTTCGGATCAGAGTGGACCTGAGAAATGATGGGGTACTCCACATTCCCCTACGTTCCAGAACTGGAGTCTCACTATCAGATAGTTTAGTGTCATATCCAGGACACTAGCTGAGCCCCCCTCCAGTCTTCAGAAATGCAATCAGCATATTTAACAATTCCCGTCAACATTTTATTTATTGTTAATTTTTGTTTTGGTCCATACTTTTTGAATGCACCTCGTATAAAAGTAGTGGGGCAGAATTTTGTTGTATCAATTGAAACTGAATTTTTTTTCAGGTTAGTAACCCTGATTGTAAATCAACCGATCAATAACAATTCATACATAGTAATTCTCGCCGTCATACATCCGTTTGATCTTAGAACATTTATGCTGCTCAGTAAAATCTTCGATGGTGAGAAATGTAATTTCCATTGTATTTAATAAGGACGTTCCGAAAGTAAAGTTTTTTTGTGTATTTTCACGGAAACTGTGACAGATAAGGGAACACAATAACATCGTTTGATAGAGCATGTTTTCTTCACATATTCATTACATTTGGTTACGTTTATAGCTTCATTATCGGTAACATTTTTAACACACCTCGTATTTTTTAATTTTTCCAAACCTAAATATTCCCGATAAAAAGTTAAACCAACCTAATTTGTTGCTGTGTGATACTCTTTAACAGATGGACTATCACTTCTATCGATGAGGATTTGAATGGATGACGACATGCAATAGTATTCTACATTTTCTTAAAAAGACTCTTCCGCATCAAATGTCTTGCATAAAAACCAGGACTCATATTAAACAGAAATTCATTGGATGAATCTCATAAGCAAAACTTCTTTTTCTTTTTTCTCTTTCTTTTTTTTTTCTCCGTCTCATAATCCGGAATATTAGAGCCACTCTTTTTTCCCCATTCTATAAAGTGAGTAGCCTTTAAACATTTTCTGGTTCGCTGTGTAATGTGGCTTCCAGGCCAGTGGGTTTCATTAGCAACCAGCGTGCTAAGTCTTTTCACTGTGAAAATGTGTGTTCGCGCTGTAAATACATTAAAACATTAGCTTGGGTCCAGTGGAAATTTTAAAGGAAGCTAGTCTGCTTGAGTGCATCTCTTGATCGTGTCAGTTCTTCTCTGCAAGACACAAATAAGTAATCAAACATGCAAAATTGTGTTAAGGCGGGAACGCTTGGTACATCAGAACAAATTGAGTACGTAAAGTCCATGCGGCCACACAATGTTTTGAAGCTCATAGTAGGTTTGCTGGTTGGAGTTAAGCTGAGTATCCTGATGGGTTATGTGTAACTAGTGGTAACTCTCATGGTTTGTACGAATCCGAGAAAGTTTCGACTTAAAAAATTAGGACAGGAAAAGTTTTAATGTAATTGATATTATCATTTTCATCAAAGTGTACCGACAGCACGGATTCCTTTGACTCTCTCTTTCTCTCTCGTCATCTGTCCCTATCTGTCATCACAAATGGTATATCCTCTAGAATGCACTCTGTATCAATACAGAGCTGATGAATGTAAGTTTGTGCTGGTCAGCCAACACTGGTGTGTCCATATTTAAGAGTCCGGAGGAGAACGTCTCGAATGAGTTCGTCTTTATTTCATCAGCAGAGCCCATCATATTTTGATCATCTTACATGGATGGGTTGTAAAATGGGAGGTAAGTGACAGTACAGCTGCCGTTTTGTAGGTCACTGCTTCCAAGATTTGTTCAATACAGTACACAGAATTCTTGTGTAGTTCCCATCTAGAATTTTTAGGAGTACAGTAGTACTGACACGGCTACAACGTGGAAGAAATGACGATTTATTTTATCAGAGAGATCAGATTTCCACGTGGTCGTTAACTTGTCAAGATTAATCTATGCTTCTCCTATACGTGTGTTGACATCGCTTTCAATAGATGAGATATTGCAACCAAAGCATATGAACTGGTTTACTAATTTTAGAGACTTGCCATTGAATAAGATGTTACCATTTCGATTAAAAAACAATAACTCAGTTTTATCTAAATTCTCGTGGAGACTAATGCCTCCCGCTTCCTGCTCCAGTCTATGTAGCAGAGATTTAGCTTGAGCGGGTGTATTTGTAAGAAGTGCAAGAGCATCTGGGTAGTCTGCATCAGTAATAGTTTCCACTTCTTGCCATTTTTAAAATAATTACATTACATAGTATAATCATATGATACGATTAATGATATAATTAATAGTCGTAGTAGTCGAGGGTAACACGAAGGCTCCCTTTTCAAGAGCTACGACACCTAGGTGTAGGGGAGAACGCTACTCCTTTCCCAGGATTGACGCACTTTACCTTGATCCGTACCTTATAATGCTGAGTGGTAGGCAAAGAGGCATCAAGTACTATTTGTTGAGTCTTTGGTATGACTCGACCTGGGATTGAACGCAGGTTTCCCGGGTTAAAATTAATAATATGCAAATAATAATATGAGTTTCTATATAATAAATCGAATTCAAAATTAATTCTCAATGTAACTGAAAAATTGCAATAAATAAAAAAAATGAGAGATGAAAGATGGCAATATCAATCACAAGATGCACCAATGAATATACCGACTGTATTCCTACGACAACAAAAAAGTATCATGCCCTAAATAAGGCACTAAACTGCAACTAGGAGTGAGACTCTAGTTCTGGAGTGTGTGGAGTCACACTTTCGTTGCCATTACTTCCAGTCCCTCACTGATTCAGTGTGAAATACCTGTTCGGGTCCCGTGTATGGGTTAAATATATCAGTTTTTGAATTAGTGCTATTAGGGATATGGGAAACTATATAACTGTGGGTAAACAAATTATTATTACTAAATAGGAATCGTTACTTAAAATCATATAATTGTAAAAAAAAAGTTGAAGAAAAAAGGAAAAAAAAAGGAAAGAAGAAAGACTAGCCTCGGCATAAACTAACCCAACAAAGGTTGACATGCTGTAAAACCAAGCAACCAACAAATCAAAGTCAAACAAATTGCAAAAATGGCAATTCTCTTGTTTCGCTGTTTTACTACAGAATGAAGAATGATGTCTACAAGAATCGTCTCCACCAGATTACTCGAGTATTCTATAAATATTGTATACTACGCGTATACATAAACAAATATAAATATAAGCAAAGATATAATTAAACATAATGACGAACTTCAACGAACGAACGAACGAACGAACACACTTCTTTATAAAAATATATATCACTCACACTTTATTCTCGATGTTTCTGTGGTGTGTGAGAGATGAGTGGAGACAGGGAAAGACTACTATATTGACCCAACCTTTTCTCCTGACCATAGCAGCACTTCTTCCGCATCTTGGTTGTGGTTGCTCGACCGAGGGTCACTGAGGGCCACATCCATCAGTCTGCAAGCTGGCCCTCACTCTGGCCTTCCTGTCTCCAACTAACTCAACTGCCGCCGGCACCAGCCTATATACTTTCATAACACCCACTTGCTTTTGCTTCTTCTTCCGCTTATTTACACAGGTGCATCTCTGATTGACGGCTCGGTCAAGGGTCAATATACAACATAAATACTATATAGTGTTCCATGAATTAATGCACTGTATTCTATGAATACCAGATCAATGAAAGCCAGGTCAATAATTTAGAAAGTCAGTCGAAGATAGACAATCTCGAATAGCGTGGCAGACAATAAAGGAAGCGAGTAAAAGGAAGAGCACCTCCAGAGCTAAACTAAAAGCTGCCCGTCAAGAAGAACGAATACACATTTAGAAAGAACATTTCGAGAATCTTCTTGGAAAATCCCCTAAAGTTACAGATATTTCTATCACGAAAATCATTAATAATCAACTAGACATCAAACTAGGACAGTTTACGCACGAAACACTCGACTTAGTACTTAGAAAAATTAAAAAGAGAAAAGCTGCCGGTCTTGATGAAATATTACCAGAAGTATGGAAAGCAAGCAAATTCGACGACAAACTGCTCCAATACTGCAACACCGTATATAACCAGAACAAAGAGAGATGGACAAAAGGCTACATCCTCCCTTTTTCCCAAGAAAGATGACCTCGGAATTGTCAAGAACTACCGTGGCATAACCCTTACTTCCGTAGTGGCTAAGATTTATAATGCTCTACTACCTCTTTGACGTTGTTGCTGATGTTTTGCTAGGCGATAGTTTAGCCCCATATCTGTTCATAATCTGCTTAGACGATGTACCTCAAACATCGATAGATCTAATGAAAGAAAAGTGTTTCGCACTAAAAAAAAAAAAAAGCCAGAAGCAGACCATAGCCTGCACTAAACATTACGGACGCAGACTCCGCAGATGACAAAGCGCTTCTGGCAAATCCACTACCCTAGCCGAATCCCAGTTGCACAGTCCGGAGCAGACAGCAGGTGACATTGACCTCCATGTGAATTCACACAAAGCGGAGTACATATGTTTTAATAAAAAAAGAAAACATCTCCACGCTAAATGGTGGCTCTCTGAAACTAGTGGACAAGTTCATCAACCTCAGAAGCATCGCCTCATCTACTGAAAATGACATCAATATGCGACTAGCGAAGGCATTGACTACTATCGATAGGTAATGGATCATATGGAAGTCAGACTTATCCGATAAAATAAAATGCAATTTTTTTCCAAGCAACGGTCGTGTCAATTCTACTATATGGATGCACCACATGGACGCTGACAAACCGTATAAAGAAAAAGCTAGACGGGATTGCAAAAGAATGCTACGAGTTATATTTAACAGATTCTCGTAGCAACATCCCACAAAGCAGCAGCTGTACGACCACATACCTCCTATCTTTAAAACTATCCAAATAAGACGAACAAGACATGCGGGACATTGCTGAAGAAGTAAGAACGAACTAATAAGTGACATTATCTTATGGATCCCTTCACATGGACGTGCAAGAGGACACAGGATGTAGTCTAGAAGACCTCCCGGAAGCGATGGATGATAGAGACAAAACGAGCGCGCGCGTACGAGAGAGAGAGAGAGAGAGAGAGAGAGAGAGAGTCAGGGAAATACGTGCTAGCAGCGCGACATGATGATGATGATGATAATGATTCTAAGACATAATTAATAGAATTCTAAAAATGAATATACAGTATTCTATAAATGAATGTATAATATTCTGTAAATTAATATATATTAATTAATACATAGTATTCAATAAATTTATATTTTATATTCAATGAATCAATATATATTATGTGTTTTGTTATGAGAACTATAAGTAAATATACCAGTAAAATCTTTTTGATTGAAAGTTGAATCCTTTAATAGACACTAAACATGAAAAGAAACTTCTGCCAAAGTAAAATCACAACTGTTGGCAACTTTGTAATGCACACGATTTCCCTGGCTTGGCGCGACTAACGTTTACAGTTAATCTTATTATCAAATTCAAATATTCGTCTGCCTGCCTGTTCCAGGAAGGCTCTACCGTTTTGGGCCAGATTTCGACCAAATTTAAGAAATTATTAGTCATCCATAAAAAGGTTTTAAACGATATTCAGTCAGGTGTATGATTTTTAATCCTCAAAATGAAACTACTTCTTATGCCAATAAAACGTTAAGTAACGGCAAAGTAGTTATGAATTACGAGGGCAGTCACTAAGACGTTTGACACTCAGAGAAAATCAATGTCATTTTCAAAGCTCTAAGAAGTGACCATTTATTCAATAGATAAAATAGGAAAGTTGCGATCTATTTATTTCCTTATCAATTGTTTTCGTTTTTTATATTAATTGGCCAAAAATATTTCATTCTAAAAACGAGTAACTTGCATAAACTTATTTTTTTAAATCAAATTAACTTTTTCTTCAAACATTTAAAATCACTTTTTTATTTGATTATAATCATTTGTTGGTCAAGTTATATGGTATCTAGTATTCCTACCTAACGTCAGTATCTTGCAAGCAACTGTATGGTTTCAAACGAATTATTACGCATGCTTTTTAAACATTTTTAGATTACTATAATATATATTCTATGATGTTTTTAAAACAATCAAAGAACCTGAAATATGTGAATATTTATTAACGTGCTGAAACAACATGAAACGCTGAAATATTTTGTGAATTTTACGGCATTTTGGACCAAGAAACTTACACAGTTTGTAGAATAAATGTCGAGACATTTAAAAAACTGTGTAGACAATGTGATGAACTTACATAGACTAAAATAAAATGTTTTTAAAATTTGGAATGATCTGGGTATGACTGTCACTGATGGTAAGGCTCTAGCTCTGGAGTTTAGGTGAGTGGGGAATATATATTCTTTGCCATTACTCCCAGGTCCAGTCTGACCCTGAGTGGAAGTACCTATTAGAGTCCGATTTGAGGATCAAATAGATCAGTTTAAAAGTTATTTGTATTTGATAGGAATACTTCATACTATATAACTGGTTAAACAAATGATTATAATCAAATAAAAAAAATGTTTTAAAAATGATTTCAATGAATCGTTAAGAATATGATAATTGCAATGAATCATTTAGAATCGAATCAAATTTCGGCATTAAATAGCCTATAAGGAGTTGATACGTCGTTAAACAAATAAATTAAACAAAACCAAAGAAATTTAGAAGGCATTTGGTCAATTAATGTCAGATAAGATTGAGTTTAATTCTATTATTCACTTTTTCAATTAATTATGAATAAATTCAGAAGATTGAATCCAAATTTCCATAAACAAAAACATTAATTGATTATTTAATTTTAACGGTATATCAACCCGTCTCAGGTTATTTATGACTAGAGGTTAGGAAATCACGTTCATTGAACGTTTATATTTACATTTTTTTAGCTTTTCAAGAGTTTTCTTTTATTTTTGCATTTGGTTCTATCGAATAAGAATAATCTTTAAACAGATCTATTTGACCCCAGGATGTGACCCTGACAGGTACTACCATTCCGAATCAGACTGGACCTGAATGTAATGGCAATGAAGGGTTACTTGTCACTCTGTAGATCTCCAGAACTTGACCTCACCATCAGATACACTTTAGTGGGGGATACAGTTAGCCTTTTCTAAGCCCTGCCAACAGGGCGTTAAATATAAACAATATTTAATGTAATACATAAGCACTGAACAACATGAAGTCTTTGTTAACTAATTAAAATGAATACTTAACACATTTTTGGGTTATGTCCTGAAAAGCATTCGGTTGAAGAGTTGGCATAAATGTAACAAACGTTTGATTAAATTCTTTTTAGACCGACCGAATCCCAGGCTAATTAGCAGCGATGATTTATCAACTTATTTTTTTTTTTAAATTTGTCATGTTTTGGTTTCTTTGTTTCTTTCTTTTCAATGTTCTCTTATGATATTCGGAAATTACATGGGATTTTATTCGCCAAACTGAACAGACTCTTTTCCGGCTGTAAATTACATAAATATATACAAGCAGAACGTAGAAATTTTACTGGTATTTCAAGATGTCCGTGCGTTGAAGTTGTAAACAATTGCAATGCTGGTTTCTCTCTAAATGATCTTATAGGATGTTAGGAAGATTGCATTATATCAGTGTATATATTTTAGATGAGGCATTGTTATTAATATTCCCTACACATTGAGAATTGTTATACACATCTAGGTTGCTATACATACAACATTTCGGCTACTTTACTCCCCGGCCCTGAGAGCCTTTTGTTGTATTCGGTAACCTTCCGGCAATTCAGAACTTAACCGGACCGACGATTGAGACATTAGGTTTATAAGTTCCAAAAATCCAGTCTGACTTATTCATCTGGATACATGGCTGATAGAGCTAAGATCTTAATTCAAAT
Organism: Sepioteuthis lessoniana; assembly: GCA_963585895.1. Taxonomy (NCBI): domain Eukaryota; kingdom Metazoa; phylum Mollusca; class Cephalopoda; order Myopsida; family Loliginidae; genus Sepioteuthis; species Sepioteuthis lessoniana. Next base: position 83,474,487 of record OY757905.1, read on the forward strand.
ATCTCAGCAGACTATCACCTAGAGGTTGGGAGTTCAGTTCCGGATCCAAGTTCCAATAGCGGTGATAAAGGTAAAAAATGACTGATGCGAGAGACCCACAAGACATGGATGGCTGTATGGGTTCAGTCTACTTTCGTGATTCCAATAAAGAATTAACTTCTGAAGGGTTACCAAGTACGATAAAACGCCTGGAGAGTACAGCGGCCAAAATGTCGTGAGTATAGCAGTCCGCAATGTGTAGATAATAATAATAATAATAATAATAATAATAATAATAATAATAATAATAATAATAATAATAATATCCGGACCCTTTCTCAAGTGAACTAGAGACGAACTTAAACAAATGGACCAAAGAACAAGAAAACTCATGACAATGCATAAGGCATTACATCCAAGAGACGACGTTGACAGACTATGTCTCAAGAAAAGAGGGAAGAAGAAGACTTGCCAGCATTGAAGACATCGTTGATGCATCGATACAACGACTCAAAGACTATTTACAAAAACACGAAGGAGGACTCATTACAGTCACCAGAAACGAAACTGAGAACACCATGAAGAACAGAATGACAATAACTAGGAAACAAAAATGGGAAGGAAAACTGCTCTATGGGCGATTTAAATGACTAATAAACAATATCTCACACGATAAAACTTGGACATGGCTAAGAAAAGGAAACTTTAAGAGAGAAACAGAATCTCTCCTAATAGAAGCACAAGACAGCGCCATAAGAACCAACTATATCAAAGCGAGAATAGATAAGACTCAACAAAATAGCAAATGCAGGCTATGTGGTGACAGAGATGAAACCATCAATCATATAATAAGCGAATGCAGCAAATTAGCACACACTAACAAATGGTATATGAACAACCCAGCTCCTGTCATAGAAAATGCCACGCATAAACTCCTATGGGACTTTAACATACAAACGGATCACCTGATCCCGGCCAGAAGACCAGACTTAATAATAATCAACAACAAAAAAAAAAGAGAACTTGCAAAATAATCGACTTTGCTGTCCCGGCTGACCACAGAATAAAACTGAAAGAATGTGAAAAGAAGAATAAGTACTTCGACCTAGCTAGGGAATTAAAAAAACTGTGGAACATGCAGGTGACAATTATACCAATTGTAATTGGTGCTTTTGGAACAGTAACTAAAAGATTGTTAAAGGGACTAAAGGACTTGGAAGTTGGCGGACGAGTGGAGACCATCCAAACGACAGCATTGTTGAGAACGGCCAGAATACTAAGAAGAGTCATGGAGACTTGAGGACTCTTGCTGTCACTCAGACTCCAGTGAAAAACCATCAGCTAACGCTGATGTGAAAAGCTCTAATGAGTGAATAATAATAATAATAATAATATAAACTCCTATGGGACTTTGACATACACTGATCACCTAATCTCGACCAGAAGACCAGACCTAATAATAATCAACAAAAAAAAAAAAAGAGAACTTGCAAAATTGTCGACTTTGCTGTCCCGGCTGACCACAGAATAAAACTGAAAGAATGTGAAAAGAAGGATAAGTACCTCGACTTAGCAAGGGAATTGAAGAAACCGTGGAACATGCAGGTGACAATTATACCAATTGTAATTGGTGCGTTTGGAACAGTAACTAAAGCTTTACAGAAGGGACTGGAGGACTTGGAAGTTGGTGGCCGAGAGGAGACCATCCAAATTACTGCATTCTGGAGACCATCCAAACTACTAATATTCTGGCCGTTCTCAATAGAGAACGGCCAGAATATTGAGAAGAGTCCTGGAGACTTGAGGAGACTTGCTGTCACTCAAAATCCAGTGAAAGGCCATCATCTAACGCTGATGTGAAAAACTCTAATCTCATATGTTATATATATATATATATATAATAAAAAGAAAACTCTTGAAAATTTTCAAAAAATGTAAATATAAACGTACAATGAATATGATTCCCTAACCTCTAGACATAAAATAACTTGAGACGGGTTAACGTACCGTTGAAATCAATCAATTAATGTTTCTATTTATGGAAAATTGGATTCAAGGTTCTGAATTTATTCATAAATGACGGAAAAGGTAAATAACAGAATTAAAATCAATTTTATCTGATATTAATTAACTTAATACCTTCAAGTTTTCTTTGGTTTGGTTAATCAGTTTTAGATCAAAACAAAAAATTATTTCTAGGAGCACTTCCTTAACTACCAGTAATGTGAGGAACAAAATTTACAGTTCAAGTAAAATTTATATTTGAATTTAAGAATAAGTTAAATTAATTTGGTAATTTATTTATTTTTGTATTTAGATATTTTTTTCAATATAGTACGAAGTATGAAGGATAGAAAGACTTACGGTCAAGTCAAGCTGAAAGCACTGGTTCCTGTCGGATTATCAAAATTAAGCAGCCATGAGTACTGAGATGGATGAGAACTTAATTTAATTACAGGTTCTGTAAGAAACTTAAGGCCTATTAACCAAACTAAGCAAAACTGAGTCAAAAAAGGTAATAAAAAAGGGTTTTTAAACGACTTTCTCATGTAAAAATCAGGCTAATCAGTAGCAACGATTTATCAACCTATTTCTTAATGTTTTTTTTAATGTTCTAAGGGTATTTATTTACTCGACGCCGGATGCAGTTTAATGTCAAATCTAATTTATCTAATACTTATAACTTTTAAACAAATCTATTCGACTGATAGATAGGATACTAACAGGTACTACCACTCAAGGTCAGAGTGGACCTGGTTGTAATAACTACAAAGAGGTATTCCACACAAGCAAAAACTTCAGAACTGGAGCCTCAACATCGAATGTAGTTTAGTTTCATACCCAAGAGACCTTTGTTTTTTAATGGGAGTCTTGCTTCTCAGCTAGAGATGCAATCGGTGTATTCTAGGCCCCGTGGTGAACGGCAAAGTTGCTTATTAATTACATATATGACTACGTACTTGTCAAAAAGAGACACTCATTAACAAAAAGTAAGTCACGCTGAGAGCACCGGCTCTTGTCAGGATTATCGAAGATAAGTAATGATGAGCCTGTTCAGTACATAGATGAGTAACCACTTAGTTAAAAAAGTTATTGTAAGCATCTCAAAGCGTGCCGGACAAAGAAAAGGTAAGGGGGCTTTATTAAGTGATGCTGAAAGATCATTGAAGTCGATGATCCTGTTTAGTACTGAAGTGGGTGACCATTCGTACATTCTTTCTTGGATTGCCCTGTCAGTGGTGCTTAGAATACACTGACTGTCTACCCAACTGAGAGGTAAGAAGCCCCTAAAAAAGGGTGTCCTTGGTAAGCTGCATCTGATGGTGAGGCTCTAATTCTGGAGATCTGGTAAGTTTAGAGTACTCCTTCATTGTCATTGCACCCAAGTCCACTCTGACCCGGAGTGGTCGACCTTTTAGGATCTTATCTATGGGTCAAATTGATCTGTTTAAAATTATTCATATTAAATAAGACTGTACAAAAAAAAATTCTTTAGAAACGGTTATACAAAAAATGTAAATATGCACGTACAATGAACGCAATTTCTTAACCTCGAGACATAAAATAACCCTTGGCAAGTTAATATGCCGTTAAGATTAATTAATTAAACAATCTGCTGTGATTTAGTCAAGCAGACTAAGCATAGTTGAGCAAATAAAGTTAAGTCCCTGTGGCATAATGGCTAAAGTACTGAACTGTGATTTCGTTGTAAGCGAGTTCGAACGACAGTTGATCTATTAGGTTCACTCTTTAATTAATTCCACTGGGAAAAGTATGAACTATATATTACCCGTAGCTATGGGTTGAATAGTATCTCAATTGTTGTTTTACAGGAATGGCTTTTGCATAAACCACAACGGTTGATATACCATTAAAACAAAAAGCCCCAAAATCTTTAGTAAATAACAACTGTCAAAGATAGAAACTTGTTTCAGCAATCGCGCGGTCGTTCACTTTACTCGTGGCTTTTTTGTACTTAGGAAAGGGATTAAAAGAACAGGGTTCACGACACACAAAAACATTGGGCAATAAACGGAGCATATTCAAGAACACAAGACGTCAAATAATTGTCTTTAATCACGCATTTACCGTTTAGCATGACGCACTGGATGAACCTGACTTATCCTTTGTAGAAAAAGAGGGTCATGAATCATGGAAGAGAGCACTCGTTGGCTCCTGTCTAATCTTCCTTCGCCGTCAAGACACCTATATTTATTTTTCCGCAAGAAACCCCAGAAAATGCTACTGTTTGCCCTTTCAGTAAATATTGCTGGCAATTATTTGTTCTTAAAGAAGAGAATGTCGAAAAAGGAGGAAAAAAACTAAGACTGGACTCAGTTAACAATGGTGAAAGAAATCAGGGTCAAGTCTAATTACACGACATAGACTTTAGAGGATAGAAATGATATTAAATTGTCATATTTGTTAATCCATTAAACAAAATTTAAGGTTACAGTTTCATTTACTTTTTTTTACTTTATTTGTTCTTTCTTTATTCACTACAACGTAACGGCGGACTTCATATGAAAACTTAAGATCAGTCATAAAAATTTGTTTATGAGGTTGGTTGGTTGGTTTTATGGCATGTCAGCCTTTGTTGGATTATTTAATGCCGAAGTCAGTCTTTTTTTCCAAGCAATTATATGGTTTTAAGTACTTAATGATAATCATTTTCAAGCAATTATAGCTTCAAGCAACTTTCTTAATGTTAATTGTTTATACACAATTATATGTTTTCCAGAAACTTCTAATTCGATAATAGTCATTTTTGCGCACAAGTACATTGTTTCAATTATTCTTTTCTAACATTAATAATTTTACACAGTTATATGGTTTCGGCTATGTCAAGCTATTATATGCTTTCATTATCTCTCGGTCATCCAAAGGTGCCTTGTACCACCTAAAAACCTGTACCCAGGTTAGAACTTGATTTCCATAAGCCTGTGTTAACGTTTCCTGTAGTTTGACGCAGAATTTGATCTTTTGTTCCATTGTTGTAACACATTTAAACAAGCACATTCGTTATGCTATATGTGAATTCTCTGAGGTAAACACAAACTGAATGCTTCCACACGTTGATCAGATCTAATGAGAGTCCTCTCATTAGTAGCATTTCTTGACATTAATCGTAGACTTGACATTAATCTATCAACATTAATTAGTTTATTTTGAATCAGCGGCGCCAAAATAAAAACATAAACAAAAAAGTTTCCTTACTTTCTAGACCGACCCCGTACGTGAAAGTTCCCTAACAAGCCAAACGTATTATCACCCTCTTGACGGGGCTTAGAATATACTGACTGTATTGCCTGAAGAGGGGTAAGAACTCCCCACTAAAAGGAGGTGTCCTTGGTATAATATTAAACTGCATCTTGTGGTGAGGCACCAGTTTTGTGGATCTAGGGAGTGTGGAGTAGCATTTCATTGCCATAACTCGCAAGTTCACTTTGATTCGTGTTGGAAGTTTCTGCTAGGGTCCTATTTGTGGATCAAATAGATCTGTTAGAAAGTTATTTGTATTAGATAGGAATATTAAATCCAAAGAATGTTATTTTTTTATAAAGAATTATTAGTATTAACTAGAAACCAGAAATAGCTTGAAATAGTTGAAACCATATAACATTGTAAGAATTATTAGTATTTGATTGGAATACTTGAAACCATGTAATTGTCTATAAATTGTTAGCATGAAGACTAGTTGCTTGAAGCTATAGTAACTTGCAAATAATTATCATTAGTTAGATCTGTTTTAAAATTATTTGTATTAAATAAAAGATATTTGATGTCATATAATTGTGACAGAAAAAGCTCTTAAGAAATAACTATACAAAAAAAATGTAAATATAAAAGTATATTGTATGTGAATCCCTAAACTCAAGGCATAAATCAACCCTAAACGGTTTGACATGCCATTGAAATCAATCAATCAAACTTATTTTCAACAACTCATTACATTCAAGAAGGGGATTTATTAAAATAATTAAAACATAATCAAAATATTCTGAAAATATCTGACGATTCAGAAAAATTACTTCGATAGAATCCTGAAATCTGTCACAAATATATTTTACATAATGAACAAAAAGAGACAATGAGTTTTAAATCTTTTTGTTGTAATAAGGATTTTACTCTTCATTGATTGATTTCAATGGCAGGTCAACCCGTCAAGGGTTATTTTCTGCTTTGAGTTATGGGAATCGCGTTTATTGTATGATCATATTTACATTTTTCGAGTACTTGTTTCTTCTTCTTAATCATTTTTTTTGCTCACGGTCCAATCGAATGCGAATAATTAAAAAATATCAGTTTGACCCATAGATAAGACCCTAACAGGTACAACCACCCCAAACCAAAGTGGACCTGGGAGTAATTCCAATAAAGAGGTACTCCACACTCCCCAGATCTGCAGAACTAGAGCCTCCTCATCAGTTTAATGTCCTACTCAAGTCACCTACTTTTTGAGCATGTTCTACACATCTGAAGGAAATGCAGTCCGCATATTCTAATCTTCATCGACATGGCGGTTTTTTTCTATGTGTTAATTCAAGTATTTTCGGGTGGTTAGCGCAATGTGACCTTTTGCACCCAGTCACCGAAATAGGAAACCGAGTCATTTATTCCTTTTTTTCATATCTGACCTGTATTGTTCTTTCTCTTTAGAAAACCCCTCATATATATATATATATATATATATATATATATATATATATATATATATATATATATATATATATATATATATTTGCATTAGAATTTATGTTAGTGCGTACTTGACGTTGACTTATGAGCATTAGAGATGCTGACCAGAGACCGTACACAGTCGAGAGCCTCACAGAAAAAGGGTGTATACTACAACCCCCCCCAAAAAAAACAAGCTTAGGGTCGCAATACTGGGACGACGCAGGAAGCAAAACATTGAAGCACCTGCCCCAGCACCCCTACTGGGCCTCACCTGTCAGGTGTGAGGAAAAAAGCGCTAGTAAAAGATCGACCTACATAAGCCACAACAGTACATACACATCAGTCTCCGAGTAAAAAGAACCATCATCATTCTTAGGAATGGAGAGAGAGAGAGAGAGAGAGAGAGAGAGAGACAGAGAGAGAGAGAGAGAGAGAGAAAGAGAGAGAGAAGTCTTGTGACAAATACTTTAATTTTTTACGTGCGCGCACACACACACACACACACACACACACACACACATATATATATATATACGTAACCAGTGACATGTACCAGGATCATTTAAAAAGTTATAAGTGTTTTGTGTCTGTGCGTACTTTTTGTTTCTATGCGTGTGAAAGTTTGCGTGTGCATCATGTGCTCGAGTGAGTAATTTTAGAACCTAAACTGATTATTCTCACCACTAACATTCAGTGAGGAAGTCTCCGTGGCGGAGTTGTTAACTTGTTGGACTGTGACATCGTAGTAGATGAGTTCGAACTCTAGTCGCACCATTACGTTCACTTTCGGACTAATACCATTGGGGAAGGTGTGAACTTCCTTATCCCACCTTACTATGAGTTGAATAGTACCACAAATGTTCTTTGGCTTTGACATTAAATAACTCACTAAGGTTTATTTACAATTAAAAACCACCAATGGAAGCCTCCTGCGTTGTATTAGTTAAAGAGCTTGGCCAGCAGACCGTAATTGTTGAGTTCTATTGTCAGTGGGTGTCAATAATTTTGGTCATCGACTAAATCAAGCCGGTTTTTGTAAATCATAATAAAAGTGCCTCATGTGGTTTGCGAACTAGGCTAGAAGAACATTGTTAGTGTGTTCACTGGGTGCCCCATACTTCTAGTCTTCTGCTTAACTAAGCAAGCAAATCACCACCACAATTCCACAAATACGTTTTTATTTTATCTATCTTTTCATAAATGCGAAATGCGAAACTGATTAATTCTATTATTAAAAAAAAAATACAAAAACTGTTCATCGATACATCTTTTATATTTTCTATCGATTGTCATCGCCGCTATCCTTATAGGTGGAGAGAGGATAGGGTCAGTGCTTGCAAGATATAAATATAATGTGAATTCACTTTTTGGAAATATTCACGTGTATTGACTGAGAAAACAAATGAAACAGACCAGACAGTAGCGCAGAGAAAGTGTTTGCATTTACCCAACCCCTTCAATCAGGATATGACACAATATATATATATATATATATATATATAGTTTCATATCCTGATTGGATATATATATATATATATATATATAAGTTTGCCAACCGTAGTCCAGGGCAACCCGAAGGGTCCTTTTCAATAGCTACTACACCGAGGAGTAGGGGAGGGCGCAATTCCTTTTCCTGGATTGCTCCACTTACCTTTGATCCTTACCTTATAATGCTGAGTGTTAAGCAAGAAGGCATAAAGTACCATTTTTTTGAGTCTTTGGTATGACTCTACCTGGGATTGAACCCCGGTATTCCAGACTCATTATGCTATTAAATGGGATAGATACATCGTTTCTGCCAATTCTATCGTGAGTCGTTTGATTTCTGGATAAAATGAATTCAAGAAGGCGTTGTATTTTTCCCAAGTACTTTCGGCTCTAACTGAAGCCATCTTCAGGGAAGTGAATAATGAAATGATAAACAAAATGACATTTATACATTTATATAAAGAGTAGGAGGAAGAACAGGTAGAATTTTAGTTTGGTTTGGTTTTATGACATATCAACCATTGTAGGTTATTTAGAGCCAAATCCATTTTTATACATATAAACTGTCCTATTCCAGACAATTAAGTTTTGCATAAGTACACAGTTTAAATGTTAAAACAATTCTATTTCAAACAATTTACTTTAGCATATGTATAGTTTTTTGTTTACGCACAGTTAAATGATCAAATAGTTCTATTTCAAACAATCTAGTTTAGCATAAGTACTTTGTTTAGTTCTATTTGATCCATAGATAGGACCTTATCAGGTGCTACCACTTCGGGCCAGAGTGGACCTGGGAGTGATGGCAATAAAGGGGTACTCCGCATTCCTCAAAGCTCCATCATTACTAGAGCCTTACCGTCTGATTGTTTAGTGTCATATCGAGGACACTCGTTGGAGGAGTCTTACTCCTCTATAGAGATACAGTCGGTGTATTCTACAGCCCCAGCCGACTGGGCCAGAATAAGTTGAAAAGGAATTTACAAAAGAAAAGAATTTTGCTTGAAATAATAATAAGAATTAGCGGGAAAAGTGTTTAGTGTTAAAAACACGGCTCCTTATAGAATTCATTTTATCCAGGAGTCAGACGACACATACGAAGACTTGAACGGATCAAGATACTCAAAGTTTTGTTTTTCTCAATACGACCGACCCACAGCCACTACTTCCAACTAACTTTTTAAAAAAATTGGGGTGTTTTGTTATGTTTTGCTACAAGAGTAATTTAAAGAATACGTAGGGGAAAATCATATAGGTGCTAGATTGATCGGATAAGGCTTTTCCAACCATCAGTCTAACGCAGTTAAGGCCATGGTGGTGTGTTGCAGGTCACGTGACTACTTTGGCTACCGGTTTCCGGACTGCTCAGTTACCAGGATCTTCTCTCCAAGCATTACGGATCGCCACCCACGGCTAACAAGAAGCCTCGTTTGGAAGGGAGGTTTTACCTCTCCGCAGAGGTTCAATAGGCGTATTCTACAGCCCCGACCAACATAGTGGCTTAAAGCGGAGTACAGTTGGTTTGAATTCAGAGTTTCCCTTCTCCTAGACTGGCTGCCATAGCATGGTTAAAAAAAAAACAGTCAGTCCTTTAAATTGTAGGGCAGACTGGCTTCATAGCTAGAATAGTTAGATTCATGCCTTTCAGAATGGTATTAGCACTGTGTGAAATGAAAACAATCAGGTTCAGGATTTGAAATCGAGTTGCCGTGTCCATTTCTTACGACGACAACCGTTACTTCACGAGCGCAGAGAAATATTTTCGTGGGAAATACATTTTAAATTCGTTTGAATCGGCGATCTTAATCGCAATTTTAAGGTTTTCCAACGTATGAATGGATCTATCTTTAATGAGCTCGGTATCAAGGGAAAACATTTTACATTTTGCAGTTTACATTTAAACATCTTAAATTATATACACGCACAGAAGCACGCGCATGCGCACATACACACACACACATACACAAACATATATATATCTATATATATACGCACACTGGAGAGAGAGAGAGAGAGAGAGAGAGAGAGAGAGAGAGAGAGAGAGAGATTATATTACGCCCTAAAAGTTGGCATGAAACATTTCCTCACGTTTTTGTAATTTTTTTTTTTTCATTTTTTACCAATTGTCTTTGTTTTTGACGACCTCGAAATAAAAAGTGGTCATTTAAGCAATTGTTGCTTCCCTTTCTTCTTCTTCTTTCAATTCACTGTAGCCACATAGATTTATACGAACACATTTTACTTGAATGAAAATGACATGAAGGGAGTTTCCTTTATTTCTTATTCTTTTTGTTAATTTATGTAAATGTGTCAACAAGTGCATTGTGAAAATAAAAATTAATCATGAACAATATTATCAGCAAATCAATCAACAAAAATATAAGCACCTTCATTACTTTTTATTTATTCGCCTAAAAACCACATTCGGTGGCAATCAGGCTCGGTGCGAATCCCATTCTATTAATAGAAATTGTATTATAAATAAGGTGGAGTATTCTATAATTAGCATTTAATAATTATTCCGCGTGGAAATTAAAAAGTTCCCTCGACGCAATCGTTAAGTTTCAAACTTGATTATGACATACTTTAGAGAATTATGGTACTAAAGCGCTAATAAAAATCGCTCTATGATGTGTCATTTTTGCTGTGTTATAGTAAAATACACAGCAAAATCGGATCCTTATAAGATATATTGACTCATCAACACAAAGATGACCTTAGAAGTTATCTTTTTTGTTGTTGATGTGTGTGTATGTTTCTATGTGCGTATATGTGTGTGTATGTGCGTATGTGTATGCATGTATGTGTATGTGCGTGTATACGTTCTAGTCAGTAAAAATTGTATTCACTTTTAGTACTATTTCCCATTTCCTTTAATTTCTCTCTCAATGCGACATGATATTCGAAGTTCATTCGTATTCATCTGAGTCTTAAGGACACACAAACGTGCATATTCACATAAATACCATACGTAAGCACAAACACACACACACACACACACACACACACACACATATATATATATATATGTATATATATATTGTGTGTGTATATATATATATGTATGTATATTTATGTGTATGTATATATGTGTGTATGCATATTTATATGTGTGTATATATATATATGTGTGTGTGTGTGTGTGTGTGTATCTTCAAGCTAACAGCAGTGACTCTCTCGCCATCTGTCTCAGCCATATCTTTGGATAAGTCTTCTAAACGGCATCCCGTGTCTATGTTGGATATTGACTGGAAGATCCCTTTCACATCCCGCATAAGTTGCATGGGAGTCGTAACAGGAAGTGCACCTGTTTCTAAAGTAAACAAGACGTAGGTTTTCTCCTGCAGATGTGCAGCGTAAATTGCGCGGGTGGCATGCTAGAATATGGTCGTGTCCGCGTGCAACGCGTAGACGGGAAGTATGACCGCGATGATTTGTGCGGGCGTCCGGAATATTATATAACCAGCAGAGATGAGCGGAGACCGGAGTGAAGATGGACCGAAGATATCGATTAAACGCCACGTCATCGTGGGCTCTGACCTTGTGCTAGACTGCCCAGGGTTGAGAGGTAAAGAAAAATCTGAGATAATGTCAGACTCCCAAAAGTAGAGAAGCAAGAAGAAACTAAGAGGATTTGATACCTTGGTCCCGTACCAGTCTCACGAAAGTAGAACTACGAAGAAAAAAAGCAGAAAGATTCTACAGAAGGACTGCACCTTCACCTCTGCATGTGTGTAAACTCAGTAGTCTTCGACTCAATCTCTCACTCAACCCAAACGTATATTTCGGTTGGTTGGTTGGGTTTTATGGCATATCAACCTTTTGCGGTCATTCAATGCCAAATCCATTTTTATACAAATAATCAGTTCTATTTCGAACAATTCAGTTTAGTATGAATACACAGTTTAATTGTCAATTTCAAGCTATTCAGTTTATTCAAACAGTTCTAATTCAACTAATTCAGTTTAGTATAAGTATAGATTTTGTTTACCCACAGTTAAATGTCAAAACAGTTCTGTATTAAACAATTCAGTTTAACGTAAGTACAGTTTCAATGCCAAAATCAGTTCTATTTCAAACAATTCAGTTTAGCATAAGTATGCGGTTTAAATGTAAGTACACAGTTTAATTGTCAAAAAGTTTCTATTTCAAACTATTCAGTTTAGTCAAACAGTGCTAATTCAAACAATTCAGTTTAGCATGAGTTTGTAGTTCAGTTCTATTTAACCAATAGATAGGGCCCTATCAGGTGCAACCATTCCGGGTCAGAGTGGACCTGGGAGCGATGGCAATGAAGGGGTTCCCCGGGTTCCCCAAAGCTCCAGCATCACTGGAACCTCACCATCAGATTGTTTAGTGTCATATCCAGGACACTCCAAGGATTCGTAATGTTAAAACATCTGATTATTTAAGACCACTTAGAGAATCCTGGGTATGACATTAAACCACATCAGATGACCATCTGATGTTGTTTACTGTTATACACAGGCACCAGTTCTGAAGCTCCGAGTAGTGTGCTGTCATCAGTTCATTGCCAGTACTTCTGGGTTCTCTCTGATTTTAGTAGTAGAACCTATTCGGGTTCCATCCATGCGTCAAAAATATTGAAAAATATTTGTATTAGATAGAGATATTTGAAACCATATATCTTATGTAAATTATTAGTATAAAAAAGTTGGCACCTGTTGTCGAGGGTGACCTGAAGGCTCCCTTTTCGATAGATATAACACCAAGGTATAGGAGAGGACGCTAATCCTTTCCCTGGATTGCTCCACTTTACCCATACCTTATAATGATGAATGTAAAGCAAGGAGGCATCAAGTACCATTTTTTGAGTCTTTGATATGACTCGACCAGGGATTGAACCCAGATCTCTCAGGCCATTGGCGAACATTCTATCCATCATGCCAATGTCCGATGCAAAATTATTAGAATACTTAAAGCTTATATAACTGCAAATTAATTGTATTAGGGATAGTTACTTGAAGATATAATAATCTATAAATGATTATTATTAGTTACTAAAAATCATGCAATTTCTTGTAAAATGAAAGATTGAAATCGGCATTAAATAACCCAACAAGGGTTGACATGCCACAAGCCAATCAATTAAGTAACCATTAAATCCCGAGTGGTACCGTAAGAAGGGACTCCAAATAGATAGATAGATAGAAAACTGCATGACTTCATTCGGTGTTCGTATTTCTGATGCTTGGGATTACTAGTCTATAGTTGTAACTTGTCTTAGAATATGACATTTGATATTGTCTTGTCGGACTAAGATAGTCGAAGAAAAAGAAGCCATAGAAACAAATATAACCTTAGAAATAATTCTTATATAAATATACAGATACCGGCACCAAATAAAATCATCCAAGTATAAAGTAGGCAGTGACATAACACTTACACCCAAAGTGCAAAGAACAACAAAAGCCCTAATTAAATATGTTATAATGGGTTCTAGAACGTTTCGATCACCAACGGTTCGGTCTGGACATTTCAGCCCAAACGCTATTACTGAGGAAACAGATAAATCCAGTCTAGATGTTCAGGCTGCGCTATGATTCTAAAAACGAAAATTACTTACTAGATGTGATTTAAAATAAAATGCTATCATCATATATAAATCTAATACAATGTACATTAATTTGACTTGTTTTCTGTTTTCGTATATTGTTTTCCTAGAAGTACTGTTCTTAGTATAAGCGTTTTGTATTTTTTGTTAACGTTTTTTTTTTTATCACTGGGTGTTTTGTCGTGTGGATTATTTTTGTTATTCACACCTATCGATACATTGGACGTTTCTACCGTGGATGTTTCTACCGTAAATATTTCCAACTCAGAAGTTTCACCATACTTTGTTTTTAAAGACAAAAATTATTGATTGATTGATTTTAACGGCATGTCAGTCCGTCTAGGATTATCTTTTGCCTTGTGGTTGGGAAATTACGTTCACTGTACGTTCATACTTAGGTTTTTGTATAGTTGTTATTCTAATAGTTTTTTTTTTGTACACGATCTTATCGAATACCAATAATTTTTCCCTAACTGGTCTTACCACCCTGGGTCTGAATGGATCTGGGATTGATGACTCTGAAGGAGTACTCCACATTCCATAAATCTTCAAAAATGGAGCTTCACAATCCGATGCAGTTTAATTTCATATCCAGCATTGGGGAGTGTCTTACCTTTATGCTAGGGGTGTGGTCAGCATATTCTAAGCCCCGCCGACAGGGAGTATTTCTAGATGTATCATAATATATAAATCTAATGTAATGCTTATTAATTTATCAGCGATATCATTGATAGTTTGATAAGAAACCACGCAAAATAATTATGAAAGCTATTTTAAACAGACCTCAGTAAGTTTTTATAGTTATCTTCAAACTGTTTCCCAAGACCTTGTGACGACACTGAAATGAGATTTTAATGTAAGTGGTCAGGAAATGCCAATAGGCTTATTGACATTTAACCCCGAAACGGGAGGAAATGTGCACTGGGAGATTTCTACCTGATACTAATAATAAAAATCCATGTCTCCGACTTGACAGGCATTCTACAGGAGTCGTCAAGCAGACGGTCGGTGGGGACTGACCTGTGTACCTTTAATGAAACCAAGCACCACTTTCTTATCGTTGCAAGGCTCAACTGTCAGATATTTATTAGTTGCTATTGATACCGAAACGACCTTGAATCAGACTCTCTCTCTGTCTCGCTGTCTCTCTCTTTCAGGTTCTGACTCACTCGCTGAGTCGCGAGAGCGACCATTTTATATAGTATTGAATAAAGCAAGTATGATGCGTAGCTTTTAAAAAAATCCTTTTATATTTCCGCTTCAAGGAGATATAAAATAGCCAACTGTGTAAAACATAAAATACATTCTTGAATAATGAAAAAATGAACAGTTATTGAACGTTTTAATATTCAAGAATGTAGAAAATAAAAACAATGATATATTACTTCATTTTGATATTGATATAGTGAAGATTTCGGAGGGTACGTTAGCCAGAGGTAACATCAGTTTTATTAACATGTCTCATCCATTCACTTACTTGTTTCCTGAGGGTCGGTGACTGATATAGACTGCAATTGGAACCCTTGGAACCATCGACAGAGGCATGGAAAAGAAACTAGGAGAACTCTATGTGGGTGTGGGTGTGGGTGTGTAAATGCAGAAAGAATTTATTCATGCAAGTTGGGATATTCTTATTTTACTAATATTAAATGCCAAAAATAAAAATAAAAATTCTATATATTAAAAAAACGAGTCTGGTGTACGTCCTTCTATAGAAAATATCGCTAAGAAATCTCAAAGCCATGTTTTTCATCAATAACAATAAAGAACAATTATTAATAATGTTTTGCTGTTAGAATTTTTGCAAACTAGATATATCCTTATCCTTATCATCGTCATCATCATTAAGTCGAACCGACAGCATGGAATTCCTTGACTCTCTCTCGCCGTCCATCCCTATTATCTATTGCTCTTGGCAGTTTTTTTGGCCTTATTTTGTGTCCGCTGGTCAGTCAACACTGGTGCGTCCATGTGTAGGAGTCCATAAGAGAACGTCATTTATGAGTTCGTACTTGCTTTTCCAGCACCACCCACCATGTCTTGTTCGTCTTATTTGGATGGTTTGTGTGATATGAGGCAGGTGGTCGTACAGCTGCTTTTTGTGGGGTGTTGTAAAAAGGATTTATTCAAGACCGCATGCAACATTCTAGTGTAGTTCCTATCAAGCTATTTCCCTGTGTTTTGCAAGAATCCATGTGGTGCATCCTTATAGTAGAATGGACACAGTTACAACTTCGAAAAAAATCCTGTTTTATTTTATCAGGTAGATTAAATTTCAATATAATCGATAACTTGTTAACAGCTAGGCGTATATTGACATCACTTTCAGTTGATGAGATGTTGCTGCTGAGGTACGTAAAATGGTCTACTTGAAGCTTGCCACTTAAAGTGGAGATGGTTCCATTTTGTTACTCTGTTTTATTCGTCGAATCATCGAAGGAGTGCGAGCAAAGAATCTTCAGGCAACACTACTGTTTGTAGATTTCTTCATACATAGAGGAAAGATCGAGCAAATACTACTTATATATGATCTCCCCAAAGAGACTGTTACCGATAAAATGATGCCTTACAAAAACACGAAAGCAATGGTTCGCTTACCTATGGAAACACAGACTTCTTCGAAATTGTCGCTGGAGTTTTGTGAGTAGACTCATTAGCACCATATGTATTTATACTCTGCCAAGACTATGTACTTCAAATTTGTATGAAATTAATAAAAAAATGTCTTCATATAAAAAAAACACAAAATAGGCAAGAAATAGACGATATGCCGCAGGGACTATGACAGACTCAGACTACGCAGATGATCTAGCACTTTTCTCAAATGTATCAGCCCAAGCAGAATCCCTACTGCATAGCCTAAAATATGTACACACCATTTAATATATATATATAAATATATACATATATATATATATGTGTGTGTGTGTGTGTGTGTGTGTGTGTGTGTGTGTGTGTGTGTGTGTATGTGTTTGGGTAGCATTTCTTCATTGATGCATATTTCCTTGAACAATTTAAACCTGTTTTGTCTCCGCATTTTTCTATATGTCTTTTTCATATACCGAACTGATTTTATGGTATCCGGCAGGAATTGGTTTATAAAACTCCCATAACTAATTGTTACCCAAGTACTTTTGCTCGATCTTGGACCATTATCAGGGGTTTGTATATTGCAAAAGTGGTGTGACCTTTGTATGTACATTACTACTTGGTAAGTATTTATTATTTATACTGGTGTGTTGTTGTAGCGTTTTATTTTAAAATTTGTTTCTATAAGTAGTAGCAGTAGCTAAATACAATTAAGTACATTAGTACTGGATTCGAAATTGAGTTTGGGTTCGCCTCGAGAATTTGTAATTTTTGTTAGTTATTTTGTTGTGTTTTCGGTAAGAATTTTCCGAAACTCAATTTTTGGGCAGGAATATTCTTTTAGATGTTGAGCTATTGTGCTTAACCTCAACTACTCGATCGAGATGACTCACTATGTATCTATCTGATACCAGTTCAATGGCACAATATGGCTTTTGCAATATACATACCCCTGATGATAGCCCAAGATCGGGCAGAAAGTACTAGGATAACAATTAGTTATTGGAGTTTCATCAACCATTTGTCGCCGGATACCATAAAATCAATTTGACAACTGGAAAGGAAATATACAAACATTTGGAGACAAACATGTCTACAGTGTTCAATGAAATATATATATATATATATATATATATATATATATATATATATATATATATATCATTGGAGATGAATTAGGTGTTTGAGAAAAATTGTTATTTCGTAATCTAATAACTTGGCTACATCTCGTTCAAAAGATCTTTAATTTTAACACGTGTAGAAACAACTGAAAATTTTACGTATAATGTTTAAACTCCTTTTCTTTTCCAGTCAATGGCATTTCGGTTACCGAAAAAAAGAACCCTAGTAATTTGAGTTGTTTCTACACATGTTGTTAAAATTTGAGATCATTTGAACAAGAATTGGTGAAGTTATTATATTACGAAATGATATCAATTTTTCTGAAATACCCAGTACATTTCAAATGATATCAATTTTCTCAAACATCCTGTACATCTCAAATGATATAAATTTTCTGAAACATCCAGTACATTTTAAATGATATCAATTTTTTAAAAGACCCTGTACATCTGCGTACCAAAAGTGCCAACATATTTTATTAGCTTCTAAAATGTGCCATTAGCCAGTAAAGTTTGTGAACTATTGGATTAAGGGTTTGAGGCAATGGGATCTATTAAATAAAAAGAGGATGAGTGTGTAAGAATGGAAATATTTCAGATATTATATTTCTCTCATTGTCAATACTGTAAAATGGGTAAGTCCAAGTAACATTTTAAAATACATAACAAACTTTGGTAAGGTCAGAAAAAGTCAAAAGGGGGCTTATCGTATTTCCATGCTCAATTATTCAGAATATTCACAAATGTTATCTATGTAATGCACCGTAAAGCTGTTTACTTTTACCAGCTGAACCCGTGGGGTCGGCGCAGTGGCTAACGTGCTGGACTATGACATCGTAGTAAACGAGTTCAAACTCCACTTGCGCTATTACGTTCATTTTTGGACTAATTTCCTAGGGAAAGTTATGAGACCCCTTGCCCATGCAGATATGAGTTAAAGAGTACCACTACGGTTCTTCTTCAAGGATGGTTTTGGCATTGAATAACCCAAGAAGTTTGATATGCCAAACCAACAAAACTTAACTTAACACTTGAAAATTTCATGGGTATCGACAACAAAAATTATTCATTCTCTCATGTTTCTGCACTTCTTATCCTTTCGTAAATTCAGTCATAGATGAGAGTGATGGGGGGTCTATTTAAACTACCCCAGGGCTTTTAAAATGTTTATAAGGAACAGTTCACCTGATGTATTTCTACTGATGTTATACTATAAAATTTGACAAAATGATCCAAATCCTGAAAATATCATTTTCAGAAAAAGTTTGTGTAGTTTTTATTTTATTTATTTTATTTTTATCTAAATGTTATCAAAAAATATGAATGGTAAATAAAGAATGCATAAATATTTTCTATGGAAGATTCTTATCATTTTTTTACGTCTTTCCATAAAGATTTTAAATATGCGTATTTACCTAACCCCTTCGCCACGGGCAGGATGTGAGGCAAGGTAAATTTTTAATCGTAGTAAAGCTGGTTTTTATTCAGTTATTCTTCTCCTAGACTGGTCGTCTAACCAAGGCTAAAGAACCCAGTCGGTCCTACTGTTTACCTATAGTTCAGGTGGATGGGACAGATGGGTTCATGTCTTTCACAAGGACATTAGCACGAGGTGAAACAGGATTTGAACTCGAATCACCGATTCCATTTCCAACGATGATAAAAGTAACATTAAACGCAAATCCACAAGATCTTTTATGCTTCGCAATTTTTATACCATTCCATTGTTACCTCCCTTTCACGTATTGTTTCATAATACCAAACCTGTAAACACGTTTCTTTATGCCTTCATTTCGTTTCCATCCTATCTATCTCTGTCTCTCTTTCTTTCTCTCTGTCTCTCTGTCTCTCTTTCTCTCGCTGTCTCTTTCTCTCTCTCTCATTTACATATATATATATATATATATATATATATAGAGAGAGAGAGAGAGAGAGAGAGAGAAATTTATAAATAAGGTAATCCAAGAAGAAGAATTTAATGTGAAAGAAAGTCAGTTGACACTATAACATCATCAGGACTAGGAAGGATATCTAGTTTTGTTAAATCAGCGATGGATGTTTAATGAAATACAAAAATAAGGAGGAAATCCTATATATACAGAGAAAGGGGGGGACTATTATATGGATAAATCAGCGTGGTGTATAAAATATGTCACATGACTGTTTAGGAATATTATGTAGAATTTATTTGTTCTATTTATTCACCAAGAAAGATTTCCTCCATATTTTTGCGCTGACTGTTTAATAAATACAAAAATACACATAAAGAAATTACAGCTTTTCGAGACTATTTTTTGTGCATAAATTAACAATTTTTAGTATAGAAATCTGCTGAGTTCTCAAATATATATATATATATATATATATATATACGTGGGGCCTTCAATAAGTTTCCAGACTTTTTTTGTACCGGC
The DNA here is from genome assembly GCA_963585895.1 of Sepioteuthis lessoniana. Classification (NCBI taxonomy): domain Eukaryota; kingdom Metazoa; phylum Mollusca; class Cephalopoda; order Myopsida; family Loliginidae; genus Sepioteuthis; species Sepioteuthis lessoniana. The sequence continues at coordinate 83,494,334 of OY757905.1, forward strand.
ATTTAAAATTGTCGTACACTCTAGAAAACTCACTACGTTATTGTTATACATCTTATGAGATGACTGACCAATTTTTATGATTTCAGCTTCAAATGAACAGCTACAGCAGCAATTGGAATACACCCTACTAAAGCCTGATTGTTACAGTTGGTGAATTTCAAAAATGCAATTTGGACGTGAGGACTTTAGAAGAACGATATGCAATAAAATTCTGTTTTAAACTTGGAAAAAATGCCACAGAAACGTATGGAATGCTTCAGACTGCTTTTGGCGCATCTTACATGAATCGAGCATCAGTTTTTGAGTCTCATAAGAGATTCAACGAAGGCACGGAGTCTGTGAGGGATGATGAGAGGTGTGGGAGGAGTAAGGAAGTCAATACACCAGAGTTGATTGGCCAAAGGGGTAGGGTAGGGTTACTATGTTGAGGTTTTAAGGGAGTTCAGGAAGAGATTCTGTCGGAAGAGGCCAGCACTCTTCAAATCGAGTCAGTGACATTTCCACCAGGATAATGCACCAGTCCACAACTCCATCTTTGTCACTGACTATTTGACCAAGATGGGCATCAAGACAGTTCCTCAGCCTCCCTATAGTTCAGACCTTACTCCCTGTGACTTTTGGTTATTCCCTAAGCTCAGAGGCTGTCGTTATGAGACAATTGAGGAGATAAAAGAGGCTGTGACGAAGGTCATTGACACGCTCACAGAAGAGGACTTCCATGGGGCCGTCCAGTGCATTACAGCCGGAAGAGATTACTTCGAAGGGGACTAGAGTTTCATTTGTGTACTATCAATAAAGGTGCCCATACGAAAAAATGTCTGGAAACTTATTTAGTGATCCTCATATATATATATATATATATATATATATATATATAAGGTATTTATATCCAGTAAATCCGGAGGGGGGAACAATTCCATCGGGACAAATAAATTATTCAAATTTCGAATATTTAAGTATTCCTAGTAAAGAGCTCAATGTAAATAAATTCACAGAGCAAATATTATTTCAAGAAAAAACAATATTTGGTCACATTAAGATAATAAATTTATTTCCATCCTGTTAAGAGCATTGATATGAGTCAAAAACTCCAAAAGAATTTTTACATGACTTCATCAGATCCAACAATAAAATAGAATAAAATACAAACAGACCGGAAGGAGAGGGAGATAGGAAAGTCATTCCAGCTATGTATAGCCTTTTCCCATGTAGGGCTAGTTCCGGTCTCTTCCCGTTTCAGATTAAGACAATGACAAAACCAATAAAAAACAGCAATTTAACAATTACAGTAATACATATCCAAATTTCAACCATTTCTAACAAAATTATTAATTTTAATTTTAGTATGTGATCTTTTTTTCTTTGAAAGGTACCAAAACCCATCCCGTTAATGGTAAGACTTCTTTAACTATATTAAAATATCTATACCAATTTAATAAATTATAGTTGAATATCAACTTTGACTATATACTAAATTTTTGACTATAGTCTAAATTTATTCCTATGCCTACAACTCTGATTTAACTGGTTACCGGGATCAGAGTGTAACATAATTTGTATCTTTTCTTCTAGACATAAATTACACCCACCATCAAAGCAACTCGGAGTATTAGACCTTTTCAATATGCTCCATTGAATTCCTGGGGTTAAACCCTTATTTTTCAATTTCCAAAAATGTTTGGATAAGGGTGTTTGATTTTTAAAATATGATTAATCAAAATAAAGAGTATAAATAATCTAAAAAAAAATCAACAAATCTCCGTAAAATAATTCAACAGGGTACAATTAAGTTCATTTCATCTAAATGAGTACCCTACGTCGTTGAGCACCTCAGCAAGCAAGTCATGAAAAGAAAAAAAAAGTACAATATGTATATTCTAATCGTTGGGATGTGTATGGGTTTTAATTCCCTCTTCTCACAAAAATCTAACAGTAAACGAAACTAAAATAATTAACTAAAAATAATTCTTTATTGAAAATCACCATGAAATTGTCTTCAATGCGACACTTTGCACAGTTGATAAATTCTAAGCATTTTTAATTGTTTCACAGGGAATTTCAATTCAAAAAAAAAAAAAAAAGAAAAAAAAAAAAAAAAAGAAAATGTTTAAATCGATAAATCTCTAAAGTGACACTCATTTAAATTTTATTCAAAACATTATCTACGCCTTTCATGAAATTTGTTCACGGAACCATATAAAAATATGAACTTTGTAAGATGATATACAAAATCTAATAAGTAAATTTCTTTCTTTTAATATTTGGATTTATCTTTTTGAGTAATAATTACCCTTTCTTACCACTTCATAGTATTTTTTTAGATTCAAAATAACAACAAAGAGTGAAAAACAATATAAAGTAGTCTTGGTTGGTCTGCAATCCAAATCACAACTTTTTATTCAACTTAAAACCCACCTTATCAGCTGGGGTTCTAGAATATGCTAACTGCACGTCCCCAATATGTATCCTGGATATGACACTAAACCATCTCATCATGAGTATCCAGTTTTGCAGTTTTGGGGAATGTGGAGTACATCTTCATGGTTATTACTCCCAGGTCCACTCTGATCTAGATTAGTTGTACCTGTTAGGGTCACATTGAATAGAACTATTCAATCATTTGCAAACGATCATTTTTACTGTTTATTTGAAACTATACAGCTGTGTAAAGATTATTTATAAGTAAGTAAAGTTGGCAACCGTAGTCGTGGGCAACTAGAAGGCTCCCTTTTCAATAGCTACAACACTGAAGTGTAGGGGAAGGTGCTACTCATTTTTCATGTTATCTATTTATTTATATATTTACTATTAGGAAATGTTATGTTGCAAATGATTAAAAGCCTATGAAATTTGATTCACTAAAATTCACTAAAGTAGCACTTGAAACATGAATACATAACTTGAGACTAAAATCTGCTATTTTGAGACGTTAATATATATATATATATATATATATATATATATATATATATATATATATATATGTGTGTGTGTGTGTGTGTGTGTGTGTGTGTGTGTGTATCTAGACTGAATTATCTCTTTTTAAGATGTTTGATTAACTAGGGCAGACAGTTCGTTTCTGCCTATTTTATCTTTGATCCGTTCAAGTCTTCATATGAGTCATTTGACTTCTGGATGAGATGAATTCAAAAAGGCACCATATTTTTCCAAGTACTTCCTGCCCCGTATATATATATATATATATATATATATCAGGGGCGGAGATGGGACTAGTGCTACTCGTGCCCGGCACGACCAATAACTCGGTCAATGTTATTCAAAATGGATTAAAAATCATCCATTAATTTCAAGCAAACATACTTAGTCTGATCTCAATTAAATTACGTATATATTCAAGTTTCGATAACTAAGTAGCCAAAAGTTCATAAATATATCTGGGAATAATACAACGATGCTGTTTTGAACGGATGGTCTTTGTCCGGCCACCGTCAGATCCATTGAACATCCCATAAAATCGGCTATAATGTTGAACACGCGTAATCCGTGCCAAG
>OY757905.1:83502845-83585345 GCA_963585895.1 Sepioteuthis lessoniana
ACGGACTGTAAAAACGCAACTGGGAAAATCACTGTGACAATAATCTTCAAAGTGTTCCTGATAATGCCGTTCTTCTCACAATTGATGAAGTTCACTTTCTGGCTACTTAAAGAAGCAGAATTTTCAATCCGGAACTGCATCATTCCGACGTAACATGAAATGAAGACGAAAAGCTCAACATTTAGAAATTACAGATTCACCAGACTTTTAAAAAAAAGCATCGACAGCAAGCACAGATAGTGCACCTGTCCAAACCATGATCGTAATTAATCATATCTGAAATAAAAATGATTAGACATTTGCTTGATCGAGTTACCATTGCCACTTGTCTAAGTTAACTTGCATCACTGTTTAAAATATAGGAAGTTTATCTGCTGCAACATGTATTATCCTTCATCTTCTTAATTCTTCTTAATTTTTATAATGTGTAATACTAGTCAAAATGATTAATAAGAATAATTGAAAGAGCTTCACGTAAAAAATAATATAAAAAATTTCAAATTTAATTTTCTGTTGTTTTCACTTTGAGGTCTGTTGACACAGCGACGCCTTCTACGTTACTTTCTTCTTTTTATATACAACCAGATTCAACCCTTTTGCGCAGATGGGGTGTATAGTAAAAAAAAACAACAACATGCTTTTTGTACTGTTCTTATTTTCTAGAATTGTTTGTGGTTTCTGTTGAAACATCGTTTACACAATGGAACGAATGTCATTCGCACGATTTATATCATATCACTGTCCCTGCTCTATCATGCCTGATTTTATGGTAAAAAAAATATCAGGACGTAACTGTATTTACCAAGAGAGAAGTGAGCAATGAATGAAACGTTATTTTTCTTCAAAATTCAACGCTCTTATTCAAGAGAGTCTTTCATTGGTAGAAGCACCTCTGAAACCATTCTTTTAATATGGCGCCTTTATATTTCTTTGAATGTTTCCCTTCCTACAGATCTAAATCTTGAAATTACCTTTCTGTTCAGGAAAAAAGAAAAAAGCCACACAGTACTGATGAATATGGTGGCTGATTTACTTACACACTCCTACTGAAAATGTATCTGAACTTCTGCCTGGGATCAGAGTAGAGTATCTGTGCGCTATGCTGGGATAAAATTATCGCCCCTGACCGGTACGGCAATCTCGAACGAGTGTGTGGAATCTGTGCAAATTGCTTTGGACTAAATCGACGCTTTGATCGAGGAAAGGGCCAACAGATACTACCCTCTAATCAAGATTGAAGCTATAATTACCAAGACAGAAATAAACAACGAATGAGACGTTCATTTTCTACAAAATACTCTAATCCACAGATTTGATTTTTCAATTTGCACATTTGATTTTTGATTATTTTCGTTTCGTTTTATCGATTATTTTAACTTTTAAAGACATTTTTTAAAGAGCATTCTTACTTTAAAGTCGCGGGTATAGTCTTTTTGCTGTGCGAAACTACAAACAATTTTAGTCAAATCTGGTACCACATCGAGTAAATCTAAATTCCTTTTGATATTTTTGCCGTTTTCTATGAAAAGTCAGAAATGAAATTAAATCTTTTTCAGATTTTTTGTCAAACCAAATGAAAAGTTGGTTGGATGGTTTGACAGCATGACAACTCTTCAGGGGTCATTTATTAAATGTGTCAGTCTATTTCTTTTTGCATGTGATTATACGGTTTCTAGTAACTTTTGATTATAATCATTTGTGAACTATTACAACATCAAGTAACTATTCTGATACAAATAATTTGCACATAGTTATATGGTTTCATAAAATTTTAGTGCAATAGACTGGTGTGTTAAGCTCACAAAAATTGAAATAATGACAACAACGATGATAATAATAATAATAATAATAATAATAATAATAATAATAATAAATCCTGACCAGACGACTAGACCTAGTGATTATAAAAAAAAAGAAAAAGAAAAAAGAAAACTTGTCTAATGGATTCTGCTGTCCCAGCAGACCACTGAGTGGAAATCAAAGAAAGCAAAAATATAAACAAGTACATTGACCTTTGCCAGAGAACTAAGAAAGTTGTAGATTATGAGGGTATACCAATTATAACTGGTGTGCTTGGAACGGTCCACAACGGCTTGAAAAGGGGGCTGGAAGTGTTGAAAATTAGAGAACGCATCAAGACTATCCAGACTACAGCATTGTTAAGATCGGTCAGAATACTGAGAAGAGACCTGGAGACCTGAGGGGACTTGCTGTCACTAAGACTCATGTGAAAGACCATTAGTGTGAAAAACTCGCAAGCCGTTAAACTATAGAACATAAAAGTGACGGTGATACCAATTGTAATTGTTGCTCTAGGCACAGTCACCAAAGGACTGATATAGGTGCTATCACTACAGGTGAGAGTGGACTTGGGAGAAATGGCAATGAATAGGTGACCCTACTCTCTCCAGAGCTCCTGAACTGAACCCATTCCATCGGATGCAGTCTCATATCAAGAACACCCTCTTTTTGGGGTGAGAGTCTTATCCTGCTACAGCGGATGCAGTCGGTGAGTTCCAACCCAGCAAATAGGGCAACCTATCGAAATATATTTATATGTAACAGTCTCTTTGACATTAAGCATACTTATTCCAGCGAGTATTCAATTGGTCACAGCGCCTTTGAAACTCCTCTTTTAATATAGAGTGAAGTCATATGTTTCTCCAGCAAAAGGACCCCGTGAATCAGATTTCTCTAACGAAATTTTAACGGAAAAACGAAACGTCCTGTTGGATGATGGAGAGTATTCTCTGAGTAACATAGTACGAATAAGCTTGATTTTCGATCAAGTCATATTTAAGCACCGTTTTCCGCAAAATCATCAAAGAAAACTTGCAATAATCTTGTTCTGTACTTATATGACTATTAAAAAACATCTGACACTGTAAGCAATTTGTGGCTTGTGTGCCAGACTCCAAGCCAAATTTGTGGGCGTAGTGGATAACGTGCCGGATTGTGAATATCGTTCAAGTTCGAACTTAAGTCGCTCTATTATGTTCTTTTTCTCACTCATACTCTAGGGAAACGTATGAACTCTTATCCCCTCAACCTACGGGTTAAATAGTACCTTACGTCTACAAGGATGACTTTAGCATTAAATAACCCACGAAACTTGGTATACCATTAAACAAAGAAACCATCTTAGTAAAATCTAGTAAATTCTAAGTTGTGATTTCATGTCAGTTTCCATGAGATCACTAAGCAACTGTGAGTCTGCCCAGTACTTAGATGGGTGACCAACAGGTATTCTAATCAATCTGAGGTCTGAGTGACAAACTGAGTAAAGTTGAGTAAATCACAGACCATTTTTATTTGAAATCACGTTGCAATTTGTCGATATCTTCGTGATTAAAAATAGAGAGAAATTTCTGGATACAATGTTTAAGTCAAGTTTTAAAATAACATCAAAATTGTTGCATAAAAACACCAATACAAAGTAGAATACATTAAACTATCTTAACTAGTCATTTTATCGGTAGTGTTGTTATAACATTTTAAACGGTCTTGATTTTTGTTCAGTTTTTGTGGTTTTCGTGAAACTGAATAGCGACACTAAGCACCACAAGGTACGATCCAACACGTCGAGCGAAATCGAGTTAAGTATACCACTATAATCTTCAAAGCCTGTTCTATTTTGAGAGCAAGTCAGATGAATTTGGTGGCGTTCACCGAGAGGTCAAAATACTCATTAAGAGTGTGTCGTCGACCGCTAAGGTCGGCAGCTGTAAGATGTTTAAACTTCACAAGATATCGTTTAGTTTAGTTTAATTTAACTTTTTCAAAGATTCACCCAAAGCAAAAGCCAAAATGACCAATACTCAATAAAAGGTTACAATGATATAGTAATGAGATATGGGAGATGAATAAGAACAATGATTGGGGTGAGAGGAATGAGGGAAAATTATGAATATTTGTGGGTGGGTGACCCAGTCGTTTAAGTATCAATGAGATACATATTTACTTTGTTTAGTATGGCGCACTCACTACTGCTTTCTCATCTGTTATTATACCAAAGAGATGACCCATCTCAGAACTGAGAAATAATAGGAAAATTTTCAAGTCATTGAAGAAAGCCAAAAACAATGATATTTTTAATGGATGATGCAAAAAGTACAGAGCATAAGAAATGAATTGAAATCTGGTTATAGTGGTTTTATACTAGTAAATGTAAAAGATTAACAACAATTCAAGCCAAAATAAAATTTGTTTTTTTAAAGTCCGAATCAAAATAAAGAATAAAAAAAACAAAACAACGATGTAGCCTCCACTGTAAAAAGAAAAAAAATTCCTAGATTTGGATGAATAAACAAAAATTACATCAAAATGGTGTAAAAATCCGCGAAATTTTTTCATCATTTCGTCAGTTATACTTATTTTATTTTTCAAATCGACTGTTCGGTGAAGTGTCTCACGAGGGTTTTCGGTGTCCTTAACGAATATTCTAGCATCCCCGGGACAAAGAGACACCTTCAATCTCGAGCGCTGGTATAATGGCGTCAGTGATCGACAGTGAGTGTTTGTACTGAAAGAAAAGTTATTTTTTCTCGGTTTTCACAACTTCGTATTGAATATTCGATATTGCGACAACGGTAGGTGAAGACATTGTTGTTAGGCGTGTAATTTCAAGAAAAAAGAAATAAACACTGATATTGATAGGATAAAAATGTATTGGAGACATTTGATATATAAAGGAAAATAAACAGCCTCGGGGGTCTTGCTTTAATCTATTCGAGAGTTGAACGAGCTCTCGCATATACATTTAGCTATATAAAAGATATTCGGCTCTGTATCCGTTCATGCGTGCGACCATTTATACTTGTATTTGGGCGCATGCGTAAGAGTTTTAGATGGAAATTAATAATACACGCTTATTATATATTAAGGCACCAGAGATGCACTAAAGAGATGGATGCATTGACAGTAAAATGATACGAAAGATATGTAGTCCTTAATTCTTTAGATGTGAAGTTACTTGCTCAGAGAATCGGCATTCAAGATATGGTCACTTCCTGGATGTGATTACTGACTGAAGGCATAGGAATAAACTTATCTCGATTTTCCTCACCAAGAAGCTCATTTTCTAATCCATAGTACTTTAATATTTTCTGGAAGATTTATTGCACCCAGTGTCACAATACTCTTCACTACATGTCGCCGAATATAACTCCCAGCAGAGAAGTAACCATCACCTTTTTACACACGAAAAAGGTGTCCTTGATAAGATACTAAACTTCATTAAGTGAAACTGCTCCAATTCTGAAGCTCTGTGGAGTGTGGCGTACACCTTTTTTGCTATTATTGCCAAGGCCTTTCTCAAACGGAGTGATAGAACCTTTTAGGATCCCGTCTATCAGTTAAATAGATCGGTTTAAAAATTATTCGTTTTTGATTAGACTATGTGCAAAAAGATCCGAATACACAAAAAATACAAATACGGACTTACAAGGAACGTAATTCCCTAATCTTAAGACATTGAATGACCCATATCGGGATGAAAATGCTTTTTAAATCGGTCAACTAATTAATCTAACCCTTGTGTACACAATGTACATAGTCTCAGCTAATGACAGCCCTGAAAATCAAACCTCTGTTGGTGGTCATACCTTTAGATGTAAACCATTGAGGAAAAATTGCAAGTTAGAGTTCTAAAAAAAATCCGAGGTTATCTCCCTTCTCTATTAGGAAACTCCCGCAGCAACACTAGTGCTGTGCCTGTTCTTTACTGTTCTTTATCTTCGCTTGAACAACATCGGTAAGAGAGAGAGAGAGAGAGAGAGAGAGAGAGAGAGAGAGAGAGAGAGGGGGGGAAACTTTCTTCATGGGCAATTGTTCATCAACCATACAACTGTAAAAAGTTGTATGGTAGACATGAAATAGCAGTATTATATATATATATATATATATAAATAAAGTCAGACGTGTTGAATACTAGCTCACCTGCGGATCGAAAGCGTGAAACTCATCCCTTTAAAAGTCTTGATTTTTTTTAAATCCTGTTTTGCATCTTATATTTTTTACACTTGAAATATACTGTGATAGTACTGTGCATTTTGCTGCCTTGGGCACATTAAAGATTTTACCGATTAAAAATGGTTTTAGAGTTAAATTTTAATCTTAATTCTTATTTCATTTATATTTATTCTAAAGTAATAAGTAAATGAATTAATTTATTTTATGTTTATTTTCGCTTAGACCGAAATAAAGTAATTAAATATTAATGAGACATTTAAGAATTTTGCAGTTATTTCTTTTTTTATGATTTTCTTATAAGATTTATACAAAATTATATATTTGAAAATAAAACTGTACATGAAGGGGATGTAACTCTGCATGTACAAATCTGTTTTTTACTTATCGATTAACTCTGCTCGTTTTATCCATTTGATAGAAGGATAAAGTTGGACAATAGTTTTTAAGAAATCTAAGTTGTGAGAAATTTTCCAATTTAATCACACGAGTCATTCAAGAATGAACCACGAATATCATGTTTTCAATGAAGGATGGGTTTTAATTATAGGTTTTGAATAATGTTGTGTCTACATAAAGACATTACTTTTCAGAGAGAGAGAGAGAGAGAGAGAGATAGAGAGAGAGAGAGATCGTTATTTTGTTTTTTCGGTTCATTTTCTTCTGATTTATTACACTTTTAGCAATGCAACATTAATGCATTTCTTACTTGTTTCGGTTTTGATTTGATTTCAAAAAAGTGAAAATCAAGAGAAATAATTGTAGTAGTATATACACTTACACTTACACACATGAATTTGACAAAAATTCTAATCACGATCACGTTCAGTGTCATATTCTCAGTTAATTCGAATCGCATATTATTGAATTAATGCTTTATTGAAGAAAAGGTGGAAATGTAACAAAGGATTGCACGAAGAGGTTGCGTCTTGATCTGGCATTCCCCTGATGTTAGGGAAAACTGACACAGTTTGATGGTATTGTAAAGATACTGCCGGGACGTTCCTAGTAGTAATGATGCATTTGTACCGAAAACATGCCTGACCCATGGGTCATCATCCGATGAAGTCTTTTGTTGCCTACACAAGTGATGTTTTGTTTGCAGCACACACACACACACACACACACACACACACACACACACACACACACACACACACATATATATATATATATATACGTGTGTGTCTGTGTCTGTATAGTGTTAAAGGATTTTTTCAGTTCTTCTCAAGGTAGATAAACTGCATCTACCTTGACTAGAACTGAAAAATTTTCAAGTTGGGATATGCCAAAAGTTTTTACTTTCATTGCCGGGTAAATCTGAGAGTAAATTATCATAGAAAATTAATGTCTCGTTTTCTCAATAATTCATTCATAAACAAAGTGATGCAGGGATTTAATATTATGATAGATATTATACTGATTCTGTCCCAACGCTGTTACTGTTCGTCGGACAACAACTCATTGAATTGGGGCAAGTGATTGTTAGTACGTATATAATGTATTGAATAGATTGGTGCTTGTGTTCGCGTTCATCCAACTTTCTCTGTACGAGGGAAAGACTCGACGTTAAGAAGACGGGGAGCTCATAATGTGTAAACAAACCAAGAAGTTAAAATCAGTATGCTTTATTCAATAATGTATGTGAGAACGGTCAGTTCGTATTCGCAGATTTTTGTCTACACGCAATACTCAGTGGAATTTGCATTATATAACATTAGGTAGCTCTAGATTTTATATCTATATCGATGCAACAGGCTTGACTAGATTCTAGATAATATATTCACCAGGAACCGATGTAAATTCAGTGTGTGGTCTTGGCACGTTTGACTCTATCGGCAAACAGAACTTTTTAATTTCGTTTTCCTTTCCTTTCCATTTGCTGATTAGTTTATTTTATTTATTTGTTTGCTTATTTTCTGTTAAAAAGGCAAAAACGGCTTGTGCTATAGAATACATTATTTCTTAGATCCTTAAAGAATATGTTGGTGAAATAGAGATAAGCCCGTTTGCGAACAGAAGTTTTATATATAAAAAGTTAAAGAAAAGAACAATGGCGTTTATCTTAAAAATGTTTCGAGATATGTATTCTGACTTTAGGCAAATCCTATGAGTTTACTCTAGAACGAAAACAAATGTTATCAATAACTTCTACATTTATCAATCCATTATATATATATATATATATATATATATATATATATATATATATATATATATATATATCCATTATAGAGATCAGCTGTGATCAAAAAATATTGAGACTTAATAAAGTTTTTTTAGCATTCTAAAATTTAGATAAAGACGTGTGTATGCCTGAGCAGTTTATATAATAAAGTGACAATTTCTAGATGCCTGCATTGTTCAATACGGTGAGATACAATTGTTCCGGGGTACAAAGTTGAAATGTCAATGATACTTCTGAAATTTCCGTTTGTAACTTTTCTGTACGTGAAGCTGGTAAAGGTGAATGAAACCATTGAATCAAGGACAAATTCGGGTTGGTTAAGTTTGGGTTTATTTTACACCAGCACTATCCGAAAAGGCAAATATCCACTTCTCTCGTCAGCGATAGGTAAGTAGTAGTGTAGTTGAGCTGTTTAGCCTGGTAAAAAAACTGCCCATCTAACTTGTTTGATGTTAAATCAGGTCAGGGATTGTTACACCAGCTCACTTTTAAAGTGAGCGATTCTATTCAGGGAAGCATTGTTGGTTCAGACCAGTCATTATAGATGGGTAATGGATTGCAGTTTTTCATGTCAATGTGATATTTCAAGATACGTAAGAAAAAAAATGGGCAAAAATTAGTGTAAGCAAATAACTATGCAGTTCATAATTGTTTGTTAATCTAAGCAAAGTGCGTGCATATATCTATAAAGAATTTTATTGCTAAAACCCCACATATATGAATAGACACAAGGGCTTTTATTCAACTTTAAAAAAATAAATTTACAATGTTAGAATTTGTTAGAATCGAAACAGCTTTCGATGCAGAAAGCAGTGTTAGCGAACTGAGTTCAAGTTTTGGTCGAGTCTATCATCGTTCCCTTTAAACTTATTCACTTAAAAAAGACATCAATCCGCTTCTTTCTTTAGAGCTTTTTATTTACACTACCGTTCATAAATAAATACAAAACAGTTTAAAAAAAGGGGAGATTTTTCCTTTGGATTTTTGTATTTCTAGTTAAATATCATTCGATAAACACGTTCATTATTAGGTAATATCTAAAACAAAACTCTACAGCATTCCAATCCCAAATTATGCAGTCTTTTAAATTTCGTCTTTTTCAACGGTCCTCGTTTTCTACTTCCTGTTTATGTTAATTCTACAAGTATTTGGACAATTGCATATTCATCAATTTTGTCATAGAGTTTAAACGCTGAAGAGCTTATTAGAAATAATACCTAATAATTTCCGTTTTGATTTTATAATGTTCTCCTAGAAACGATAAAATCCAGGCATCTTTGGATTAGAATAAAATGATATTTTTGATAAAAATTATTTGGAGTGTACTTATATTTTTATGATATGATATTAAAGGAATCTGATTATTCTGATAAAAAAGCAGGAGTCGAATGGTCGGCGACTGAACTAGTTCTCCGATCTCAGTTTGGTGTGGATGAGGAGGTAAGTTAGCAATCCAACTGAAATACAAACAAAATCTATAAAATGACGGGTGAACAGAAGTCAAGGGCTAAGTAACTCGAGATAACGCTTAAAAGAAGAAGAAAAAAAGGGAAAAAGAAAAAAAAAAGAAAAAGAAAAAGAGAAAGCGAGAAAAGAAAACACCGTGAAGAAGGTAAGGAAAAACCACTCCAATATCACCCACATGCACGGTTTACAAATGAAGGAAGCTGAGGAGAGCCATGATCACACACGTCCTGAAGGGACATGCCACACAGAAAGAAAGAGATCTCCTACATTGCATCTATTTAAGGACAACAACCCTTCATACAAAAGAACTTGATATTACATATACTTAAACCGAAGAAACGAGAAAAGAAGATAATTATTTTTAAAACAGGAAACACCGAGCGAGTCTGCTGAAAGCAAATAGGCTGATAAACGAGCAGACATTTTGAGGGACAATACCGAGAGAGAAATTCAAGTTGCATACGGTTAGAAAAGTGAGAAGACACCTAAGGGTCTTGTGTCCATGAGAAAATGCGAATAAGTAAATGGGTGGAGGGTTACCACTTGATGTAGTTTAAGAAATAGGTTTATGGTTTTTATGACAAAAATGTTTTATGATGTAAAAAAGACGAGGAAATAGAAAAAAACTGTAATACATTGTTTGAACAAAATGGAACACTAAAGTACATAACAATAAACTAGAAGTACTCACCCATATTACATACAGGTTATAAGATTGTCGTTATTAAGGAAAAATAAAGTACATAGAATCTCTTTTATCAAAGTTTTGGATAATTATTCGTATTTAAAGAACGTTTTGGTTTTTATCGCTTATCATATTTATCAACCCCTCCGCTCGGGCAGTATATGACACAATGTCAATTTTTAAACGGAGTTTAATAGGTTTGAATTCAGAGTTTCCCTTCTCCTAGACTAGTTGCCTCACCAAGGCTGAAGAACTCAGTCTGCCCTACTATTTACCCATAGCTAGAGGGAGAATAATTGGATTCATACCTTTCCCAAGGGTATTAGTGCTATGTGAAATGCAATCGGTCTTGTCCAGGATTTGAACTCGTGTCGCTGTGTCCATTTCCTATGACGATAACCAGTACACCACGGGCTTATCGCTTATTGTTTTTCTAATGTCTGCGGTTGGCCTAGTGGGTAGAGTGTTCACCAATGGCCTGGGTGAACGGGGTTCAATCCCAGGTTGAGTCATACCAAAGATTTAAAAAATAGTGCTTGATTCCTCCTTGCTTAACACTCAGCATTATAAAGTACGTATCAAGGGTAACGCGGAGAAATCCAGGGAAAGGAGTAGCGCTGTTCCTTACATCTCGGTATAGTAACTATTGAAAAGGGAGCCTTCGGGTCACTTTTGGGTCGCCAACTTTACTTACATATATACACAAAATACCAACACTGAATGTTCGGTAAAGAAAAAACAAACTAATAACTCGCCTCTATACTAAATATGTAAATATTCAATACATTGACAACACAACATATGTGTACCAAACAGTTAAACTATACACAATACTTTTAGAGCAACCAACCAGCGTTTTGCAATAGGAAGAGTAGGATTAAAGGATTGTTTCCCTTATGTTTGAAGAGTTTTCATGGGCAACGATGCGGCAGTAGTTTTTTACCTCATAGGAGAGCGATAAGACAAAATATTCATGGCACCATGGTCATACTCGTAAAAAGGGCCTAGTTTCTCACGTGACCGACAGTCACGAGATAAGAGAGGTGATGTCTCGCGAGATCATTGAAGACACCGTCAAACTAAGAGATGACAACTCCGTTTAACCTAACACATTGTACTTTGTACTTCCCGTGCGTGGAGTACAAAAGATAGCTTCGAGTTCGTTCAGTGATCTCAGACTCTAAAAATTAAAAAAGATATTTTTAAAATATTTTAAATAAATGTTTAATTTTCATTATTTTCCAGACTGGGAGAGATAGCATTAACTATCTTTTAAATTCGATTTATTTGTAAGCCTGTTTTTTTTTTAATTTTCGGCCAGTCAACTGTAAAGATGAAATGAATTTATTATTACCTGCTCGATACCTGATCTCAACAGAAAGGGTCTAAGTGTATACAGAGAGAGAGAGAGAGAGAGAGAGAGAGAGAGAGAGAGAGAGAGAGATCATAACGATTACTAACTACCTTTTACAGAGAAATGTACAGCTAGACTTAAAGTGTGAGACATTTCATTTAAAAACTTTATTAAGCCGAATCTTCTAATACAGTTCAAAATCTTTCTTGACATGACTTTAATAAAAGCTGAATGGGTGAAACCAGAACAAAAATGTCAGTCTTAGCCGTACGTTGGTGCGGACGGAAAGACAGACAAACATTTGGTGATCTATTTGTTGTTTTAAACCAACTGATGGTCATCCATTTCTCGACTTTACTTTCAAGAAACAACTCTTAAAGCATTTCGGTTAGATATTGTTTTATTTCTCAGGGTTTCCAGAATCCCAAGAGCAGTTCCAGAAGCTTTAAGGCTCAGTATAAAATAATGCGAGAAAATATATAGAACTGCAATTCATAAAACCGCCATTATAACATCTGAAACAAGATACTGCTGAATTACATCGCTGAACTGAATGATCTAATTCATTCAAGGGAAAAGTAGTCAATGACAAAAATGGTATTTCACAAAAGAACCCAAATAGAAAAAGAAAAAGAAAAGTTGGATGGGAAGAGATACTTGATGAACAAATCAAGAAACTTCGAGGACAAGTAAAATTACTTAGAAAAGGACAACACACAAAGATACAATGGAATAAAACAACTGAGAATAAAAAAAAAACAGCAGAAGACATACAATACAACTGAAAGAAATAAACCAAAAATATCGGCAAAGGAACGAAGAATCAGAAGTTCCCGCCCCCTAAAAAAAAAAAACAAAAGAAAAAAAACAAAAGAAAAAAAACAAAAGAAAAAACAAACAAACAAAAAAACACAGAAGATTACAAGATAGCGAAAGAAAATTGTAATAACAATGGAGAAAGCATGAAGAAAATTGAGCAACCGAATGCAAAAGAAAGAAAACATTTCTGGAGCAAAATATGGAGACAGAGGTAATACAACGGAAAGTCTAAATGCTTAAATGACATGACAAATCAATTAGAAGAAACTGAAGAAGGCTCAGAGGCTGAAATACATCTGGATTCACTAAAAGTAACACTCAAGAAAGTAGTAAATTGGAATGTACAAAGCACCAGGCCATGATGGGGTACATGAGTTCTGATTCAAAAGATTCTCATTTATCTTCCACAGATTAACTCAGCAGCCAAGTAAATGATTATGAAAGGCAAGAATTCTCGAATGAATGACAAAAGAGAAAATTACCCTGATCCAGAAAGATCATCTCCCACCAAAGGAATCATCCCAAGCTATGAAAGACCAATAACGTGTTTACCAAGGATGTGAAAGATTCTAATTGCACAAATAAGAGAAGAAACCTATTATTCATTTAGAAGCCACGGGTTATTTCCTAAATAACAGGAAGGATGTCGGAACTATAGGAACAAATGACCTATCCTATAGAGACAAACATATTCTAAAGGAGGTAAAGACAAGGAGGAAAATCTCGCCATGGAAACAATAAAAAGGCCTATGACGTAATCCCATAAAAAAGGATGAATGAATGAAGATGTTCATTATATCAGAGCATATCGTAAAGTTCATTACGAGTGTAATGGAAAGTGAGAGAACAGAACTAGCAGCTGGAGAACAAACCAAAGCAGAGACTCATTATCACCAATGAATTATATACAACAGATTTACTAAGACGAAAAAAAAAAAACAAAAAAAAAACGACTTCATGTACATGAATGACATTAAGACTTTTGCCAAGAATAAAAGAAATAATTAGAAATCCTAATGCAAACATTAAAATCAGCAGCCAAGATATTGGAAAGGAATTTGGTATTAAAAATGCATGATAATTAAAATTAAAAAAGAAAAAGGGAGACAACTGAAGGAAAAGAACTACCTAATCAGAAAAGCAACAAAACATTTGGAGAAAAAGAAGATTATACTCGTGGATACTATCAAGCTAGCAGAGATGAAAAAAATATCAGGACGGAGTACCTCAGGAGAAGAAAACTCTAGATCCAACTTAAATTAGACAAGAGATACTGAGAAATACAATCCATGGAACAAAGAAAAAAGGTTTTACGCACGAGAAATGATATTGATTGACTTTATGTGACAAGGCAAGGAGGAAGATGACTCGCCAGAATTAAGGGTTGCGTGAATACCACAATTCAGAAACTCAAAGAATATGGAAAAAAAAAAAAGAAAAGAAAAAGCAAAGAGAACTGATTATAGCAGCCAGTATCATCAATAATAATAAAAGAACAAACAGAAAAAAACAACAACAATGAAATAAACATAGAAAACAAAAATGGGAAGAAAAACAACTGTATGGACACGGCTTGACGATCAAATAAGTTTCAGACATTCCTTGTATTTATTTGATTTTTCCGAGAAATGTCTTGTTTTGTCATTGAAAAATTTAAACCAAACGTTACGTATAATTGTTATTGTAATATGATGTATTAGTTATATTTGTTATCTAATGAAGCTCATCAAAATGTGGCCTCTTAGAATAAAAATCAATTTTGCTACAAGACAAAACTAATCATACAGGATAACTTTTACAAAAAATATTTGAGTGACACTTATGTTCATAGGTTTAAACACTTTTTTTTTAATTGTTTGTCCCAACAAAGTAATAATGTTTTGTTAAGCAAATATGTTGTATTAGAATACGTACTTTAAGAACAACCTAATTCGGTTTGATTAAAAATGAATAATCATTTTATTTAGACATGGAATTCATATCTATTTTTATCCATTTTTTTAAAGTTTGGGAATTTAAATTCTGTACGATTACTTATGTCATGTAGCAACTTGGCTTCTCCCTGATTATCATTCATTCTGAGCGATGACATGAAGAACAAAAAATTACGTTAATACCTTCCCACAAGTTTAATAAACATACCAAATTTGGTATACCTCCAATAAATATTTTGTCTGACTATAAAGGGCTGACAAACAAACTCTTCCTAGCTATTGATATAGCTTACAGAGTATAAATATAATTTTGGTGTTTAATCAAATGAGAGTCGAAGGGTAAATTCTCGATAGCGTCTGTTTGTTTTTTTAATTTTATATAGTGCTCTATATGTGGTATTGTTTGAACACAGCAGCTGTACGGCTACCTACTCCCATCTCACAAACCATCCATGTCAGATGAAAAAGACATCCGGGTTAGTGCTGGAGAAAAAAAGACGAGCTCATGAGCGATATTCTTTCATAGAGACCTAAACATGGACGTGCAAGTGTAAGCTGACCAGCAAAGAGTTATATGTATTAGCTCTGTGTGGACACTGGATGTAGCCTATTTGACCCATAGATAGGACCCTCTCAAGTGCTACCGCTCCGAACCTGAGTGGACCTGGGGGCGATGTCAATAAAGGGGTAATCCGCATTCCCCAAAGCTTCAGCATTATTGGAGTCCCGCCATCAGATTATTTAGTGTCATATCAGGACACTCACTGGGGGTGTTTTACCTGTCTGCAGAGATGCAGTCCTTGTATTCTACAGCCCCCTATTTTTATGTTAAGACTTTTCCTTGTATCCAATAAGTATACATATCAAATCTGAAAGCTCGACATTCTATCTGACTATAGAGTACAGACAAACAAACTCTAATATATATAATACTAATATATTAATATCGATTTTGACACGTATATCTTTCATCTTTTTCCGTTATTATTTTTAGAATTGAAATTGAAAAAATCATTAGAAATAGAATGACAAAAAAGATTACTAGTAATTTTGATAATAGTATTTTGTTGTTTTTTTTTTTCATTGTTTTAAAGAATATACAAAAATCTTCATTAATGAAATTTCATTTGTAGCCAGAGGACAGACAAACTCTTTCTAATTATCGACATCGGTTTTGACAAGTATATTCAGGTGAATCAAAAGTGACTCTGGCTATCCTTTCTAGAATAATAACTCAAAAAAAATCGGATACAGACTTATTTTTTTTAAATTATTATTTATTGCGAAACAGCCGAGCAGAAGAAAAGACAAGCTTGATTGTGAACTCGACCATTAAACCTTTCAAATCAAACAGATCAGAGGTGTAATTATTTGAAGGCATTTTCTCTTTGACTGGGATTTCTATAAACAGAAGATTACGAATAAAGAAAAGAAACATAAATAACATTAAAGGGACCTGTTTGGTCAGTCACCAGGATAAGTAATATTATATACTGCACGCAGAAATAGAAGTTAAACAAAAATAAAATAAAAAATCGGTGCAGATTGGACAAGTCAAAGAAGAAGTCTGCGTTGTTTATTTTCTCCTCGCTATAATTAAAGTTGTAATTGTAAACTTTGTTTCCTCAAATCAAAAACCTTCGGCGGTCAACAAAAATAAGCACGAATGTCATATGATAAAAGAAAAAAAAAACTGTTTTTATTACCATCTCAATTGAAGCAACTGGGCTTTGTTCGTGTATACCTATAAGTGAAGAAGAAAAGCTTCAAAAGGTGTCAGTTTAACCAGTACAAAGTTCATTCCACGAAGTAACGTAGATTTCTTTTCAAAACGACTCATACAAAACAATCAAAAACTTTAACATTTATAAGCCAAAACACAACATTATCCTAAACTAAAGGGAAATATTGAATAAATATGATAAATGAATGTAATAGGCAGTTATTAGCTATAAGTAATAAATTAGACTAAGACAATCCTTACTTTTAAATTACTGTTCATCATCGGGTCGTCAACACAGAGAGAATAAGGTGCCCGTGGTGTAATGGTTATCGTCGTAGGAATTGGGCACGGCGACACGAGTTCAAATCCTAGACCAGACTGATTGCATTTCACATAGCACTAATACCCTTGGGAAAGGTATGAATCCAATTATTTCCCCTCCAGCTATGGGTAAATAGTAGGACAGACTAGGTTCTTCAGCCTTGGTGAGGCAACTAGTCTCGGAGAAGGACAACTCTGAATTGAAACCTGTTAAACTCCGTTTAAAAATTGACCTTGTGTCATATCCGGCCCGAGCGGAGGGGTTGGTAAATATGATAATGATGAATAAACAGCAAATAAGATTCGAACTCCTGTTCTGTTCCATGGAAGGCTGGTGTCGGGAGGAAACACCAGATTTTACGTTCCAGATAATGTACACACCCAGCCACAGGAACACCTGTAGTGGTTGAAAAATCATCATCGTCATCATATCGCGCTGGTAGCACGGATATCCCTGACCCTCTCTCGCCACTCCTCCCTATCGTTCATCGCCCTAGGCAGGTCTTCAGGACAACATCCTGTATCCTCACATAGCTGCTGAATGTACGTTCGTGCTGGTCGTCCTGCTTTTGCGCGGCCATGTGTGGGGATCCACAAGAGTACATCTCTTAAGAGTTCATCTCTGCTTCTCCAGCAATGTCCTGCATGTCTGGTTCGCCTAACTTGAATAGTTTTCGTGATAGGGGGCAGGTGGCCGTACAGTTGGTGTCTTGTGGGGTGTTGCTGCCAGGACTTGTTCAGGATTGCACGCAGCATTCTTAAACCGGACATTGGCCTCGGGGTTAGAGTGTTCGCCAATGGCCCGGGAGACCTGGGTTCAATCCCAGGTCGAGTCATACCAAAGACTCAAAAAATGGTACTTGATGCCCCCTTGCTTAACACTCAGCATTATAAGGTACGGATCAAGGGTAAAGTAGAGCAATCTAGGGAAAGGATTAGCGCCCTCCCCTACACATTGGTGTAGTAGCTATCGAAAAGGGAGCTTTCGGGTTACCCTCGACTATGGTCGCCAACTTTACTGGTTGAAAAATAAATAAAAGTAAAAAGTAAAAGTAACAAAATTAACCAAAATAAAATTATAAAATGAAATCACAAAAAAACACAAAATAAAATAAATATAGCAGAAATAACAATCTTCCAAAAAGCCTTTGACAGGAAGAACAATCTGAGCATGCTCGGAAAAAGAAGACGCTTCCTGGTGCGAAATGACCGACAGAAAAATAAAGAAGATGAACTTAACCGTGAAAGCAACTATTTCTTGACGGGGACCCCCCTCTCTCTCTCTCAAAACCTTTTTTTCAATCATAATGACAAAGTTAAGTCTTTGTATGTTTACTTATTACTTTGTTACTTCTTCCTTCATTCCGTTGCAACAAACGCAACAAATCCAAAGAACAAATTTGTATTGGCAGTTTTAAAAGTAGAAATGATACCAACGCCAAGAAGACCCCCATAGTGGTAACCTCCCGAACGTGATATATATATATATATATATATATATATATATATATATATATATATATGTATATATATATATATATATAACTAGAAATATAACATTTGATTTAAAGTTTACAATTACAGCTTCGAAAGAAGGAAAAAAAACCAGAGTAACTGATTTATTTTTCTACTTTCCCCAATATCAACTCATATAAGAAAAATTGACACAGACATTTCACTCCTAGCAAACATTTTAAATTAAATTTCCTATCGATGTCTTGTAACCTGTCACAAATAACTGCAATGGGGAAAACATATCGGCTTTGTCGGTAAAGTCTCAGCCCTTTTGCATATGGTAGTGGACGGATCGTTCGCTATTTGCGAAGACCAGTTCGAATTAAGTCTTAACTCGAACAAAAATAGTAAATTTTATCATGCCTTATCAAGCCCTCCAACCCACTGTCCACCATCATAGCATCTGAAAAATAAATGGCATTAAAAGAAGCAGTTGTAGTAATGCATAAAAGAACTAAGCCAGAAATGTTTGCAAGATTAATCGGTGACACCCAAATGGCATGAACACCGTCATCATATCCGTCCGAGCTCCTGTTTGTAAAGTGGGTGTGAGGGATGAACTTGTACGTCATAAATTTATCAAAGCTCTACCCCTTGAAATTGCGCCGGTAATAGCAACTGTAAAAAATGCATCCCTAATTGATCTGGGTATATTAGCGGATGAAACAATGTCATTTTCGAAACCCTGTATAATGCAAAACGCCACCGTACCACGAAATACTGACAGACATACCAGAGCTACTTTTTTCGCTGACGAATCCCAAAGACCAAATAAGACCGTTCCACGACAACCAAACGCCAAAATTATGTCGTGGACACTTATATTATGCCAAGAGATGTAGAATTTGTAAGCCATGGTACAGATGGCCGAATAAATCCGACTGAAACATAATGCCCTCTTCGAAACCGTCTGGTATAAAGCATAGACAAACATGGCCCTCTTCTAAACAGTCATCCCCAGCTAGAAACTCTAACACCCAGTTCTTGGGAATTTTGTAACTGGATTTGCATCAGCAATTCAATCAGCAATTTTGTAACTGGATTTGCATCGGCAATTCACGGCTTTTTTCGAATTTTGTAACTGGATTTGCATCAGCAATTTGCATCAGCAATTTTGTAACTGGATTTGCATCGGCAATTCACGGCTTTTTTCGATAGCTACCAGGATTGGACAAAATAACATAAACTTTGTAATAGACATGGGTGCATCTGTAACAATCTACCGCATAGAATAGCTCATGGTCTGAACCTAAACGCTAAGCCCGTGCGCATATCAGCAGCCAACGGGGGAGATAGTAAATGCTTTGGGGAAGCAGTAGTTGACACTGGAATTCCGGATCAACGCTGTTCCTATACATGCACAGTAGGAATTACAGATACTATTGACCCTCTCTTAGGTCTACATTTCCTATTCCATTATAGTCTCATTTTGGACCGCAGTAATAGAAGACTTGCCGATGAAAGATGGCGCTGTTATACGCAAAGAAGACGAATCATAGTTCAGATTCTGAACCTAACGGTAAATAAATACCATAACCAACCAGGAGAACTGTATTTCCTCCGCCAAGAATTCCCGAAGCTCCAATGTTTCACGAAAAAGTAAAGCACGTCATAGACACTGGAGATGGCTCCCCAAAGAAAATATAAAGCAGCAAAACAGGAGTTAAAGACATTTTAAAAGCTGGAATTATTAGACCTTCGAAATCGCCATCGTCCTCACCTCAAGATTTTGTTCCAAAACCAACTCCAGGAAAATGGTGCGTGTGTGGTAACTTTAGACACCTTAACCAGCTAAAACATCAGCAGCCTGAAAAAATAACAACAGTATTTTCAAAAATTTGACCTATCATAGGCTTATCTCCAAATTCCTATGAAAAAGCCTGATATCGAAAAATTCGCAGTGATAACGCTTTTTGGTCTCTTTGAATACCTATTCATGTCATTCGTCTATGAAACAGCCGATCGACATTCAAGAGATTTATGGACAATATATTTATGAACCTCAGTTGCATTTTCATGTTAATTGATGATATACTTGTTTTCTCCAAATCAAAGGAACAACACCACAGAGATCTAAGGAAATTTCTCTAAATTCTCGAAGAAAAACTTCAAATATCGGTCGACAAATGCTAATTTTATAAAGGTACCATTAACTTCGGTTATAACGTAAACACAAAAGCCAATGACACAGAAAGTCAAAGGCATAAATTATTTCCCAGAACCTACAGATGCCAAATCACCACGTTGCTTCTAGGGAATTGTAAACTTCTAATCCTACACGGTGTGGATGTTACTGCTTTTAACTGAAACCATTAAACATAACCCAGCATCAAAAATACTGAAACTAATCCCGTTTGAAAACAAAGCATTTGTTACCATATATGTTATTCTTGCCTAAATTTCTGCTTTGACACACCCTGATCCAAATGCCACCCAATACCATCTAGTTACAGATAGCTCCAACTATGCTGTAGATGCAGCACTGCATCAAATAAATGGTAATCTACTCCCCATTGGATTCTAGGCAGTTTTACCCTTCTAGCCACAAATTAAAAGCAGAAATGTTTCATTATTTTCAGATCACTGTCTCTGGTGGTGCTTATATCCGATCCGTCTCCCATCAGATAGGACTTGACACTAGTTTTTTTTTTAAGTGGGGGTTTAGGGAGAGAGAGTTTGGGTACAAGCCGAGGCTCAAGCCCTGCTGAACTTATGCTGGTCATCGGCTTATTTAGTGCAATGTAAGCCAGATGAGCCTACTGCTGGACTTAAACTCACTCGATATATTATGAGTCTGGCATGTATACCTGCTCATAACTTGAGAGTCTAGTGTTTTGCAATGCTTGTCAATAACGTTATTGCCCACCTGCATGTGGCCCAGCCGAAGCCGGGAGCAATTCGACATCGAATCTGTCCTTGACCTTGAGCACCGGTACCAATCCCGAGAAAGCGTCTGTAAGCAGAGGATACATACCACCCTGTCCCTGGTATTCCAGAAGAAAACGATAAAATCCTACAAGCAACAAATATACTTGCCAATTACAACTGAGTATATCACAGATGAACTGTATATAGGAAAAGACAACATTATTGCAGATTACCAATCTCAACCAGCGTGTTCAGTAACCACAGACCTTTGTGATCTACCCACATGGAAAGAAATATGCGGCTCTGGATCAAGGGTTGTTTACGGTGCCAACAATACGAGATCTTCAGATGAATTAGAACCGAAAATACTCCATTCTGTCTACCGTCAGGAAGATTCGAAACTGTATTCAAAGACATCATTGGCCCACTACCCTTCACCAATTCACATGATAATATATGCACAACTCCATCAAAATATGTACTCATTTACATTGATAGAGCATCAAAATGGGTTAGAGCCACACCTTTACAAGACACCTCTGCCATCACCATCGCAATAGCATTCCTGAACTCATGGGTTTCTCGCTTTGTAATTAATCGAGAAAGTCAATTCGAGAATGAACTGTTTTAAGACCTCGCGGTTATAATAAGTTTCTTCAGGCAACGCACAACAGCATACCAACTTCAAACAAATGAAATAATTGAAGTGTTACACTGTACCGTAGAAATAGCAATTATGATAATAAAGAAGAGTTGGTTGGACACATTACCAATTTTATTGCTTCGGTATCAAATATTCCTCATGACCAAGACTTCTTCCCAACCACAGCAGTTATAGAAACCGAACTCTTACAACCAAAACCAATCATTCACCATCAGTATTCCAACCCGAAAAAAGAAGATATAAAAATATCGACAAAGAAAAGAAAGAGTTTAATATATCACCTCTTTCAGAAAGACAGTTGCAACTTAAAAGTCCTTCATACCAATCATTAACACATGCATGGCTTCGAACAGAGAGAATTGGAAATCCTCTGAAAGCTCAATACTCAGGGCCACATAAGGTTATAAAAAAGAAGAAAAATACTTTATTATAGAAACATCAGCAGCTAATGAAGAACAATTTCAATTAAAAGATTGAAACCAATAATATTCACTTATGCCCATAATGACAATAAAAACACCAAACAGGACAAAACTAATAACAACACAGTAGAAAATATGCCATCCCCAAAACCTGAAATACATCAATACACATCACCCGAAGCCATCATCACCCGCTATGGGAGACGCGTTCGTTTTGTAAGTAATAACGACTACTACTACTACTACGCATAAGAAATAAGATAAAACAAAAACATATAGGATTGGATTCATGCCTTTACTACTGGGTGCAGAAGCAAAATATGGAATAATTTCTTAAAGTTATTTTTTAATCAAATTTGTCCAATTTTTGCAAAAAAAAAAAAAAAAATCGCGATAAATCTGAATTTTCATGGTTAACTCTATTATTCAAGCCCCTCTCTTTTTTAAATTAAAATTCAGCCCAATATGAGTGAGCAAGAAAAGAAATGACAAAAAAAAACAATGATTTGCTTAGCGCCGAAACCAAGCTAAATTTTATTTGTCTACTGTATACAAAAAAAAAACAAAAAACAAATATATAAATAAAAGGAAAAAGAGCTTTTTTTTAGAAAAAATAAAAGTGGAGGATTGAACAAAAAACGAAAAGAAGCACCTTTTTAATTGCTCTCGCTACAGCGATTTAGAAGGACTCCACAACGTCAATAAGAAAGCACGTTAATGAATTGAAAGTCCACGAGAAAACTGTGAGGACAACAATTAAAAAAGATTTAAGCCCAGATTATAACACTCTTGATTATGCTATATGGGGTGTTTTAGAAAACAAAACTAATGCAACTTCCCATCCAAATATTGGCTCGCTTAAGACTGCTATTGAGGAAGAATGGAATAAAATGTCTGGAGAATTTATTTTAAAGGGAAGCAAATTGTTTTGGAGGCGTACTGATACAGTTTTGAAAAGAAAAAAAATGGTGGCCATATTGAGTAAATTTACTGTTTTGTGTCTATCTTCTAATTTTATTGTTTATTTCTAAAAATCAAAAAATCAAAATGAATCTTGTTTTATAATAGAGTCGTTTATTATTACCATAGAATATTCCTAATTTTGTTTCCGCACCCTGTATTTGCACATATCTTACCAGAGATCAACTTTTTCTTTGATATATCCTTACCTACTTTGGGTGGGGATGTATTATGGTTGTTGAATAACAAATAAAAGTAAGAAAGTAAAAGCAACAACAATAAATAAAAATAAAATAATAGAATAAAGACATAAAAATACAACAAAAAAAATATAAAAGAAAAAAACTATCCCAGACTATTTGCTGACGGAGAACCTCTACCTCAAAACGTAGTTGCAATCTTAATAATAAAGTTAAGTCTTGAGAAGGTTTACTGGTTTCTTTACTATTTCTTTCTTTTTATTTCCGCTAACGAAAACAGTTCAAATAAAAAAAATCGTATTGGCAATTTAAAAAAATTAGATTGTACTAACGCCAACAAAACTTCCATATACCTATAAAGTCATTCTGTAGCCTTTTCACCGATTGGTTGGTACCATATTTTTTTTATACACATGTCGTGTGCGTGTATATGAATAAATATATATGTATATATATGAAACACACATGTATATATATATATATATATATATGAAACGCGCATGCGTGCGCACACACGCACATACACATATATAAAAATTGATAGAAACATATGATCCCAAACCGAACGACACCCTGAATGGACCGTTATTTTTAATTCTCAAGTCAACTCTACGCTCTAACATTTAACAATGAAATCAAAACCGAACCAAGAAATTGTTCGGATCGACTAGAAACAAGTCAACCATAACAAAAAAAAAATATTGATAATTGCATGTAATTTTTCTCACTTTGATGTTTATTTTGAACCTTAAATTCAGTTATGAAACTACTTTATGATTGTACACACTGTTGATCAAGGTAGTTCACTATTTGATGTTGATAAGAGTCGACTTTGATGGCAATAAAAACTTGCAGTTTAACCGCTACATTGAAAATGGGTCTGGAAAAATGACCTGAAAATGGAACTCGAGGGTTACAATCCAACGTCGAATAATAAAACATCCAGGAAATAAGATGACATTAAAGATATTGGGGATTAACAGAAAGAACATCAAGCAAGATAATCTTGTTAGAAACATAGTAGAAAGTATCTCAAAGTGCGTCTCTTAGAAATAATTCAGTTGTTAACTAAGAACCTCAGATCATAAAAGCAGTCAGGAGTCTTGATCAAGCATCTGACATTTTTCGAACATATATATATATATATATATATATATATATATATAGATGCAAGTTAGATATGAATACGCATTTTTCAATTTTTTCAACTCTCGAGAACAGATACGATACTTTAATCCCAGCACTGGTGGCCACTCTAAACCGTGTCACTGAAATTTACTTTTATACATACTCTTACACATAAAACTGAGTTGGTAACACAAAAAAATTATTGACCCAATCGGTTGGGGATGCAGAATACACCGACTGCATCTCTGCAGAGGGGTAAGACTCTCCCAACGTGTATCCTGAATATAACACTAATAACCATTTGAAAGTCAGGTTCCAGTAATGCTGGAGCTTTGGGGAATGTGGAGTACGCCTTCATTGCCATCGGTCCCAGTTCCACTCTGGCCTAGAGTGGTAGCACCTGATAGGCTCCTATCTTTGGGTCAAATAGAACTAAACTGTGGACTTATGCTAAACTGAATTGTTTGAAATAGAACTGTTTATATATATATATATATATATATATATATATATAATGCCCAAACAATTATATATATATATATATATATATATATATATATATAATTGATTGGGCATTAAATATGTTACAATGGTTGATATGCCATAAAACCAAACCAAACAAAAAATATGTAAATAGAATTAATTTTTTAAATTTCCACCTCGAAATCAAGCTTAACTAAACCAAAAGAACCCAGCCTGTTCGATCATTTTAGACATAGCAAGGGTGAGAAAAGATGGATTCATGCCTTTCCCAAGGACATTGGCGTGAAGTGAAACGCAAACAACTTCGTGCAGAATTTGAACTCAGGTCACCATTTCCATTTCCTACGACGATAATCGTTACACTAATTGCCCCTCCTTATACAATCAGAAACTATAAGTATTTCTTCTACAATTGTTCTAGAGAGGTGACGAAAGGTTTTAAAAAAGGACGAGATAAAGGAGTCCTCTCTTATTACACGTACACAAACACACACATATATTTATACACGTTGTGTATATGAGTCCGTAAAACAGAAAAGTGTAAAGGTTATCGTTTTAGCAAAGTTGTAGTTCCCAGTTGAGCGTATTATTATTTAGGAGCGGCAACGCACCATTTAACTGAAAACAAAGAACTGGGAATTCTTTAGGTATTCTTGATGAGTTAATTGGAAAAGGTCAGCGCTTAGCAACTTATATGATTTCATGCTGGGTTCTCGGGAAAACACGTTTTAAACTCTGAATCTGTCTTCGCATTGCCCAATCTTAATAATCTTAACATACCGCCATGTTTCATGGAGGAGAGAAGTCGGAACAGCTTCTGTACTGGATTCTTTCAACATAACCGAATGTCGACACTTAGCCCTAAAAATGTCTGTGTGTGAGTGAGCATGTGCGTGTTCAAATTGAGGACAGCTGTACAATTATTAACCGGTATTTTGAAGAAAGAAAAAAAAAACGCTGGTTTTCCTGCTTTGCTTTGCTTTTTCTGCCGACGAATTGGATGATGATAGGTTTGCATATTTAAAAAAAATGTCCAACGTAGCTTTTTAATTGCTTCCTTTCCGCTTGGATGATGCGGGATTCTTGTTGTGCTGCAGACACTTCAATGTTCCTTAATCTCAGGAAACTAATGAGCGAAATAAAAAATTTCTTTTTTTCTTTTTCTTTATTTATATACACAGCAAAGGAAACACAGAAATTATAATTCAAGCTGACAGAAGAATAATAGGCGTCTAAATGGGTATTTTTTTCTTTTAAATGACCTCACAATGTGCCTATATTGCAAAATGAATTCTTTAAGTCTATTCACTAATATATCCCTAAAGTTCAATAAATAGGAATTGATTACGAGAGAGAGAGAGAGAGAGAGAGAGAGAGAGAGAGAGAGAGAGATCTTTTAAAAAGAGAATATGAATTTACCAACCCCCTTAATTTAGTACAAGGCCAGAAATACGGGGCACCCAGAGAGAATTCATTAGTAATGGTCTACCTCGAAGCTAGGTGCCACAAAATGATAGTATATTGATTTGGTGTTACTTTCGCCTCCTCTCTAGAACAGTTGAAGAAGAACACGTATATTTGGTGATTGTGGTTGTTACATTTGTTATCTACTGAGCTTAGCTTTAGCATAGCACAAGGCCAAAACTATGGGGCACAAAGTGAGAATCAAACTCACTAATAATGGTCTGCTAGCCAACTTTGCTAAGCAGTACACAACGTGAAGAGCTTTAGAATATTTATAGTATATTGATTTGATGTAGTTTAAAAAATCCTCTTCAATAGGAGACACTATTTAGGATGGATTTCGTGAAAAATAATGGCAAAGAATAAATTAAAAATATTGATTGAATTTATATTATTTCAGTGCTAACACAGCCATCTTTTTTACGGAAACAGTCGCACGTACATGTGAGATATATGTAAATGGTGTCAAAGATAGTTGCACTTTAGGCATCAAAGATGAACCCTGACTCTCCCTTTTAATGTAATGGTAAAAGGTGCCGACTGGGAAGAAAATCCTTAAAGCTGAACTTGATGGTTATTCCCATTTGTTTGCTTGCTTATTACATATATATTCTTAGACTAATAGCCCCATCTAGATGGAATTTCTACCCTGTCGACTGGGGCTGTAGACTATGCTGCCTGCACCTCGGCAGAGGGATAAAACTCTTCTCTTTCGAGGCCACTTGTTGACGGTGATCTGTAATACTTAAGAACGGGATCCTGGTGGTTGAGCAGTCCTTGACCCGGCAATTGAGTGGTCAAATGATTTGCAACACATCACGTAAGCCCTTACTGAGCTAGACGGGCGGCCCGATCTGATCAATAGTGAATTACCAAATTAAGTTGGACTCTATGGTGAGTGGCCGAGCATAAGACTAGTGAAGTACAAAAACAACCAAATAAAACAACCAAATAAAACAAAATCTATCAGAGTCTGATTCAGAGACTGAGGCTGCAGAGTTCGAAAGATTTGTACTTAAATATTTGGAAGAGACCTATAGCTTCAAATTATTTCCTTTCTTAATACAGAATGTTACTTCAAGCAGAGAAAAACACCTTGGACTGTAAAAAAGACAAGAAACTGCAATTTTCTCGTGGAAGTGTACAATCAGAAGAATGCCGAAACTATCCTCAAAATGAAGACGTTCCATCAGACAAAATGCAAGGAGTATTCGCATGAACTCCCTGAAAGAAGTGATAAGGAGCAGGGAGCTGTCCTTGGCTACATTAGAAGAAATAAGCAAAGGGGTCATAGACAACCAAAAAAAAATCATCAGACGGGGTGGAAAGGAAATTCCAACAAATGCATGCATATTAAGTTTCAATTAGCCTAAAATACCCAAAGAAGTAGGGGGTAATGGTTAAAGCGATGGACTGCGGAATCGTAGTACGTGAGTTCGTACTCCAGTCGCGCTATTACGTTCACTTTCGGGCAAATACCCTTGGGAAAGGTATGAACCCTCTTATCCTCCCAGCTATGGGTTAAAAAGTACCACTACTGTTCTTCTAGGAGAATGGCTTTGGCATTAAATAACCTACAAAGGTTGATATGCCATTAAACAAAGAAACCGAACCGAAACCAAAGAAGTAAAAATTGGATATTGCCTTGAGGTGTATTAAATGTCAAAGGTATGGCCACCACACAGAGTGTTACAGAGGATATCAGACAGACGAAAGGTGTGGTCAAAAAGATCCGGACTACACGGAAAAAAATTGCCAAAATAAAACTAAATGCCCAAACTGTCACGGAGGATGAAGCCACTTAGAAACCGCTATCAACCAGACACTTAAAGATCTCTCGTCGAGAAACTAATCCAATTGGAACCAAATGATGGGCCAAAGCATTTGGAACAATCAAACTTCATTAAACAGAAGCACAAACTAAACTAAGCCCAATCAACTCCGTACATAAAGATTTACAAACCTCCTTATACAACTTCGAATATAGCAACCGCATTCTAAAATAACTTTAAACCATTTCCGCCAAGTCTCCTTCTTATCTTTTGTAAAATTCTTTTCTTCCGTAAATTCCCCTCCCACTTGTTCATCCTCCCACTCTTTATGTAAATGTATAAGAATCGTCATTTTGTTTGTCGTTTCATTATTCGCTTATCAGAAGATGGCTCCAGTTGGAGAAATATACGGTGCCTTCCTAAATTCATTCCATCTAAAAGTCAAACGATTTATTTGAAAACTTGAAGGGATCAAAGATAAAATTGGCAGACACCTTTTTTCTCTCTCATTTTATCAAATATATATATATATATATATATATATGGAATTGTTAATAAAGAAAGAGTAACGGAGCAAGATATTTTAAAAGAGAATTAATAATATTTCAGTTATTCAGAATTTTGCACGCAAATTCAAACAACTAATTATTAAACTGGTAATAACACTTACCGATAATAATAATAATAATGATTATGTATGTTATGAGGAACTGATTCTATATATCTTCAGTTACTTTACAATCTCGATAAGAGATTTAGACTGTTAAAATCGTTTAAAAATTGAAGGTTTGGCATCTAAGCAGCGTCTACCAGGAAATGAATATGAAATACAGTACATGGAGATATACAAATTCAGATGCTTTTATTCACAATCTAAAGAGATGAGCTAAGTAAATTGAAACTACATTTCACAACTAATAGTTTCACGTTTTTACAATCGTCAAGAAATACGGTAGTATAAGAATAATTACAAGAGAGTGAGACATGGAAAGCATTTAAAACGGAATTCGATTTACATTAAAGAAAATCAGCGAAGCCTATATAAGAACTGTTTTAACACACACACACACACACACACACACATATATATATATATATAGAGAGAGAGAGAGAGAGAGAGAAAGAGAGAGAGAGGACATCGTCATGGTATAATGGTTTGCAAGCTAAGCTTTCTGACGAATTCGTAAAACTAGTCCAACGCATCATTCATTTTCATTATCATCAAGGCGTGAGGACAGTACGGATTTCTTGGACTCTCTCTCTCTCTCTCTCTCTCTCCCTCTCCCCCCTCTTTTCTCTCTCTCTCTCTTTTTCTCATATATATATATTTTGCTCGCTAGCTTGCCGTCCGCCCTGGCTGGTTATCACACTTGGTTATTCCTCTAGACGGCAGCTAGTTTCCACACAGAGTTGATGAACATAAGTTTAAGCTGATCAGTCAACACTAGAGTGTCTATGTGTAAGATTTCATTAAAGAAGGTCATTTTGGGGTTGGTCCTTATTTCTCTAGCCGTTGTTAGCATGTCTTGATTGTCTTTCTGGTATTGTTTGTGAGATTGGATGTACGTGGTCGTACAACTGCTGTTTTGTAGAGAGTTACTTTAAAGATTTCTTTAAAGAGTGCAGCATCTTTGCTCAGTCTTATTTATCTTTTTCTCCAAGTGGTGCAACCATACAGTTGTACTAACACAGCTACGGCTTTCTATAACTTTTTACTTATCACGTTCCTTTTTTTTTGCATTGCACTAAAAAAGAATCAGTCACACGTAAAATAATTGTGTTCAGTAATAAAATCAATATTATATCGGAAAACTATAAATTTCAGAATTTAAAATGATCAATTTTCAATTTGATGTTTGAACATCCCACCGTACTACCGTACGGTTAAAACAATCTCTAGCTTTTTATGGAAATTTCACACACTCACACACATACATATATATAAAGTAGAAGTCTGTTGAATTTTGTGGCACATCAACCATCAAGAGAAGTACACCTACACAAACACATAGAATACACTCTTGTAAAAAGAAAAAGAAAAAGAAAAAAAGAGGAAGAAAGAATGAACACTTTTAAATTGCAAGTGTTGATTTTCTCTTTCTCTTTTTCAAAGACGATGCCATCAGACATCATTAAACGGACCCTGACGACAGCGATAAGAATCTAGAAACACGTGTAGGAGTAATATAGATAATTTAAAAAAATAAATCTCCTTGTGGACCAATTCATTATAAAGTATGTATATATACATATCTATCTATCTCTCTCTCTATATATATATAAGTTAAAGAGTATGAATCGACTATGAAATATGGAAATCAATTTTTAAACGTAAACATTTGAGTTGGTATATCTCTTCGTAAAAACAATGTCATGTATATATTCATTTCCAAATAGATCTCGTGTATACGTCGACCCCTGATTAATTATTAAACTGGTAATAACACTTACCGACAATCATAAAAATTATGTATGTTGTGGGGAACTGATTCTGTATACCTTCAGTTGCTTTACAATCTCGATAAGAGATTTAGACTGTTAAAATCGTTGATCGTTTTAAATATTTAATTCATGGGATTAATCTTTGAACCCAAAAGTTTTTTTTATTCCTTGCTGGATTGTTATATTGTAGTAAGCGAGTTCGACCTCCAGTCGCTGTATTACATTCACTTTTGGATTAATACTCTTGGGAAAAGTATGAACTCTATAATCCCTTAAGCTATGGGTTAAACAGTACCACAACCGTTCCTTTACAAGAATGGCTTTAGCATTATATAAACCAAAAATGCCATTAAACAAAAAACAAATAAAATAAAAACAACAACAACAACAACAACAACAACAAAAGACAAACAAATAAGCCATTATTAATTTCAACATTAAAAAAACGAATATTCAAATCTACTAAATATATTATTTAGGTAATGTTAAGTTTAATAGATCTATTATTATTTATGCAGCGCTAAGTTTAATATGCATAAAGTAAGAAGTGTAATGAGATGAGTACAATTTAAAATTCATTGTGATATATTTTCTCTCTTAGAATGAAAACATTTTTATGTCAATATCTACTTAAAGGGGAGGAGTTAAGTTTATTAAAGATAATTACACACATGCTTCACGGGTAGGAAGATTCCAGTTTTAGCTATCTTTTATTAAAAGCAAAAGGAATAAAAACATCAATGAAATGACTAAGATAAAGATCAGCAGTACCTTTTGACGAAAACCCTTTCAAGATACTAATGTGGCTAATTATATTCCAGAATCCATACAAGATATTCATATGAGCAACGATGGCAGGTGAAGTGGGGGCAGCTTATTGATACGGACGAAAAAAAAGAGGAAACAATTTGATTCGGTTTGTTGAACAATAACATTCTCTGTATGAAAGGCAAAGAGAAACGTTAGAAATCATAGCGGAAGAAAATGTTTTTCATGTACTTTCTACAGAAAATGAAAACCAAACAAAAGTATTTTAATCTTCTCAAGGCGGAGACTGTTAGCCAAAATTGAGCCCTCCCTCCCTCCCTCTCTCTCTCTCTCTCTCTCTCTCTCTCTCTCTGGACTGTCAGATAAGACCGGAAAAACCTAATTAAGATTAAAGGTTCTAAACTGATGATAAGTTTGTCTTTAAGGGAAGAATGTATAGGGAAATGGCACTGCTTAATTGATAAAATACTGGAGTTTGATAATCTAGATAACTTTAAAGGGTTTTCTGTTTTAATTGCCTATCGACCAAAGTAAAATTCCCCAAACAATTTCCGACAAAAGTTTGCCGCTTAAGTTAAGCTATATTCTGCTTGGTCAAAACGGAATTGGCGATCATTTGAGATTTTGGAAAATTTAATTAAATTCAGCAAATTATTTTATATGAACAACAAAAGGATGCTGCGTGCTGTTTTGAACAGCCATTTTCGCATTAAATGGCTAACATTTTAGTTTGACCAATTCATAAACTTTCGTAGCAATATCTCATCTCCTGAAAGCGATATCAACATACGCATAGGCAAAGTGTGGACTACTGTTAAGAGATTATCGAGCATATGGAAATATCTCTAATAGAGAAAAATAGGAATTCTTCCATGCTCTGGCAGTGTCAGTACGACTGTATAGTTGCATCACTTGGACTCTAACAAAATGCACGGAGAAAAAGTTCGATAGGAACTACACAAGGATGGGAGCGACACAAGGACGTTGCATGCTGTTTTGAACAAATCCCGGAAACAGCACCATACGAAACAGCAGTTGTATGGTTACTTATCTCCCATGTCGCAAACCATGCAAGAACAGCAGATAAGACATGCTGTGCATTGCTGAAGAAGTAAGGACAAACTCATAAGCAATGTTCTTCTATGGACGCTTGCACATGGAAACATCAATGTTAGCCTATCAGAAAAAAAATACATTTATCAGCTCTGTGCTGACACTGAGTGCCATCTGGACTACTTACAAAGCGCGATTGCCGATAGGGATGGACGTCGTGAAAGAAAGAGAGACAAAGAAATCTGTGCTGTGGGTACACCTTTCTGATGATGATAAAGATGATTTTAGTGAGACAATTGATCAATGTTTTCTATTGAATATATTTGTATTTATTTTTTCAGAAGATCAGACAATAATAATAAAAATAATAATAATGATAATAATGATAAAGAAAGCGAAAAGAAGGATAAGTACCTCGACCTTGCCAGGGAATTGAAAAAACTGGAACATGAAGGTGATGATTATACCATCGTAATTGGTGCATTCGGTACGGTAGCTAAAGGATTATTAAAGGGATTGGAGGACTTGGAAGTTGGAGGACGAATGGAGACCACTCAAACTGCTGCATTGTTAAGAAATGCCAGAACACTGAGAAGAGTCCTGGAGACTTAAGGAGTCTTGCTGACACTCAAACTCCAGTGAAAGACCATCCGCTAAGACTGATGTGAAAAACTCTTAAGGAGTAAATGATAATTATAATTCTGGCAAGTATTGTCGTTCTTCTTTTTAGTTCTAATTGCTTTTCATCGCAAGTCACTCGGGTTAAGAAGATGAAGGATAATACGAGTCAAAATTATCAACAATAACTCTAGGGAATATAGAACTAGGTGTCTGAGATATTAGACCCTTCAAATTCTGGTCGGTTATTCTAAATACACCATCAATTTTTTCCCATTCGCTCTGGTTACTAAGATATGATACACCCCTAATTGTTATGAATATGACTGGTCGGACTCAAGGATTGATGTCTACAAATCACTATTGCGTTTTTGATTAATGAAACGGTTTCATGCAAATAAGATTTATATATTTATGATCAAATTACACCGTAAGAATCAGATAATAGTGAAAAAAGCATAGAAAGTTATCATTGATACACTGTTGGTTGATTGATATAAAATCAATTTACCGCCATTGCACATCAAAGTAGATTTAATGAAGCAGTTTGTAAACGCTCTGAACAAAGAAGGGGTATGCTTTGACTATATATGCAGAATACTTTCAGTGCTGAGCATAGAGAAGCTAAAGGCGGATATTTTTGATGGGTTGCAAATCAGGGAATTCAGAGAAAAGTCCATATATCCATAGTGGTAAATTGATTTTATCTCTATCAAACAAAACTTCTGCAATTACATTATTTTTCTTTCCTCTGTTTTCTCTCGGGGGATATTGTTTTCTTGCCCAGGGCACATCCTTAGATCTGCTATCCAAGAGACAGATTAAACATCGATAGTTGGCGTATCTTTTTTGCTGACCGAGGAGAAAATTCACCATCGTCAGATCCACACGGATCGACCACTGGTCATCGTAAGTAAAGTAAAGTTAGCGACCATAGTCGAGGGTGACCCGAAGGCTCCCTTTTCGATAGCTACTACACCAAGGTGTAGGGGAGGGCGCTACTCCATTCCCAGGATTGCTCCACTTTACCCTTGAACCGTACCTTATAATGCTGAGTGTTAAGCAAGGTGGTATCAAGTTCCATTTTTAAAGTCTTTGGTATGACTCGACCTGGGATTGAACCCAGGTCTCCCGGGCCATTGGCGAACACTATCGTGGTATGATATATTCTGTAGGACACGGGCGATTATTTTTTGCTCTTCACTCATTTTAAAGAGTAACTAATTAGCAATGACTTATATTTGTTACCATTATGTAGAAGCACGCGTTTTAAGCTCCACTTGGAACAATCAATGAACACGTACCATTCGCTTGGTACATATTTTGATATTCCCATTTTCATCAACAAACCTGGCATAATGTTGCGAAAAACAAAATCACTTTCTCCGGAGAAGGGCAACAAATCAATTCCTCTTTGGTGATAGTGTGTGATTTGGGATCCTGGTTGCAATAATTTCTTTTCTGTTAGTCTGGACACCAACAATACTGCTGATATCTTCTCGAGATTTAGATCCCTTATAAGGCGGTTGGGCTCCGGCTGACTAAAAACTTGGGCAACTGATGAAGTTTCTTCGAAATCACTGTTGCTTTGCCCATGAGTACTGTCTACAGTTAAAAGAGAGGATCTATTTTCTTTAGAAAGCTCTTCAATTTGAATGAATGATGGGACAGGTATTTTAACTGAGTATGCAACAAGTTATTTTATCGAGTCTAGTTCAGGATGCCTCCATGTACTCTGATTACGTTTATTAATGCTCTTTAAGTTAACCACTGTAATGGTTCCTCAGTTCTCTCCAGACCATAAGGAAACCAAACTTGACATTTCCTCTTACCATAGGTTCACTGCTGAAGGTGCTTAACACAAGTTTTACAATGTGTGAAGCCTATATCTTACCCAGTTCCCTAATTTTATTTTGAAATAGATTGAATTTTACCTTTTCACAAAATTAGATATGTTCTATGAAAGTATATTCTTCAAAAATGTAAGAAAAATAATTGTGGCTAAATCTTTATATATATGTATAATTTGTAAGAAAATAGTTCATAGGTAACTTTATTTTTAAACGAATTAGAGCTCATTTGTTTATACACAATGAAATGGTTTCAAGTATTGCTATCAAACACGAATAATTCTATTTGATATAAATCAATTGTTTGCACACAGTTAAAATGTTTTCAATTATTGCAATTTCAGTGCAACTGATCCCCAGCCACTGCTTGCTTAGAAAGATAAAATAGGATTAGGTACTTGTTTTCCACAAGAGTAATTTGAAAAATACAGTCGAGACAATCCTATAGGTGCAAGGGTTTGACATGAGCGGACAACTGATTGAATAGGGCCTCTCCAACTCCCCGTCCAACTCAGTGATGGCCAAAGTGGAGTGTTGCAGGTCAATTGACCACTTCGGTTACCGGGTTGAGGACAGCTCAGCCACCTGGATACCGTTAATCATAACTAGTCTGCACCCACGGTGGCCTTGTTGAAAGGGGAATCTTACCCCTCTTGAGGTAGAGTCGGTGTATTTTCCAGCCCAAGCTAACAGGGCGGGTTATCACCAACAAATGAGAAATATAGCTTTCAGTGAACATTTTTTGATAAATACATTTTCTCAAAAACTAGAGTAGCGAGAAAGAAATATATAACTTTTTAAATTCATATTTTTTCATTCAATGAATTGAATATATCTAGAATCGGGCCAAAAATCTGAAGCCCCAAAAACTTTCTTAAATTTGTTTCCGGAGGTAATGATCGATAGAAATTTATCTAATAGGTATATATATTTAACATTGCTAGTGTGTAAAAAAGAAAAAAAAAAAAAAAAACAAAAAAAAACAAAAATCGCCAATTAATCGGAGACAGGGGCTTTATTGTTGCTATCTGAATTACATTGGTTGCACTGATGCTATGGTAGCTGAGTTGGTAAAACTACTGGTACGCTGAACTAGACTTTCTTCGGACAGAAGAAGACGTAATTTGGAGTTTCACTAAGAGCTTATTCCTAATCAATGTCCCTAATACGTGCCATTCCAGAACTGTCGGGGAAGTTCCCGTGCCATAATGGTAAACGCGCAGGACTGCGGCTTCGAAGTAAACGTGTTCGACCTCCAGTCATGTTATTACTTTAAGACTGATACCATTGGAAAAGGAATTAGCCTCTTTGGATAAGTAAGTTTATGCCTTTAACTCGGCTATGGGTTAAATAGTATCATTGCTATGCTTCTATAAGGATGGCTTTAGCATTAAATTACCAATGAAGTATGATATACTATTAAACAAAGAGACCAAAATAAACCACAGCTGTCAGAGAAGTGAAGAATCGAGATTTTCAATAAAATCACCCAGAAGTGGGGAAATGAAAGACGATATTTGTTAAAATTCTGAATAAATATTTCCTCTTAAGGTTTGGAAAACTTAAATTGTATACGATTGCTTATGTATTGCAGTAACATGGCTTCACGCTGATTATTGTTTATTGTTTGAGGGACATTTTTTACGGTGAAATCTTCTATTGGCTCCATTAATAATACATATCCTTATAGCTACAATTAATTTGAAACCATCTATAAATGTTATTGTAATTCATATTATTTATATATAACATGTTGCATGAATAGGCAAGTTTACTGTTACGGTAATCGTCGTAGTAAATTAAATCGGTGACCAGAGTTCAAACCCTGGTTTCACTTCAGGTATGGATGAATAGTGGAGTAGATTTGATTATTTAGCCTTGGTATAGGAAGAAAACTCTAAATTCAAGCCAGCTGTACTCCGCTTAAAAATTAACCTGTTATAGGGGTTTGGTAAATATATGTTTTTTGCGCTGAAAATATATCAATATATTAATACTACAGGGAATAAAAAATTTTTTGCAATATTTTATTACGTGCTAATATATCATATAACCAAAGTAATTCAAGCCGTGGAAACTACACGCTGTGGTTGATAGTTTCATCGTAGTTGGTGCACTGACATATTGAGCATTGGTTCATTTCGTGAATGATTTGAAAGCTGCTCAGATAAACGTGCAACATATTGTCGAATTCGGGAACTGCTGCTTTACGAGTTTGGACTGGGCCATACATAACACTGCAGAAGCAACCAAAATCATTTGTTGCGTGAATGGTGAAGGGGCAGTTGATCAGAGTGCAATAACGAGATGGTTCATGAAATTTTAGGCGGTTTGCAAGAACCCAGATGGTCAGGAAAAAACTGTGGAATCCCAACCATAGAAGCAAATCCGGCGAGTAACACTCGAAGAGTATCAGGCAAGCTCGGCATCATATAATCCACTATCATTCGTCATCTTCCCGACTTAGTCAAAAGCGTATAAAGCTGCCAAATTGTGTCTCACGTAACCAAAATATCGCAAAACTTTTAACTTATCCAAGTATTATGCTTTTTTGTTTGGTTTTTGTTTTTGTAGACCCCAGATGGATAAAACTCTATTGTAGTTACATCTTACAAATCCAGGCCATGTACTTATACAATCTTAGTGCTTCGTCTAGTTATATAATCAAGAAGATACTAAAAAATCTTCCGCATATACAGTTGCTATTTTATAATTTAAGCACAGCAAATGTTTTGAGGATGCAGCAATTCTGTGGTAAATAAAAATGAATATTCAGAGAATTTACAAAAGAAATAGATAATCTCAACAATCTATTAAACCGAAACTATTAACACGATGCACAGTTTTAGAGAAAAGTATTTTATAGTATCTTATACATTCTCGATGTGTGTACCCTTAGTCACATAACATATATCTATAATATTGACCAGTATTTCCAAACATGGAGCGCATTCCCCACTGGTGGGGCATGGTAATATTTTGGTGGAGCTTGATTAGAGATTAAGTTAATGACCTTTTAAAGCTTCCTTCACGTGAATTGCAGGAAAATTTGGAATATGCAAGAACTAAATGTTACAGTGAGGGGGGGGAGGTATCAGAATTTTAGAAATACCAAAGTGGGGCATGGCCCATAATTGTTTGGTAACCACTGCTATAGACAAATTCTTGCCAAATACACATTAACACATCTTCTTCAATACGAACAACAGCTGTTGAGATACTTCGTTTCAAAACATCTAGAGGAACAGGAACGGTAGAGACAACCATCTTCTCCTTGATATAAGATAAAATTGTGTTTTTGTGGTAACGAACACGAGTGGTATTTTGGCGACTGTTGCGTGACCTATCCAGCGAAGATTTAAATCAAGGTAACTGTGAACTTACCTGTACCAGTTTGGCGTTGTTCCATATTATAGGAAAATGAAGTCCTTTCTTCGTGTATTTGACACATCAACTAGTCCTAAAGATCAGAAAATGTTCTGTCGGCAGAGCCTAGAATACACTAACTGTATCGCGTGTAAAGGGGTAACAGCCTCCTCTTCAAAAAAAAGTATCCTGGGTATGACACTAAACTGGTGATCTTGAAAAGTGTGAAGTACCCCTTCTTTGCCATTACTTCTGATATACTTTTATCCGGAGTTGTACAACCTGTTAGGGCCCAATTAGAATGAACCTGTGAGTAATGGTAAAGGTACTCCACTCTCCCTAGATCTCAAAAACTGGAACCCCACCATCAGATATAGATATCGTTTAGTATCATACCCAGGTCACCCCTTTTTTTGGTGGGGTTCTACCCCTCTGCATGGGATACAGTAGACGCAATCGACGGCTCGACGACAGAGGGATACGTGTGTGTGTGTGTGTGTGCGTGTGCGTGTGAGTGAGTGAAAAATGTACTTTTATTATTTCAAAACAAGTCGAACAAAATAGACGTCCTACGGGATGTACTTTCGAGAATTAATACCTAAAGGTTTCAAATTTAACTTTGTTCATATTTTGTAAAGAAAATTAATAAACCTTTGAAAAAGCGAATTACAACAAAAAAAGAAAATCTCCGACTACATAAAAGAACAAAGAAACTAGAACCGAATACCTCCGCCAACAGTCTAATAAAAATTTAATTAGAATAATAAACATGGAATGCATTTTTTTGTCGAGGGTCCTATCCAAATTACTGCCGGATACAAAAGAATGTCCTGCTTAGATTTTTCCGAAAGATAATTTGTTCTTTTCTTTATTTCCTAATAAGAAATCTTTTACCACACACAGAGACGAAATATAATTGAAATGTTTTCGGAAAATCCATGAAAGCGTCAAATTTTGTTAATACGAAACAATAACAACAATAAATAACAATTTTGTTAATACGAAACAATAACAACAATAAATATTCTATTTTCTCCTCTATGATAACAACAAATGTAAATAATTTTTTAAAATCCTGATTCGTTTTCCTTTCATCATTATTATTACTTTTTATTTCTATTGCAAAACAATTATAAAAGATAACAATTTTTTATGGTAATAATTAAAATGCTTGGTCTAAGAAATTCAGATAACTTAAAACTAATACTCTCCAGCATTTATACAGGGTGGAATAGAGATATACTGGCTCCATTTCTATTCATAATCTACCTAGGTTATGTATCACAAACGAAAATGGTTTCACACACAAAAAAAAAAAAGAAAAAAGAAAGAAAGAAAGAAAGAAACGGAAAGAAGCAGATGATATCTCAAAGAAAATATTCATGGCGCAGACTACGTAGATAATCTAGCGCTTCTTGCAAGAGCTGTCCAAGCTGAATCTCTGCTGCATAACCAGGAACAGCAGCAAGAGGCAATGGTTTCTGTGTGAACAGATAAAACAGAATTCATGTGTTTTAATCAAGATTGTTCCATCTCCTCATTAAAAGACAAGCCTTTGAAATTAGTAGACTAGTTCATATACTTCGGTAGCAATGTCTCATCCACTGAAAGCAGTGTAAACGAACATATAGGAAAGCGTGGAGCGCTGTTGACAACCTAACGACCATATGGAAATCTGATCTCTCTGATAAAATAAAACGTGAATTTTTCCAAGCTGTAGCCGTGTCAGTACTACAGTATGGTTGCACCACTTAAACGCTAATGAAACGTTTGAAGAAAAAGCTTGGTGGGAACTAAGAATGCGGCGTGCTGTTTTGAATTAATCCTGGAAGCAGTAACCTACAAAACAGCTGCTGCATAGCCACTTACCTCTCATCTCGCAAACTGTGCAAGAAAGACAAGCAAGACATGCTGGGCGCTACTGAAGAAGTTAGAACGAACTCATAAGTGATATTCTCTGAATCCGACACATGGACACACCAGTGTTGGCTGACTAGCAAAAATGTATATTCATCCGCCCTGTGCAGACACTGGGTGCCATGTAGAGAACTTATCAAGTGATGGCTAATAGGACGGAAAGCAAGAGAGAGTCAGAGTAATTCATACAGTCGGCACGCCATGACGATGATGGTGATGGTGATGATGATACAGATCTTGAAGTATCTTCATAACAGATGTGTGAGTGTATTCAAAAAAGATTATGTAATTGAATTTGTAAGAATTTATTCCTAATAATTGCTAGCTATGAACAAGCCGGATTCAACATCACATGATAATGACTCATTTTCACAAATATTCACAGATATACGTCATAAAAAGAAAAGAAAAAAACAAAAGACAATGCATAATTGTTTCACGATGAATTTTAATTGA
Organism: Sepioteuthis lessoniana; assembly: GCA_963585895.1. NCBI lineage: Eukaryota > Metazoa > Mollusca > Cephalopoda > Myopsida > Loliginidae > Sepioteuthis > Sepioteuthis lessoniana. The sequence goes on from OY757905.1 coordinate 83,543,250, forward strand.
CCGGGCAATGTTTAATTGGACCCTGTAAGTTAATAAAGATAATTTGTGATAAGAATGCAGAACTAATTACATTCGGAACAAGATGAACATGGAAGAAATCTCTGTTTTGGAAGAAGAAAAGAAGGCGTATAAGGTGACAAATCCTGCAAAGTTAGTGATGAAATATTGATTTAGTTAAATAGAAGAAATATTGACATATTTTGCATAGATAGGACAAATATACATTGATAAGAATTCATATATATATATATATATATATATATATATAACGCGGGCAAGATTCTTTATCCTGGATAGGCAGCGAGTCTAAGTAGAGGACAGCTCTACATTTTATTTCAAAACCAGACGCTGGATTCATTAGGACAGTCCGACGTTGATACAATGTCGTTCCGGAAATTCCTGTTGCATAACTGGTGTCAAGCTGTGTCCTCCCTCGCTTTTCTTTTTGACGATTTTGTTGGAGACGAGACGCGAATGTTTGCTGCATGGGCAAATACCTGTCTTCCATACAATCTTGCCCGTTCTGTGATCGAGATACAGACCCATGGTCTCCCAAATGGATGGCACCACCAGACGTATACATGTGTGTTGGTGTGCGAGTCATTATATGTAAGGCAATATATATATATATATGTGTGTGTATGTGTGTGTGTGTTTGTGTGTGTGTGTGTGTGTGTGCGAGCATGCATTACAGCTCTGGGTTAACTAGTATACTAAACTGGGTTGTCTAGTCTTGGTAGAATCAGTCTAAGAGAAGAACCGCTCTAAATTCAAACCCTACACGACAACATCATGGGCCATGTGTAAGATCCATAATACCCGATGCCATACAGATCTCAGGGAAGGTCTGAGTCCAGCTGTCGACTGAAAGAAAGCTGATTATATATAATATATATATATTATATATATATTGTGGGTGTGTGGGGGTGGGGGTGCGCACGCGCGCGCGTGTAAATTAATTTAGAATTTAAATTTATTTACGTTTCCAAATTAGCTGGAGGTATTTATGTTAATTGGTTATTGTTTTTTTTTCTTTGTCATCCTAATTTCACCGAGTATTCTTTTAAACTAAATCAAGCGAGTATCACCAACATTTGAATTTGTCACTTCTTATTCATCAACATCTCATGTCAGGCAACACATTTAAAATTTCTTTAAATTGAAAAGACAGAGAGCGAGCAAGAGAGCGAGCCAGAGAAGGAGAGAGAGAGACGAGAGAGTGAGAGATAGAGAGAGAGAGAGAGAGAGGGAGGGGGGAGAGGAAAGAAAGCATGAGCAAGTAATATTATACATGCACATAATCATGATGAATACATCGATTACAATCGCTTCCAACTTCAAACATTGAAACTGTTAGAAAATGACTCCTTTTCGCTTGATCCATGCATGATCATTCGATGGTACGAGTGCTGTCTGATACAGACACAATAATTAGTTGATCTGACGATCAGCGCAGTCCAGGGATGTCCAGAACTATAACGCCACGTTCAGTCAGACAACTCACAAAGAAAATGAAAAAACACTTGACAACGGAAAGGAATTCTTCCGACAATATGCTTACCACAAGAGAATTCGTTTACCGCATTTTTCGCTCGTCCATTTTAATTTATCATTCACAGCCGAGTGTACAAGCAAATATGTAAACCCCTGCAAGTCGCGTCTGAGCTAAATCAGAAATGATTAGTTTTCGGGGTTGAATAGTTATTTTCTAAGATTTACTCATGGCATGGGACTAAGAAGTATGGGTTATCTCAGTAAAAATCGTACGCACTTGTAATGGTCAACAATTACTTTACATAAGATACCTTTTAGGATTGACTATCTAATAGATTCTTACCAGTGTTTATTTTGATCACGGAGGGTTGAATGGCAAAATTGTTATTGGTGCAGAAAATAGAATCGCCGAGAAACGTCGAGCCGAGTTCAAATTCAAGTCAGCCTGCGTGGACTTTGTAGCACAGACAACTACCTTTCTTCCATGAAACCTTTCACTGACCAGCTCCGAGATCTTGGTGGAAATACATGGTCACACAGAACATTGGTTTTTTTGTTCGTGGGCTATTTAATGCCAAAGCCATTCTTATCGAAGACAGTTGTGTTACTATTTAACCCATAGTTGGCGGAGAATATGAGGTTTTATACCTTTCTCAAAGGTACTTAGTGTGAAACAAATAGATGCCACTCTCTCTATACTATATATGTACATGTGTATGTAATATATAGCTGCAAATGTGTGAGTGTATGTGTTCTGATATATATATATATATATTATATATATATATATATATATATATATATATATATATATATATCTCTCTGGGTGTAATTAAGATGTTTACTTAATCAAATGACATCTTTTTTTTTCTTAAACTGATAATGACCTCAACTTTTTAAATCAAAGCTCCCGTTGATAAAGATGAGGAAACAACTGTAGGGAAGTTTTTAGCATATTACAAAAATTTATATCAAGAATTTCATTTCTGAAATGTCTGTTTTTAAAGTTGTGTTCATAAATAATAAATAAATATCTATCTGCGTTTGCGTTGATATATATCTATATCTATATATTTGTATGAGTGTGTGTGTAAAAAATACCATCCCTGCAATGGTAAAATAGTAGAGGAAATCGGGTTCTTTATTCTTGGTAGAGCAACCTATATGAGAAGGGGAATCATGAATTTAAAACCTCGACTAAGTCATCCTGAGCTCCATATCGTGTAGATCTTGAAGGTTTAATTCATGCAGTAAACTGAGAGAAGTCTGATTCTTTTAAATGCTCTTAGAAAGGCATAAACCCATTTTTCTTTCCTAAGCTCTAGATAAAATAGTAGAATAGGCTGTGCAATCACCAAAAGAGAAAGATGAATCAGGTGAGATTGGGGCTCGTATTTCCATCCCTCCCTCAGCGTCATCACTTACTTGGTGAGGCTGCGACCCAGTATTCTACATAGAGTCTGCAATTTGTAGTTTGTAGTCTCGGCCATACAAATTTCCATATCAAAAGTAGACATAAATTGGAAAACGCGTTTGTTCAACATTTAAAGGGGATGACTTCAAAGCTTTATCAGGAAGTAACCGCGTTAATACTGACTTCGTTTACCTAAATCGGTCGAAAACTCAAACCGACACCAAATAGGTTATTGTAATTGAAGAGTTGGAACTCTACTTATCTGGTAATCTGTTTCTTTACTTTCTTGCTATCTGATTGTTGATGGTGGTCTTGTAGATAGGACAAACGTCTACCATCTGGAGTTAATATCTCTGAATTTCCAACGAAGTTGAAACGAAGAAAATTCAGGAATTTTAAATGCTTCAAAAGATTTTTAAGTTCTTTCTTCATTTTTTTTTAGCAACCCCTCTACACGAGGTCAATTTTAAAGCGGAGTTAAGCAGGTTTGAAATCAGAGTTTTCCTCCTCCTATAATTACGTAATGCTCTTTAGGAAAATCCTATTTTAGGTTTAACAGAATGACTCATATCTTTGTAAACATAACTGTTTTTGTTAAACAGAGACTCCTTATCAGTATATTCGAATTAAGAAAGCAAATTCGGACAAACACTGTTTTGCTAATTTGATTCTTTGTGATGCTGATGCACATAGGTTAAAGCTGGTGAAATTAAAATGCTTTTAGTTCTTCAAAGCTTCGGTAGATAAAAAAGGAAGAAGCAACTGGTGAAAATTTTTTGTTATAATATTCTGAAAATTTAGCAAATCTAGAATTTCATTCATGAAATGTTTATTCATAAAAATCAATAAGTTACTCGATTTATTTGTTTCATAATGAATTCAATAATTCATTGAATTTCTGTTAGTTTTTTTTTAGGTAATGCCATCGACTTAAAAATCATCTTTTTTTCTTTCTTTATTTATCTATTTATTCATTAGCTTTAGACGTGACTTGCAGAACTTATAAACACACCTCGGTTATCTGCAAGCAAATATAAATAGATATTGACACTCATTCATTCGTACGTTCAGTCTTACATTAATATGTACATTCAAATAGCTTTGTGAATAAAACAAACCCACTCACACACATACAAGCACATACCCCCCCACAATCATATGCACGATTATTCACAGGAGCTATCATTGTTTCTTCTTTTTTATAGAGCAAATCCTTAAATTAGTAGTCCTTATAAAAAGAAGTAAAATCCTTTTCAGTTTTGAACGTGCCTCTTGACAGGGTTCGTAATTGAACTTGTGATGCTATCATGAAATATAGAAAAGGTTCACAGAGAAATTGTTGCCCTTTTATCGAATACGATTCGTAACAAAGTGTGGTTGGTTCTCAAATCCTTTTTTCCATCGTCTAAATGTTACATTGTTTCTTGAATTTATTTTATATTTGTTCGCTTCGCAATTTGTCGAGATGAGAATTAAAAGAGTCGCTTTACACACAAAAAGCGGGAAAAATACCACCCCAAAGAAAAATGAACTTCCATCGTAATCACGATTGTTGTGAGTGTTGTGTCCAGATTAGGACCGTGTCTTTAGTCTGTTTATATGACAAACCATTTTTAAAAAACTATCAGCAGTCTAGCTACATGGAATAATAAAGAAATATATATCGAGGGGAAAACGCTCTCATTTTTTAAAAATATTTCTTTCATGACTTGCATAATTGTTCATTGTGTAATGGTTGACTTTGTCTCATGTATTTAAAATGTTCTTTTTATTTGCAATTTGTATCATGTCCCTGTTTTTTTTTGTTAATGTAATTATGTCCACTGCATTGTTTCTTGTATTATTTTTCTTGTGCGTCAAGCAACAAAATAAAACTGCAACATTTTCACACGCACATATACACAACTACACACATCCGCATACATTATATTTCTCACAAAAAAGAATAACTGAAACGAAATATTTCTTCTTTAGATATGATCGTGGGATAACTACAAGCTTTTTTCGATGTTGTCTGTACGTGCATGCGTGCGAATGATATGATAAAAATAAATTTTGTTAGTTCTTTGATGGTTTGGCATATCTCTTATATGTTCAGATTTAAATGTTAAAAGAAAGATATTCCCTTGTAAATCTAACAGTTTGTGGTTGCTTTCGTCCCTACTCATATACACCAAAATGTCTTGTGTTAGCGGGTCAATTGTCCGTTTTTATACCGCACTAATCGGCTCTTTCGACTGTAGTTCACATTCTTCACACAGGATCGTATTGTGCGGTGTATTTGAGTTTTCTTTGTTTGAAACTTTATTGTAGATAGTTCGTCTGAGACAGTAAAGGCCGTAGAGAGCAGTGTGTAGCAGTGGACCTGTTAGAAATACCAGCACGAATATGCAGAGAACGGCAGTGCCAGAGTTTTTCGAGAAATCCATGATTGGATAAATATAAGGTTTGTGCTTGGTGTTGGTGCCTCCGGCTTGCCAATAGAGAAGACAAAAGATGCTGAACAACGTTGCGTAGACAGAACCCATCCAGGCATGAAGCAGACGAACTGGCATGGCACTGATGAACATGTCAGTCAGAATTATGATGGCCAGGACACCGTGGGTATTAAAACCAAGAAAGTCGATTGTTTTGCCTGTAAAAGAAATTGTTGAAATGATAAGAATGATTATATCCTAATTTTTAATTTTTTTAAAATGATAAAAAAAGGAAACAAACAATTTTAAAGAGTTATACAGGACTTAAAGTAGCAAGTGCAAAGGAAATAATAATAATAATAATAATAATAATAATAATAATAATAATAAGAAGAAGAAGAAGAAGAAGAAGAAGAAGAAGAAGAAGAAGAAGAAGAAAGGCCGGAGGAATTGAAAATCAAAAGAGGAATTGAAAATTGAAAATAAGAGGAAAAATCGAAACCATTCAGACTACAGCATTATTGAGATTGGTCAGAATACTCAGAAGAGTCATGGAGACCTGAGGAGACTTGCTGTCTCTTAGACTCCAATGAAAGACTACTAACTGACGCTGGTGTGAAAAAAAACTTTCCAGGAATAATAACAATAATTCAGTTTCTCTCCTCAAGTTTTGGTTTCTTTGTTTAATGGCATATCAACCTTCGTCGGTTACCCAGTGCCAAAGCCATTCTTGTGGCGTGTAACACCGTGTTATCATCAATTTTCTCGTTCCGTGGTTCATGTTCCGGTGTTCCACTCTAGTCTATTTTTAAAAAAGGGTCCGGAGTTATCTTACAAGGGAAACTGCCCATCTAAGTGTTCCTTTGATAAAATTTCTTCAGCAGAGTTGTTTTATTATCATTATTATTGTTATGCGAGTTTTTCTAATCAGCGTACGCTGATGGTCTTTCACTGGAGTCTGTGTGATAGCAAGTCTCCTCAAGTCACCAGGATTCTTCAACATTATTCTGGTCGATCTCAACAATGGAGTCGTTTGGATGGGTTCAGCTCGTCCTCCAATTTCTAACTCTTCCAGCGCCATTTACGAAGCTTTTGGGGATCGTTCCGAGCGCCCTAATTGTAGTTATCATTGTCACCTTCATGTTCTATAGCTTTTTCAGTTCTCTGGCAATGTCCTTGTATAGCCGTCTTAAAATTTAAAAAAAAGGGATAAAACAGAGACAAAGTCCACTAGTCGGCAAGTTCTCTTTTTTTTTGGTTAACTATTATTATTCTAATAATTATTATAATCAGAATAAGACATGACTCTACGTATCTAAACGATACGCCCTGTCATCACCTCAGATAAATAAAGGGTCAATCTATTCAGATTGTGTGGGACGAAAGAGAAGAAAAAACACGTGCTACATGTCAATGAGAATAAAAATTCAAATCTAATAAGAAAGAAAGAAAGAAAGAAAGAAAAGGAAGTGAGTTGGTTGGGTGTTTGGGTTTTATGGCATATCAACCTTTACAGGTTATTTAATGCCAAATCCATTTTTATACAAATAATCAGTTCTATTTCAAACAATTCAGTTTAGCATGAGTACACAGTTTAATCGTTAAAAACATTCCCATTTCAAGCTATTCAGTTTAGTCAAACAGTTCTAATTCAAACAATTTAGTTTCGTATAAGTACGCAGTTTAAATATCAAAACAGTTTTATTTCAAATAATTTTGTTTAGCATATGTACACAGTTTAGTTCTATTTGACCCAATGATAGGACACTATCAGATGCTACCACTCCGAGTCAGAGTGGACCTGAGAGCGATGGCAATGAAGGGGTACTCCGCATTCCCTAAAGCCCCAGCATCACTGGAACCTCACCATCAGATTGTTTAGTGTCATATTCTGGACACTCGTTGCGGGGGATCTTACTCTTCAGTAGAGGTTCAGTCGGTGTATTCTACAGCCCTAGTCGATTGGGCAAAAGGAAGTGAGAGTAGTGGTAATAACTCTTTACATCAGTCGCTCATTTTCTCCTTATATCGAATGGAAGAAAAGAAAAAAAGAAAGAAAGTAAGCAAAAAAGGAAAGAAAGATATAAAAAAAGAAGCGTGATATATAGATATATAGATAGATAGATATAAGGATCATTAAATAAGTTTCCAGACTTTTTTCGTATGGGCACTTTTATTGATAGTACACAGATGAAACCCTAGTCCCCTTCGAAGTAGTCTCCTCCGGCTGCAATGCACTTGTTTTGCTGTTTCAACAACTTCTAGAAGGCCCCATGGAAGTCCTCTAGTGTGAGCGTGTCAATGACCTTCGTCACAGCATCTTTCATCTCCTCAATTGTCTCATAACGACAGCCTCTGAGCTTAGGGAATAACCAAAGGTCACAGGGAGCAAGGTCTGAGGAACTGTCTTGATGTCCATCTTGGTCAAATAGTCTGTGACAAAGATGGAGTTGTGGACTGGTGCATTGTCCTGGTGGAAATACCACTGACCCGATTTGAAGAGTGCTGGCTTCTTCCCTAGGAATCTCTTCCTGAATTCCCTTAAAACCTCAACATAGTAACCCTAAGCCTAACCCTTTGGCCAATCAACTCTGGTGTTCTGACTTCCTTACTCCTCCCACACCTCTCATCATCCCTCACAGATCCCCTGCCTTCCTTGAATCTCTTATGCCACTCAAAAACTGATGCTCGATTCATTCAAGATGGTCGAAAAGCAGGCTGAAGCCTTCCATACGTTTCTGTGGCATTTTTTCCAAGTTTAAAACCGAATTTTATTACATATCGTTCTTCTAAAGTGTCCTCACGTCCAGATTGCATTTTTGAAATGCAGTGACAATCAGTGACAGCAGTGACAATCAGGTTTTAGTAGGGTGTATTCCAATTGCTGTCGTAGCTGTTCATTTGAAGCTGAAATCATAAAAATTGGTCAGTCATCTCATAAGATGTATAGCAATAACATAGTGAATTTTCAAGAGTCTACAACAATTTCAAATGCCTGTACAAAAAAGTCTGGAAACCTGTTGAATGCACCACGTAGATAGATTCAAAAAGAAAATAGATAGATTAGGAAAATAAGGAAATAAAGAACGTTTACTTTGAAAACATATTTTGAAATTTTATTTTTAAATAAAAGTTGACTTGATAAGTCATCAAATAATTCAATTTTGACAAAAAATAATTTCGGTGCTTATTCATTAATAGATGTAAACAAACTGAATATTAAATCGGAACTGATCAAATCATTTTATCTACCACAATTAGAAAATTAAAATATATGAAAAGTGGAATTTCCACAGGTACTGCTAGCTAGTGTATTATTATTATTATTATTATTATTATTATTATTATTATTATTAGTATTAGTAGTAGTAGTAGTGGTAGTGTTGTTGTTGTTGTTGTTGTTGTTGCTGTTGTTGTTGTTCATAAAATCTACTGATTCGATGAATGTGTATATTGACACAATAACGAATAGGAATCATTTACTCACCTGGATGATAGAGAACGAGCCAAAATAAAATCGCGACAATTATGCCACCATTTGAGGTAATATTGAATAGCACCCATTGTATCTTTATTCCTGCCGTTAGTTCTGTTGGGCGTTTTTCTAGAAATATAAAAATATTCAAATAAGTTTTGAAAAAAAATCAAAGTTACTTATTTTCTATCAATGATAAAAGATGAGATATGGACAATCTTCAACCTTTTGCAATCATAATTAAGAATATCATATTTTTCATGTTTCGAGACAAAATCTGTAATCAAATGATATTAAACCAACCAAACAACCAACCAATGGTGTACATGCAGTTCTTTAACATTTAAACTACTGTGTTTGACAAATACCTTTCTCTCTCTTTCTCTCTCTCTCTCTTTCTCTCTCATATATATATATATATATATATATGTGTGTGTGTGTGTGTGTGTGTGTATAAAGCTGCTACGTGTGTTTGTCTGCTTATCCGGGTCTGAGTTCTATATAAATTTTTATAACAACAACTTCTTCCCGCCTCAAACAAGCCTTTAAGTAGCCTGTGGAATTTCCACGGCTATAAATAGTTATATATATAAGTAGAAATTTGTTTGAGACACTCAAAAGATTTATCGATTTAAAAATCCTTGTTTTTATTCGAATTATGACTCCTAACGAAGCAATAACACTGCATAATTAGTTAAAATTCCCGAACTTGAAAAAGCCTTATTAGTAAGGCTTAATTGAATGGAAATGATTATTTTTTTTGTTAAACAAGTAATTAATAAATCTTTCCTTTCAAAGTTTGGAAATTCTGTTCGATTAGTTGCGTCTTGCAGTTACATGGCATCATGATGATTATTAGTATTTATCCTTAGAGCCTTTCTTCTTGGTGAGAAATCCCTTTACCTGAGAAGAACAAATCTGTGCTAACGTTAAAACTATTCCCTTGATTCTGCAAACTTATATACCAAATTTGGTAGCTCTATATCTATCAGCTTGTTTACTGAGGGCAAACAAACAAACAAACTCTTTCCCCGTAGATTGAAAGATTAATTTGCGTTTATCCGCCACTCTTTCTCATTCTTTTTTTATTGGCCAAAAATAAATTGACTCTGAGTTGATAATATGCCTACCAACCAAGTCATGTCATTTTTCTTTCATTTTTTTTTTACCTCCTTCAAGGTGAACGTATTTTTTTCTCTCTTAAGAATATCAGTGAAAGACCGCCGAGGCCAAACCTGAAGATTTGGATGATAAAGTGTATTCATGAAGAGTTGGTCGTCTGCAATGTGTCATGGCGGCTTTGTTATATCAGTTTACAGACAATTGAGAATGGAGGCAAACGCCGTCAGCGTTGACACTTTGAGACTCCACCCAGCGTTATTATTTGTTCACGAATAGAATCAACAATTTCTAAACTTTAAATTTCTGTTTGACATCATGTCATTCGGCCAGGCGACTGGCCAGTGATTGATCGTTGCAGACGAGCAAGCTCCACCAACAATAAGATAAATGTCATCCGGATAATCAAACCCAATGAGTACGTTCAGTTGCTTATGACTCGCGTCTATTTTGATTAAGTACTCTATGATGATGTCAAATAAGAAATCATTCTGGGAATTTCTCAACATCAGGTCGATCACCACGAAGTATTCCAGAAAGGCCAAATGCGCCTTAGAAGGAATGTTCCGTTAATTTCGTGTCACGACTCATTGCATTGTGGGGAAATAGGAACAAAACAACCTACGCTTTACAGATAGCATTTATGTATCATGTTGGTACGACTGTGTGCGTTTGTGTTTGTGGGTGTGTGTGTCCATGTGTGTATGTACATGTGTGTGTGTGGGTGCGTGTGTGTTAATGCATTTATAATTGCGCTCATTTTTAAGTTTTAATTGTACTGGTATTGACGACTATCCTCAGTCACACACACACACATACGCATATGTATATATAATTCAGACACAATATATATATATATATATATATATATAGATAGATAGATAGATATTCACGCACAATATCTCTCTATCTCGAAAGAGAAAAATATTGGATTATATTAACGTATCATCAGGGTATTTGAATACATATATATATATATATATATATATATATGCATGTATGTCTTGTAATTTCTCTTTCAGTATATATATATATATATATATATATATATATATATATATATATATCGAAAGAGAAAGCACAATTCTCAGATGAATGTTTACCATCAAACCGCTTAGCTGTGAACATAGCCCAGACAAGCGAAATTTCATGTAAGAATAGTTCATTTTTTGTTTTGTTTTTGGCTTTTTTATTTTTTTCGGGTGTGGGTGAAGTCTTTTGTGTTCTTTTTTTCAATTCAAGATAAACTACATAAAACTACTAGCAATGGAATGAATTAAGGAAGCGAATAATTGAATCCTTTTAGATTATATATATATATATATATATATATATATATATATATATATATATATACATCGTGAACGAACGCTTTTTTTTTCAAAAATGACAAAATATGGATGTTTATCCAAACAAATTATTTGGTCGTGATTCATGTATTTTTTCGGTGGAATGGACATGTCTATTTTTATACATTTGTGAAGAAGGAACCCAAGACGTGAACAATTATTTTCCAGAATTTCAAAGATAGTAAGTTTGTATATTAACGTTGAACTGATCTTGCCAAATGAAATAATGACCAACGCGCGTAAAGAAGGTTGACTTTCAGGAATTTTATAAGTTTATTTTCTTATGCTTGAGAAGTAAGATACGTCAAAGGAAATGATTGTTAAGTTGTTCAGAAGATAGAGGAATAAGGCTTGTTTTAACCGAGTTGAATGGAATCTAACAACTTCAAAAGGATGGCTGGTTTTATAATGCATTATCTTCAATCGGTTAATCACAAGAATGTCTTAGTGTGTTCCAGAAAGTAACAGTACGTCTGTTCAACCATCTGATTTGAATGAACAGACACTGGAAAATGACAAAACCAACAAAGAAGTTTTGTTCACATAAAAAATTAGATTAAATAACGTCAGGTGTCATTTCTAAGACCGATAAGTATCTTTTGCGTAATTCACGTTGTTCCAAGGATATATATATATATATATATATATATATATATATATATATATATATATATATATATATATATATATATATGACACGAGTTCAAATCCTGGACGAGACTGATTGCATTTCACATAGCACTAATACCCTTGGGAAAGGTATGAATCCGATTATTCTCCCTCCAGCTATGAGGAAATAGTAGGGCAGACTTATCTCCAGCCTTAGCAGGGCAACTAGTCTAGGAAAAGGAAAACTCTGAATTCAAACCTGTTAAACTCCATTTAAAATTGACCTTGTGTCATATCCTGCCCGAGCGGGGGAGTTGGTAAATATGATATATATATATATATATATATAATCGATGAAACCAAGCTTTAAAATTACGGATTTTGTAATTTTTAGCTCTAATTTGATCAAATATATAGACACGAAAGGTTCTCTGCCCAACCAAGATGGAAGGCCCTAAAGCCATGGAACATGCTTGCTTATTTACATATTCAGCCAGCAGTTGAACACACTGGGTACATCGTCTTTCAAACTTGTTTAGCCTTCCAAAAAATATTATTTTTAAAAACTTCACTTTTTGGTTGGGCCGAGAAGTATTTACCACTCCCTTATAAATGTGTGTAAGTTATAGTCAGGTCACTCCCCGAATGTTACTCTTACCATGTAACCCAGAATGTGTAAGTAATCGGTGACTAACTCGGTTCTGTCACCAGGCTTACTCGATGAGTACAGTGGCTTGACACCCGCAATGATGAAAAAACTATGATCAGTCAAGAGGCAGATGATCCCCTCTAATAGGATCAACGAATTTGAAACGTATGTATGTATGAATGTATGTATTGTGAGTAACAATTTTCCAGGACGGATGAATATTCGATTACGAAGTGATGGGCTAATTGAATATGAAAATTCATTGTCATTGTAATATGGGACATGTAAATATATTACTTGGTTTCTTTTCGAAAAAAACTGAAGCAAACATTGAATGATCGAAAAAAAAAACCCGTTATCTTACAAAAATTGGGTCGTCTAGGTTTGCCAGAAGATCATTTTTAGTTTAATATCATTTTACCTTTAGGATTCAAGTAATATTGAACGTAAACAAAAAGGTGCTGCGCAATATATATATATATATATATATATGTGTGTGTGTGTGTGTGTGTGTGTGTGTGTGTGTGTGTGTGTGTGTGTGTGTGCGTGCGTGTGCGTGCGTGTGCGCGTGTGTTTAAAAGTTAAGATAGGGTAGACAGATTCAACGGTACTCAGTGAACGTCAGTTTCTCGCTTACGTATTCATCAAATGAAGAACCGTTGACTGTGTCTGCACTATCCTAGCTCAAATATACACGCTCTATAAATGATATTGAGCCCTTTATTTATAAATATGACAGAAAGGATCAAGGGCAAAGTGGAGCAATCCTGGGAATGGAGTAGCGCCCTTCACTACACCTCAGTGTAGTACCTATCGAAAAGAGAAACTTCGGGTCACCCTCGACTAAAGTCGCCAACTTTAGTTTTCTACTTTATATATATATATATATATATATATATATATATATATATATATAGTGCAATTAGAAGGAAACTCAAACCTAGCTAAATTGTCATTATAAATTTATTTCGCAGGAGAATATTATTATACTCCCCGTCTCGTCAGATGACATTACATGTTAGACTTGAGGTTGCAGAACAGCAAATGTGGATCAAAGTTTATGTGCATGCAAAAAAAAAAAAAAAAAAAAGAAGGAAACCTATATAAAATCTAAATTCTCGGGCGAAGGCAAAGGGGGTAAAAAACATACATCGAGCACTCACATAGATTTATATGATATTCCTCATATATTCTATACAAAAATAATCCACATCCACTGTCATCGGACGCTGACTGGATATATATATATATATATATATATATATATGATGCAATTACCAAATTATTTAAATCACGTCGTTATTTTGACCGGCATAGATAAATTACTATAATAATAATCTGCTTTGAAGTAGGCTTCCTCGTGGTGAAATGGTTAAAGCAGTGGACTGCGGAAAAGTAGTAAGCGAATTCCTACTATAGTTACGCTATTACTTTCGGGCAAATACCCTTGGGAAAGGTTTGAACCCCCTTATCCTCCCAGCTATGGATTAAATATTACCAATACTGTTCTTCTAGGAAAATGGCTTTGGTATTAAATAACCTACAAAGGTTGATATGCCATTAAACAACCAAGCCAAACCTAATTTGCTTTGAAAAATTACAATGAACAGGATCAATACAAATCCGATCATTATAATACAATTTTTATCATTTACAGTATTCGGACTATTGTCATCAACTTTATTGTTATATTCACAACGTTTCGGTGGAAGCGTCCTTCTTCTTCTTCGGGTACTTTACGTCGAACTTGGGACTTGAAATACCTGAAGAAGGCCGAAGGAATGATCGGCTAAAACTTTGTGAATGTAACAATAAAGATGAAGACAATAGTTCAAATACTCTAAATGATAAGAATTATCAATCATCATCTCAGAAATTTGGACTAATATCATACAAATTGATTATTTAATGTTTGCTTTAGTTTTTGTTAATTTTAATGCAGTAGTAGGAAATTCTGATTGAAATGCTACCAGTTTTAACCTTTTGTTTCGCGACTGATTCACCATTTCCATACTATGATTTCTGAAAAACTCGAAAAAAAGACACTATAATTTTGACAAACTTTAATGACATGACTCAACAACTAACAGGTCATACATACCGGACACAAGTTAATGCAATATGATAATTCTTACAACATCGTATTACATGTTCAGCTTGATGAAGTTACATTGACCTACGACATCTGGATGATATAATTTCCTTTTTCTTTATCATCATCTTTTTTATTTTGCACCTGTGCATGAAACAGCAAAAAAAAAAAAAAAATGACACGAGTGTTCGCGAAGATAAGGGCGGTGTTGTCTAAACACTTGACACCGGTAAGACATGATGTGATAAGCTGTTTGCTGAAAGACCATTTGCACTTTTTTGAGGGGATGATGATGGTGGTGATATTAACTCTTGTAAATGAGAGCATCTGTTTCAATCCTGGTGGTGTCTACGTGATTTACGTAAAGAATGAAATCCAAACCGATTGGTGGCGAGAATAAAAAATGAATTATGTGACATTTGGTGAAAAAATGGGCCAAAAATATCCGGTGATATTGGTGGTTTCGCTAACAGGAAATAGTTTCACACCCATATACATATCGTTCTGTTGGCAGATCTTAGAATACACTGATTGTAGCCCCTGCAGAGGGGTAAGATACCCCCACCAAAAATGGGGTGTCTTGGATATGATACTGAACTTCATTTAATGCAGAGACTCCGGTTCTGGAGATCTAGTGAGTGTGAAGTAATATTTCTCAGTCATTACTCTACTCTAAACTAAAGGGAGAGTACCTGGTTGGTCGTTTGGGTTTATGGCATATCAACTGTTGTAGGTTATTTAATGCCAAATCCATTTTTATACAAATAATCAGTTCTATTTCAAACAATTCCGTTTAGCGTGAGTACACAGTTTATTTGTCAAAAACATTCTCATTTCAAGCTATTCAGTTTAGTCAAACAGTTCTAATTCAAACAATTCAGTTAGCGTAAGTACAGTTTCAATGTCAAAAACAGTTCTATTTCAAACAATTCAGTTTAGCATAAGTACACAGTTTAGTTCTATTTAATCCATAGATTAGGGTTTATCAGGTGCTACCACTCCGGGTCAGAGTGGACCAGGGACCGATGGTCATAAAGGGGTGCATTACTGGAACCTCACCATCAAATTGTTTTGTGTCATATCAGGACACTCGTTGTGGGGGGTGGGTCTTACCCTTCTGCAGAGATGCAGTCGGTTTATTCTACTGCCCCAACCAACTGGGCAAGAGAATACCTGTTAGGATCCCATCTGTTTAAAAACTGTTCATATTCGATAGGATCTTGGGCAAAAGAAAAATAAGTAAACAAATATATAAATGAAAAAAAATCTTTTAAAAAAGACGTCTTAAGAAATAACTCCACAAAAATGTAAGTATAAATGTACAATTAACGCAATTCCCTAACCTGTAAGTATTAAATAAGACCCTTTAATAGTTAAAATCAATCAGTTGATCAAAGTTCAAAATTGATTTATTTTCTCATCGAAATTTAACATCCAACTGAAATGTAACTCTGGAATCACTTGACAGAAATAATAAATCTTCGAGATAATGAACTTCTTCAGCTGTATTCTCCAATGTTGACATTTGTCTTCGATCGTTTTTAGTTTCCCAAACCAAACTGTATATTATGAAAGGAATGTTTGCTCTTTCTCTCTCTCTCTCTTTCTCTCTCTCTCTCTCTCTCTCTCTCTCTCTCTCCCTCTCTCTCTTTTCCCTAAGTAAGTTGTTAATCATTTCCAGTCATAGCTTCAGAAGAAGGTTAGATCCTAGCAGATAAATTTAAAAAAGTGACTGGAAGTCTCAGCTTTTAAAATATAATTACTGTATTATCTCTTGGCTTTGACTCACCTCTAATTCCTCTGTCATTTTGTCATGCTTTCGGTGAATGCTAATATATCACTCGTTATCACCAACGTGTTGTTTTAACTAGCCAAATTCTTCCAGGCGTTAAGTTCCAAAGAAAGGGTCTGGTAAAAAACTTCAGTTTGCCCAAGGAAGGGGGTGTTTTTTTTTTTCTTTTTCGTTATAGTTGTATGTAGAATCAAAAATAAATCAGCTGTTCTTCATTATTTTCTTCATCCAGTATAGCTTTCGAAAAGAAAATGACTTGATTATTCACATTTTTGTTGAGTATTAGTTGTAGTATCTGTGCGCTATGCTTACGATCAAAGTGTCATTTCCCACTTATTTTGACCTGAATAAGAGTATGCTACGTGTATTTTACAGTTATTTAAAAACTTTTAAATATGCAGATGAAGACAGTTTTTTAGGGTATAAAATTTCTTTCTTCCTTCAAAAATAAATATAAAATAAGGAAAAAACTAGACCTATAAGTATATAGACAGTTATTCAAAAGTTTCCAAACTTCGTTTTTATTTAATTGTTATTTATTTGTTTGTTTTAGCAATAGTATCTAATTAGAATTAGAAAAGATACATTCTCATTTCTCTGTCTAGGTAAGGGTACTTTAACTCTAGACGGAGCATACAAATACTACCCTCTTGTTTCAGTTGGAACAGTTTCCAAGAAGAGTGGATGCAGGTTCAAATCTAGATCGAAACGTATTCTTTACTTTTGACCCATACAGCTTACTTAATGGTCGCATTATGTCAAAATAACGTAACAGTTGCGATAAAAGCAACGGAAATAAATGCTAATCAATGGTTAATAATAATATCGATGTTTCAATTAAGACTTAAGCTGATTATGCTGAATTATTTGGTCTGAACTTGTTATTTTTTCATCATCTAAGAGAATAAACAAATCTCAAAGGTATTTTCTGAACTGCATTGATAGTATGTCTGTAAAATCGATGAAACTCAAACAACATAGATCTCTTGCGAATAGGCTTTTTTCCCCAGTGAAAAACATTAGATAAATTAGTATGATCCAAACACTGAGGAAAATGTGATTCGGTTTTAAGCTTCGTCGTTTACCAACCTTGTCGGTGAGGCTTAGAATACGCTGACTGTATCTCCTACAGAGGATTAAGACCATCCCCCTAAAAAAGAGGTATTCTGCGTATGACAGAAAACTGAATCTGATGGTAAGGCTCTTCTTCTCGAGATCTAGAGAGTGTGGTGTATACTTTTATTGCTATTATTCCCAGATCAACTTAGAACGGGAGTGGTAGTGCTTGTTAGGATATGGATCAGATGGATTGGTTTAAAAATTATTTGTATTCGATCAGATCATGTGCAAAAAAAATCTTTTAGGAGCTGCTACACAAAAATGTAAATGTAAACGTACAATGAACGCGATTCCCTAACCTTTAGACATAAAATAACCCAGAACGGGCTGACATGCAGTTAAAATCAATCAATCCATCAATTAGTCGTATACTAAGAGTAAATATATCTCTGACTGCAAAAGAATTGAAACGGAAAATTCTAGTAAAAAACCAAAAATAAGAAGATGAAGGATGATGAAAGTCGGAATTATCAATAATTATGTTATACAAGAATTCTGTTTATTTTCCTTCAATAAAACTCAACTTTTATTTTTCATTAACAGAATACTTAACTACTTGTAAAACCTTGAATGATCGACGCTATAGATGCAGACACTTTGATCTGTGTCCTTGTTCTCTTAATTAACCTGTTATTCAATCTCACGACTTCCGACTCTAGTAAGTGAAAAACAAATTCTTTATCTAACAAGAATCAGTCGTTACATAAAAGATGCAACTCTAATTGATAAGAGGGTAGAATACGAGTACCCATAAACTTGATACCACATGATAACAATTTACTCGCTGAAGTAACTGCATCATCAGCTTGCCCCATTTGAGCATCTATTCCTTTGCGCGGAGTCATTTTTAGAATTAGTTACTCTTTTCTCTAATATGTATCTTTAAAAATAATTTTCTGACTTTCAAATTGATTAAATGGAAGATAACTAAATTACTGTTGCATCTTTTCGAAAGACACCAAGTGTTGTCGATAAACATAAAATAATAAACATGCTTTTCTGTATGTTGTTCAGATATGATGAGAGCAATGATGTACCATAGCCATCATATGGCTACGTGTGAAACGTACATCGAATGTCCATAAAGATAGAACATAGTAATCTCGAAATTCGAAAAACACGTAACGACTTCTTTGTTCAGGTACGAAACTTTTTATTACCTTTGAGTTTAAAGGTTCTTCGACATAAGGAGAGAGATACACATTCTTTCTATTCTGGCTTTTTCAGCTGCCCCCCATCTCGTGCGGCACCTGCCACAAAGGCCACTGGACTGGCTTCGGCGAGCAAACGAAAGCCAACCGTCTTCTCCCGAGGCAGGTCTCAACTCCACTCTGACCTTTTCAAAATCCCAAAATCCTCCACGAGCGCTTCCGGTGCATGACGTCATTCACATCCACTGGTCAACCTTTCTATCGGATTTTTATTTTGACATCTGTGAACGACACATCCTCCTCGCGCGCGCGTCAACACCTGTGCTCAAGTTTGCACCTAACTAACCCATGTGTTGAGCCGAAAGGTTCTCAGCCTAACTAAACCCAAAGGCATAAAACGAAATCCCTCGGCCATTATATTACAATGACACGCTGAATAAGCTTAAACCAAAGATATTTTATTGCTTGCAATTTGATCCAGAAAAAGGTGTGATATTTTTTAAACCCATATATCTTGCTGAAAAGTCAAATATAATGCGGTGAATAAATACAATATGCTCGTTTGTTCTCCACCAGCCTTGTTGGTATATTTTGTTTTGTGTCGAAGATGTTTACAAGCCAAATGCTCTCCCTGACGCCTAACCTTTCTACAAAGGTAAAAATTTGGTTTAAATTTAGTGCTTCTTCTGATTGCTCTAAAAAGACCAAATCACCCAGTCTGTCCAACTATTTACCAATACCCGGAGGAGAACAGATAGATTCATACCTTTCCTTGGGCATTAACACAAAGTGAAGCACAAGCAGCCTCATCCTGGATTTGAACTCAGGTTGTCAATTCCATTTCCTACGACGGTAACCGTAACTCAAATCGTGCCTTCTAATGTAATGAAATATTTGCGAAGCAGTATCTGGGTTTTAAAAAGTGACTTTTAAATAAATACGAAATTAACTTCTTTATGTAATTTTTTTGTCTTTAATGAATAGTTTTTAGATTTAGAATAGTTTAAATGCAAATTTTCATCAGAAAGAAAGTTGCATCCTTTTTGGAGCATTGTGTTTTAGCATTCAAATAGCTTGTCATCTTTACATTTCATACTAATAATTTGTATCAATTTTATCTCTCTGCATTTTTTAAATCATTTTATATATTAGATATATTATACATGTTTCTGTCTATGTAATTTCCCCGTGTTAACTTCCAGTCGGATGAATAGGAGTTAAAAATATGCATCGCTTCAATGACTATTTTCACGGTCTAAAAAACGCTCGTCTATACGAGTTATAAAAAAAACAATAAATTGATGATGACAAGCGAATCTAAATTCATCAAAGAAAAGCAAAGTCGGCCTTTTGCCGCCTGTTCATCAGAGGTTAATTACATTGTCAAGTCATTTTGTGCAGTGATTGATTCAGACTATTTGGAATTGACCAAGCGACAACCTTGCTGCTTGATCATTTGTCAAGGTATTTAGTTTTACCTTGTACACAGATTTTCTTTTTTATTGTCAATATTTGAGGAGAACACCCGCTCAAGGAGTGCCTATTTGATAATGTGTCATCTGGTATTTGTACGGTTCAGTTTAGTGCTTTTTAAAGACGTCTTTAACCCTTTGAGTCTTCGCTCCAGGGTACAGGTATCTTTGCTTAAAGCTATCGCACCATTCAATTTATAGATAAGCTTTAAATGATCACTTTACCATGACTTTTCTTAATAGCATTTGATGTGATCTCTCTGAGCCCGAAAAATCAGGCTAAAGATATTCGTAAAATAATGCTCCCCTAAAAAGATATCGGGCTTAAAGTATATAGTAAACTCGCTCTCAGTCTGAAATATTAGCCATAAAATCTAAGGTAAAATAGCGCTGAATCTGAAATATTGACCTTGTGGTATATAATAACATAGCGCTTAGCCCTAAATATTGGGTTTAAGATCTATTGTAAAATAGCTCTTACTTTGAAATATTAGCCTTAAGATCTGTTGTAAAATAGCGCCTGGTTTAAAAAAATTGGGCTTACGCTATGAAGTAAAATAGCGCTCACTTTGAAATATTGGCCTTTAGATCTGTTGTAAAATAGTTGACTTGAAATATATCATAAAATATCCCTCAGTCTGAAATATTGGCCAAACAGTTTATGGTAAAATAATGCTCAACCGAAATATCTGACTTTTTTCCATAAAGGACTAATTTGTAACAGTTTGAAAGAGTTAAAAACTTATTATCTATTGCAGAATCAATTTTATCTTTCGAACTTAAATTTTGTTTTAAACATACAGACACAAGACATTAAATGCTGATTCGGAATCTTGATTAAAGCTTTCTTTCCGAAACGATCAAAATACATGAGAAAAAAGTCAATATCACATCATTTCGAAGAGGAAATTATTCTGGAAACGAAAGGTGGGCAAAGTTTTTATTTCTTAATCATTTGTTGCTTTTCTTTATATCACAGAGACTTTAGACCGACTAGTATTGCACTCGTATGAGGATACTAAAGTCAGTGATGATGTCGCTTAGGACTATTTTACCAAAAGAAAAGAAAAGTCATTTTAAAATCAGTATAAAGTATTTCTACCCATATCAGTAAATCTTACACATGTAAAATCAATGATACTCTTATGATTTTTCAGTGCTTACACGAGAATTGAAATCTCATGGGAGAAACGTCAGATCAAAATATTCATGCTCAATGGAACATAAAACACTTCAAAATGATATATATAAGAGAATATCGTTCAGAAATATATTCGGGTTTTATTTCTGATATTTCATTTGTACGAAAGTCTAGTGATAGCGTAAGGAACAGCAGGCCATCTGATCTCAAATTACAATGTAAATACCACTGGTTATTAGAAATTAGCTTAAGGAAAAAAAACAGAATTTTGACATGGGAAAAATTTAACTTGAAAATGATGGGACAAACATACACTGATGAGCCAAAACATTATGACCATCAACATGTAGCAAGATTGACAGCTATTGTACATATCAGAATCAACGGTATATATGCAAGTACATGGATCTCAATTTATCTCTCTATCTGTTGAGCTTAGAAAAAGAGAATATCCTGATAATGACTAAACTGCAACGGATGCTGAGTCTTCAGTTCTGGAGATATAGGGATCACTTACATTTCCATTAATCCCAGATTCTCTCTAATCTATCCATGAGCCAGGTAGATCTGGTTAAGAATTATTCGTATTTGATAAGAACACATGCAAAAAAAGAACTCTTCAAAAAAATAAGTACACAAAAAATCTAAATATGAACGTGCAATGAATGTGATTCCTTAACCTCTTGGCATAAAATAACCGGAGACTGGTTGATATATCATTAAAATCAATCAATCAATCGACTATTTGGTTTTGATGAGCGAATTTTGCGCGAGGTAATATTTGAGTGCTTTTTTTTTTATAAATGACAAATTATTAGAGTCAGAAAACGAGTTCTAAGATTTGTATTTTTCCAAAACGTTACGGTTTAGGGTTATATATATATATATATATATATATATATATATATATATATATATATATATATACGAGGTGCCTTCAATAAGTTTCCAGACTTTTTGTACAGGCATTTAAAATTGTTGTAGACTCTTGAAAATGCTGTATGTTTTGCTATACATCTTATGAGATAACTGACCAATTTTTATGATTTCTGCTTCAAATAAACAGCTACAGCAGCAATTGGAATACACCTACTAAAGCCTGATTGTCACAGCTGGTGAATTTCAAAAATGCAATCTGGACTTCAAGACACGTTAGAAGAATGATATGTAATAAAATTCGGTTTTAAACTTGGAAAAAATGCCACAGAGATGTATGGAATGCTTCAGACTGCTTTTAGGCCATCTTTCATGAATCGAGCATCAGTTTTTGAGTGGAATAAGAGATTCAAGGAAGGCAGGGAGTCTGTGAAGGATGATGAGAGGTGTGGGAGGAGTAAGGAAGTCAGAACACCAGAGTTGATTGACCAAATAAAGAATTTCATGGATAAGGACTGTCGTGTGTCTATAGAGACAATAAGTGCACAGTTTGATGTCAGTGTGGGAACTGTACACACAATTATTCGCGAGGATCTGAAGATGCGGAAGATATGCGCGAAGTTTATCTCAAGGGTGCTCAGAGAAGATCAGAAAGAAAGACTTTGTCATGACAGCAGGGAGATGGTCTAACTGACCAATTCAGATGCCGCAGTTCTTGATGCTCTGGTGACCTGCGATGAAAGCTGGATCTACTGCTATAACCCAGAGACCAAGGGACAGAGTTCCCAGTGGAAGAATGCTGGCTCTCTGAGACTAAAGAAGGCCAGACAGAGCAAATCCACCCACAAACTTTTGATGATCCCTTTTTTTGACAGAACTGGCATGATCTACATGCACTGGGTTCCCACTGGACAGACAGTCAACAAGGAATACTATGTTGAGGTTTTATGGAGTTCAGGAAGAGTTTCCGTCGGAAGAGGCCAGCACTCTTCAAATCGGGTCAGTGGCATTTCCACCAAGAAAATGCACCAATCCACAACTCCATACTTGTCACAGACTATTTGACCAAGATGGGCATCAAGACAGTTCCTCACCCTCCCTATAGTCCAGAACTTGCTCCCTGTGACTTTTGGTTATTCGCTAAGCTCAAGGAAAAACTTAGAGGCTGTCGTTATGAGACAATTGAGGAGATGAAAGAGGCTGTGACGAAGGCCATTGATATGCTCACAGAAGTTGTTGGAAAGGTTAAACAAGTGCATTGCAGCCAGAGGAGATTACTTCGAAGGGGACTAGAGTTTCATATGTGTACTATCAATGAAAGTGCCCATACTGGAAAACTTATTTAATGAGCCTTGTATACACACACACACACATATATATAGATAGATAGACAGATAGATAGAGAGATAGATAGGTGATTTTTTTGAAGATGCAGATGTAACATTTAAAAAATCTCTTAATGTTGAACACTATATCAAAGAAAAACGTGAAATGAGTTGCTTTTTAAGTTTATCATTTACATCCAAGCCGTGCATTAATAAAGATTTTTCTTATATAAAGGCACCACAATAACATCGTTACCTAAGTTCCATTCGATGAATTTGTCTTCTATTCTATAGAAGGCGTATAAACCGCACTTCTGGGAGGCGTTTGAGCACGGATTGATCAAATGCTTTTTAAACGGTATTATATATATATATATTAGATTTTGGTGAACTTGACAAGATGATAAAAAAGTGGAAAAGTGGATAGGTTTTGTGAATAAAGACTAAATATCATTAACCCTTTGTGTTTGATTTATCAACTTTTAAACTTATTTTTAGCATATACATATATATATATATAATAAACAAAAGATGTCTATACTATTCAACCATATATATATATATTTTTTTTTTTTGGTTGAATAGTATAGACATCTTTTGTCTACATATTTTTGTTTTGATCCTTTCAAGTCACCGTACACACACACACACACACGCACATATATATATACATATATATATATATATATATATATATATATATATATATATATATATATATATCTGTACGGAATATATGACAGAGATAACAAATGCAAATTAGTATCATTCAGCTTAACTTAAAAAGAAACGTAAATATTATCAAGTTTCACTTGTACAACGGGAACTCAACAGGCTCATATATCAACAATCAGGATTCTTTAATTTGTGTAATTTTACGAACATAAATCATTCATTTTTTTTAATTAAAAAAATTCGAATTAAATTTTATCGTGTTTTTTTTTAGATTTAAATCCTTTATTGAATTAAATTGGAATAAAAAAATTATCATATAAAATAATCGTTTCGTAAGTAAATGATTGTTCTTTTTGTTATGTTTTTTGTTGGGTGCGGGGTAATTGGTATTACAAATTTACAATTGACAAATAAAAGTTAATTTGATTTTTTTTTTCGGTGATTAAATTTAATACCAGCATAAAGGTTCACTATATTTAGATGGGAGCATTTTCTTCTTGTTACGGGACCGACCAACACTTATAGTACTAAAAAGTTCAATCTCTGAGAAAAATACTAAATAAATTGGGTAAATGTCTGAAGGAACTGAGTCCAACGTATCGTCATAAGCAGCGGAAAAACAGAAACTAAAAATAAATTACTCTTTACATAAATTGATGAACCGTAAACACCTAAAATTTTGATTGAAACGAAAAACAGGATGCTGTGGTCTACTTAGATTTCCGGTATAAATATGGACATAAACATCAGTGTTTATAAACTGACGTCTGTTTGAGATTGCTTCATTACCCATCGAAGATTAAATTCTGTTGGAAAGAATATCAGTAGAATAAAGGTGAACGCCCTGTCGGCGGGGCAAAGCATACGCTGGTTTACCCTTCTGAAATGGATACCTTTTCAGCGGGGGTAAGACCTCTCCTGCCAAAAGAAAGGTGTCTCGGGTATGACGTTAAACAGCATGTTAGTGAGGCTTCAGTTTTGTCTTCGTTTCCTTCAGAGTTCTAGATGAAAAAAAAAAGGATACTCTCCTTTGCAATGATGATTGATGACTGATTTTAATGGATTGTCAACCCTTTTGGGGTTATTTTATGCTTACAGGTTAGGTAATTGCGTTCATTGTATGTTTATATTTACATTTATTGTGTAGTTGTTTCTAAAGAGTTTATTTTACTCACAGTTATGAGATCTAATATCAACTAAGATAAATAAATTGAAAACAGTTGTATGTTTTCAATTATTCCTATCTAATGCAAATAAATTGAAAACAGTTGTATGTTTTCAATTATTCCTATCTAATGCAAATAAATTGAAAACAGTTGTATGATTTCAAGTATTCCTATCTAATGCAAATAAATTGAAAACAGTTGTATGATTTCAAGTATTCCTATCTAATGCAAATAAATTGAAAACAGTTGTATGATTTCAAGTATTCCTATCTAATGAAAATAAATTGAAAACAGTTGTATGCTTTCAAGTATTCCTATCTAATGCAAATAAATTGAAAACAGTTGTATGATTTCAAGTATTCCTATCTAATGCAAATAAATTGAAAACAGTTGTATGATTTCAAGTATTCCTATCTAATGCAAATAAATTGAAAACAGTTGTATGATTTCAAGTATTCTTATCTAATGCAAATAAATTGAAAACAGTTGTATGGTTTCAAGTATTCCTATCTAATGCAAATAAATTGAAAAGAGTTGTATGATTTCAAGTATTCCTTTCTAATGCAAATAAATTGAAAACAGTTGTATGCTTTTAAGTATTCCTATCTAATGCAAATAAATTGAAAACAGTTGTATGATTTCAAGTATTCCTATCTAATGCAAATAAATTGAAAACAATTGTATGATTTCAAGTATTCCTATCTAATGCAAATAAATTGAAAACAGTTGTATGATTTCAAGTATTCCTATCTAATGCAAATAAATTGAAAACAGTTGTATGGTTTCAAGTATTCCTATCTAATGCAAATAAATTGAAAACAGTTGTATGGTTTCAAGTATTCCTATCTAATGCAAATAAATTGAAAACAGTTGTATGATTTCAAGTATTCCTATCTAATGCAAATAAATTGAAAACAGTTGTATGGTTTCAAGTATTCCTATCTAATGCAAATAAATTGAAAACAGTTGTGTGATTTCAAGTATTCCTATCTAATGCAAATAAATTGAAAACAGTTGTATGATTTCAAGTATTCCTATCTAATGCAAATAAATTGAAAACAGTTGTATGATTTCAAGTATTCTTATCTAATGCAAATAAATTGAAAACAGTTGTATGATTTCAAGTATTCCTATCTAATGCAAATAAATTGAAAACAGTTGTATGATTTCAAGTATTCCTATCTAATGCAAATAAATTGAAAACAGTTGTATGATTTCAAGTATTCCTATCTAATGCAAATAAATTGAAAACAGTTGTATGATTTCAAGTATTCCTATCTAATGCAAATAAATTGAAAACAGTTGTATGGTTTCAAGTATTCCTATCTAATGCAAATAAATTGAAAACAGTTGTATGGTTTCAAGTATTCCTATCTAATGCAAATAAATTGAAAACAGTTGTATGATTTCAAGTATTCCTATCTAATGCAAATAAATTGAAAACAGTTGTATGGTTTCAAGTATTCCTATCTAATGCAAATAAATTGAAAACAGTTGTGTGATTTCAAGTATTCCTATCTAATGCAAATAAATTGAAAACAGTTGTATGATTTCAAGTATTCCTATCTAATGCAAATAAATTGAAAACAGTTGTATGATTTCAAGTATTCCTATCTAATGCAAATAAATTGAAAACAGTTGTATGCTTTCAAGTATTCCTATCTAATGCAAATAAATTGAAAACAGTTGTATGATTTCAAGTATTCCTATCTAATGCAAATAAATTGAAAACAGTTGTATGATTTCAAGTATTCCTATCTAATGCAAATAAATTGAAAACAGTTGTATGGTTTCAAGTATTCCTATCTAATACAAATAATTTACAGTACTACTACTCTGGGTCAGAGCGGACTTGGGAGTAATGGCAATGAATGAGTATTCCACACTCCCCACATATCTAGAACAGGAGCCTCACTAGAAGATATAGTTTATTTATATATCCTGGACACACAACTTAGGGTGGATCTTAAGATAAACAAATTGTATCCCCAGCAAAGGGGTAAGATCTCCCCAAAGATTGTCTCCTTGGTATTCCAAGCTCTGTCATCAGGGTGAGTAGATGAGATTTTTGACTTTTGTCAGATGCACTGTTATCAATCCATGTCTTTTCTTCTTACCCGGCGTATACCAATACTTTAGCTAAATTAGAATCCAGGGGTTTTATTGTTTGCTTAGTTTTTTTTGTTTTTCTCTTGTGTCGTTTTTTTTTTTTTTTTTTTTTGTTAATTTGTTTGTTTTTTTTTGTAGGTCGATTTTCGATTTGAGGAAGGAAAGAAGTACTAATTAGCGCTTTGTTCATTATTTTGGTTTATTATGAATAAAAAATTTGAAATAATTTTATATAACACTTGAGTCATTATTTTGGTGTGAGAGTTTTCTCAATAATCCACTGAAAGAGCGAGTAAAAATATAAAGCAATGTTGAGCAGCAAAGAATCTGAAATTTCGTTTCGAATTCTTTTTTTCTTTTTTCTTTTCTTTTTCTTTTTCTAAGAATGAATCATGAAAATGAATCATGGAATGTAAGGCATGTTCGAAAAGGCAACATTTTTTTTTCTTTCATTTTTTCTTTCTTTTTTTTTTCATGTTTTGATTTTTATCTTGGTTTATTCTTCTGACTGGCAAATAGCGTGGTACTGCTATCAGAGAGTACATATTTCTGTTCGACAAATAATAAACCTGAATCATTATTTGTGAGATCAGGACTTCTCTTTGCTGCTCAAGGACATCGTAGATTTTTAAAATACTAAGTTTCACCGTGAGGGAAGATTTCCTATGTAATGAGACAGTCTGGTTCTTTCTTTCTTTCTTTCTTTCTTTCTTTCTTTCTCTTTTAATGATTTCGCACGTACAAACAAATTTATTTGCATCAATGCATTGTCAGTAGCCATTGAATAAGGAATCAGTGCATCTCATTTCTTTTTTATTCTAGCGTACATCTCACCCTAAGGGCAGGATTATTATTGACCGTAAATGTATCCAACTGACATTTTGTTGTAGCAATAAACACAGACATAACATAAAACAATGATGCTCAAGTTAATAAATGTCGTCGAAACGGTTATGGTTCTCTGGTGGTCTTTACTCGTACAACAACTGTAAACACAACAAAACTGTTGTATATAAATTCAGATTAATTGATTTTAACGGTATTTTGACCCGTCCATGGTTATTTTATTCCTAAAGGTTAAAGAATCACGTTCATTATACGTTCACATTTACATTTAGTAAATGATTGAACAGTTCCATTTGATCCACAGATAGACCCTAACAGGTACTACCACTCCGGGTTAGAACAGACCAAGGAGTATTGGCCACGAAGAAGTACTCCACATTCTCCAAAGCTCCAGAACTGGAACCGCATCATCAGATACAGCTTAGTATTATACTCAAGACAACTACTTTTTTGAGATGGATCCTACCCTTCTACAGGCGATAGTGTCAGTCATTCTAAGACCCACCAACAGGGTGTCATAAATTCAGAAATACATTAGAAAGGTTATTTATACATTCTATGTTATTATCTAGAGTATTCGGACTATATTGTCTTCATCTTTATGGCTATATTCACAATGCGTCCTTCTTTCTTCAGCCTTCTTCAGATGTGTTTATGTCAAACTCGAGAGCCTACACGGAACTTCAAACCGAACCCTCTATTTAATCCACGGGGGTATATTTTTCTAATTTCGTTAACCATAACCGGGTATAAGTGTTAAGCTATAGTAAGAATTACTTGTTATTTATACCAGTGGTCAGGATTGAACCTGCAACCTCCAGATGATTTCACTTAGAAGTGCTTTAACCAAACGATCCGTTACGTCATGTGTCCGGCTGGACAATCTTAACTACAGGTAAAAATAACTAGGAATCTTTACTATAGCTGAATATTTCCACCCAGTTATGGTTAACGGGGTGGGAACAATCTACCCCACCGTGGATTAAATAAAGGGTTAAGTTCGAAGTTCCGAGTAGGCTCCCGAGTTTGATAAGAAACTCCCGAAGAAAGCCGAAGGATGCATCGGCCGAAACATCGTAAATATAACAATAAAGATGAAGACAATAGTTCCAAAGCTCTAAATGATAAAAAGGAACAAGCTTCATCTCAGAAAATTTGACAAATTTAGGCATTCTAGTTTAAAAAATAATTCAAACTGCAGAACATTCTAAGCAAAATATCGAGACAAGCTTCTAATCTTTTATTCAAATCGACAAAGACTTGTCAAGACGCCCATACTTCATCATTTTATTACATAAGTTGTTCGGCTGTGCACACGTATTTATTTAGACTTAAAAGTAAATGTTTTGCGTCTTAACTGTTATTAGTTTATTTACTGCAGAATAAAAAAAAGCATAAAAAAGGTATGGCTTGAAGTATGATAATTCAGTAATTTTTGCCAGCGGTAGTAGGTTGAAAAAAAAAAAAAGAATTGAAATAGCAAACCGTATTGGCTTACGGTCAAGTCTTGCTGAAAGCCCAGGTTCTCATTATTTAAGTCGTATTGGCCCCGCTCAATACTTTGATCATTTTGTTTCTTTGTTTAATGGCATATCAACCTTCGTGGGTTATTTTATGTCAAAGCCATCCATGTCGAAGAATAGTAGTGGTACTATTCATAGTACCACATCTATTCTTCTATAGATACAGCAGTACCACTGCTGTATCCATAAGGGAGTTCATACTTTTCCAAAGAATATTAGTCCGAAAGCGAACATAATAGCATGACTGGAGTTCGAACTCGCTTACTTCGGGGCCGCAGTCCTGCATTTTAACCAATACACCACGGGGACTCACCCGATATTTAAATGAGTTACAACTTAGTAACAACAGGTATTGAAGGCAAACCATGGTCTGTGAGCAAGAATTGTTTTTTTTTGTTTATGTAAACGGACCAACGATATTAATAGACTTTCCTTTTGAGGCAAGGATGAATTGTTTGTTTTTGCTTTTGTTTTTGTCTGTTTGTTTTTTTAACTCCTAATCTTGAACAATCTATTCCATCGTAAATAAATTATCTGTTTTCATTTCGACGGAAATAGCAATTTTGGCGCTGGTAACGATCTCTTGAGATCTTGGATGTCAACGCAAACTATCCAATGTTTATTCCTGAGTCAAGTTACCTTTATAGACCATTTTTTACTCCCAACTCATAAGACCCGTACAACTAAGCAAGAACCATCCTATGGGCAGGGCTTAAAATACACTGACTGTATCCCCTGAAGGGTAATACCCACCCTCCAGAAAATGAGTATCCCGGTTATGACACAAAACTGCATCTGGTGGTGTGGTTCCAGTTCTGGAGCTTTGGAAAGTGTGAGAAGAATCACTTCATTGGCAATACTCTCAGGTCCACTGTGACCTGGAGTAATAGTACCAGTTAAGGCCCCATGTAGGAGTCAAATAAAGCAGTTTAAAAGTTATTCGTATTCGATAGTACCGTGTGCAAAAAGAAAAAAATTTAAAGAAAAAACCAAACAAATAATAATAGACTTTCCTTTTGAGGCAAGGATGAATTGTTTGTTTTTGTCTGTTTATTTTTTTAACTCCTAATCTTGAACAATCTATTCCATCTATTCCAAACTAAAAGTGTCAATATAAATATACAATGATTGCAATTCTCTAACCTTTAGGCATTTAAATAACCCTTGACGGGTTGGCACGCCATTAAAATCAATCAATCAACTAAGCAAGAAATAATGAGCTTGATTTTATGCTTCTTGTCGTACAAGTAATAATGAATGTAATCGATCTAATAATGATTATAGAATAAAATGAAAATAACATTTTATCTCACGCATTTTCGTCAACAATCTAGGATCCTTTAGAAATCATTTTTTAAAATACCCATGGACTTCTTCTCATCATCTCTCGTAGACTTCAGTCCAGTTTGGGAAGCAACCTAATCAATTTAAAATAGAGTATCAAAGAGCTGTTGTTCTTTGCTTGTTTTTACATTCATTTAAATCTGTTTTTCCTTTTCTATTGAAATTAGTCACCTAATTCAGATATAGAACAAGTCAGTAATACTGAGCGAGAGATTCCCAACTACAATACCCACGAGTATGACAGTAAAGTACATCTGATGGTAAAGCTCCAGTTATGAAGATCTGGCGTGTGCGGAGTATCCTTTTATTACCATTACTCCCAGGTCCACTCTGCCTGGAATGGAAGTACCTGTTTGGGTTCCCCAAATGGGTAAAAAATATATTTAAAAATTATTCGTATTCAAAATTATTCGAATGCAAAACAAAACAAAACAAAAATACAACGCAATTCCTTAACTTCTAAGTATGAAATAACTCTTGACGGGTTGTCATGCCATTTAAACCAATCAATTGAGCAATCGTTTCTTAAAGGAATATTCTTGAATCATTGGATATCTTTTCTGTTGTTGTTGTTGTTGTTGTTATTGTTGTAAACACATTCCCATCTTCAAATTCTATTTTTAACCGCTACTCCCAGTTTTCTACCCCATAACCTTTCCCTGGGTGTTAACATTTTTCTCATGCACTTAACCTGAAGAAACTCTATTACTTGAATAAACTAAAGTTCAAGTCGTTTCGGTCCCCAGTAATATTCCAGTTATTTTAAGGAGGTTGGCATAAAATAACTGGCGTTGTACATTTTGAAAATATCTGCTCAATAAGTAGATTATTTGGCTTTCTTTAAGGGTTAAACCTTTGTTGCAAGGTCTTGGCAACTTTTAAAAAATTTTACCAAGGAAAAAACGTCAACAAACCACTTAGTGTCTGACAGACATTTTTATAAGGACTTGTTGGAGATGTTTAAATTCTTAATTGCTCTCTCTCTCTCTCTCTCTCTCTCTCTTTCTCTCTCTCTCTCTCTCTCTCTGTCCATTACTTCCTGAAAGGTGAGACCGCATTTAGTCTCCGGACATCGCCGGTTTAATTACGCAATGCTTCCTGTGAAACGTGATTATGTGGTTTTGTTTGTATCCGTTGTTTTAAACCGAAACGGAAACAAACGGAGGTCAGACCGGTGAAGTGGTCAAGTTAACGGTCGAAGGGACCCTAAAATAGAAATAAAAAATAAAACTGTTGGTCAAATAATGGTATAAACATATTTGCTCTTTCCTTACGTCTTCATCAAAATGAGTAGAAAACAGCGCTAATACCGCTAGATACAAAATTTCATATCAATCAACTCCTGCAGATCTTTACATTTTTATATAATGAGTTTCCCTGTATCATTAAAGGTGCAGTGCTTGTACAACTTAGCGGAGCTGCACTTTAACGGGTCGATAGAAAAATGTAAAAGTTAGAATATACAAGCAAGAAATTTATACAACCCCCCCCCAAAAAAAAAACAAAAAAAAAACAGCATAAGTTGTTTCATGATATAAACTGAGTATTTGATTGGTCTCATAAATCTGTTTAAAAATTTATCGCATTTGATCGGACCATGCACACCAAAAAAACTATTCTTAAGAAACAACTATACATAAAATCCAAACAACAACGTACAATGAACGCAATTCCCTAACCTGTTGGTTGACATGCTGTTAAAATCAATCAATCAATCTCTCTCTCTCTCTCTCTCTCTCTCTCTCTCTCTCTCTCTCTGTTTTAATTGAAGATATAGTGAAAAAGAAAAGTTCTTCTTTCACTATGTCTTCAATTTTCAACTATTTTTTGTCTCTTCATATTATTTCTCTTTTTTCCTTTTCCTTTTCTTACTTTATGTTTCTTTACTTTCTTAAGGGATTTTTGCCTCAGTATGACAGAATCTGAATCTCAAACCAGAGTAAAACAAAAATACAAATTCATAGGTCATTTATGACGGAAGTTTTGCTATTCTCTATCGATTTATTGATATGGATCCAGTATTGAAATACACAGAATAGAAGAAGTATTCTAATGTTAAGTAATATTTCATCATAAAACTAGCAGAATTGACTACACATCAAAAAACATGTTTCAAGTAATTTTTCTGTGTTTTATTCGATGCACTTGTATGAAGGTTGTTCGTCTGGTATGGAAAAGAGAGGGTAACTTTTTTTTTATTTGTTTGTTCATTTCATTTTCCTTTTCTTTGATGCGAGAATTTTTAAAAATCTTTTGAATGAGCCGCAATTTATTCCTCTGAAAAAGCATTCAGAGCATTAAAGGTATTGGATATGTAAGTGATAAACAGGACAAACATTGCAGATTTTATTTTTTAGAGATTATTTGCATTAGATTTTGTCGATTATTTCAACTTTTTTTTAAAAAGAAAATAGTTTTCTTGAAATCGCAGACATACGCTTTTTGCATTAAATTTGACACCACATGGTCTAAATATAAACTGAATTTTTCCCTGTTTCGATGAGGTATGAGAACTTTCAAAAATAAAATTAAATCATTTTATTAAGTGATTTTCATTAATGTCTAACAAACGATATATATATATATATATATATATATATATATATATATATATATTCGTTTGAATTGAGGTCTCGGCAACCGTTGAAGGGATGTATGTAAACAATTGTAATTGTGATTCATAACCGTTTAAAATTTACTTCGCAGCCAATATCTCCTCGTGGCTCAATGGTTAGAAGCTTTGGTTTGACGTTTGAGTCAACCGGGTTTCGATCCCAGCTACGGTAAGATACTGTCTAGCCACACTGATGAGTTCTGATAGAACGAAACAGATCTGTCTGTGGATGACTATATATATAAAGGCAGTCTGTTTATGGTTATTTTAAGCATAGAGGTTAGGGAATCGCGTTGGTTGTATGTTCATATTTATATTCCTTGCGTTGTTGCTTCTTTAGAGTTTTTTGTGTGCACGGTCGTATCGAATAAGAATAATTTCTAAACAGGCCTATTTGCCCCATTGATGCAACCCTAACAGCCACTATCACAAGTGGACATGGGGTTTTGGCAGAGAAGGTGTACTCTACACTCTCCAAATCTCCTGAATTGGAGTCTCCCTTCAGTTTCATGTTATACTCAGGGCACTCCTTTTTGGGAGGTGTCTCACACCCCTCTGCAGGGGTTACAGTCAATTAAAATCTAAACCTTGCCGATAGGGGGAGATAACAATGTGTGTGACTCATTATACACACACACACACGCACACACACACACATATATATATATATATAAACTAAATTATCAGCAGCTGACTATTAAAACCTACAATGTTACTTGTATTTAGTGAGGCAAGATTCAATTTGGTATAGCGTCATAAATAAAAGTCGAAATAATCCAAAAACTTAGTAAGCGACTGACGTAGAGAGCTTACTGCAAAAAATATTTAATTTCCCGACTTTGACGGGCAGCTGTTTCCGTAGAGAACCATAGCGTTGAAGTAGTTCCTATTTTAAGGCGCTAAAAATGAGGACAAGAAAAGAAAGTGAAAAAACATTTCGGTTTTCTTTTATGGAAATTTATGTCCAAAGCACTTTGAAACATAACAGTTTAGCAATGGTATTTACTGAATCTTTATCAAAACGAAAACAATCCGAGAAGTTCATGAAATAACCTTAAAAGCAGTAAATCACGAGTTTTTTTAAACATAGAGAAAATACCCTTTCTTCTTAGCACCCAGTTTGGCAACTGAAAAATTCGAATGGCAAATGCCTCAACTTCTCTGATGCGAACAATTCAATTAGAGTATTGTTCTTTTTACACTTTCCAAATACTCCGTCTAGATTTAGCCTGTCAAACACTAGAGTTTGTTTACAAACGAATATAATAATACCAATTGGCCGTAAAAGAGTAAATGCTATCGAATCTAAATGTTTATAACCGAATGTAATTATACCCATGAACCGTAAAGAGGTAAATAGGGTGTAAATTTGTTTCAGTTTTAAATATTATTGTTTGGATTGATTGATTGATTGATTGGTTCAAGAGTTATTGTATGGTTCAGAAATCGCGTTCAGCTACGGTCATATATTCATTTTTTGTCTTTTTCGTAAGATTTTATTTCGTTTTTTTCACATGGAATACGAATAGATATGTCTATGCGAAAGAATGAAGTCTGGATGCGTTTCGTGCCAGATTTCTTTTGATGGGGGGATTTTTGTGGGTTTAAATAGAAAGTATCTGAAGGCAAAGGGTCTAAGGGTTCACAGAATGACGACTGATAAAAATCTAGAAACAAAAGCAGTTTTGAAAGGGTTAAAAATACAGTCGTATGAACAACATTAGCAGAAGTAGATTTAAAATAACAAATCCTCAAAATGAATAGAGGCCTATGTTTGCCTCTTACCCGGCCTTTCCCTCTTATTGTTATCGTCTGCTCACTATCAAACGGCAGGGCTTAAAAGTTGAACTATGGAGGGTAAATGATCGACTTCCGCAACTCGAATTTAGCATGATTAACGGCTGAGATTGGGATGAGAGGCAGTAACATGATATGGATAAGATAGAGAAATGAGGGATGTTTGATTATAAAATTAGTAATACACGACCTATTGTGAGGGGGGACAGGAATAAAAGAAATAAGATAGATAGATAGAGAGAGAGAGAGAGAGAGAGAGAGAGAGGGAGAGAGAAAGAGAGAGAGAAAGAGAGAGAATCAAGGTAAGAGTATGAGTGTTTTAAGAAATATAGATATTGATGGAGGAAGATACAACTGGGTATTCATGGGATGATAACGTGAAAATCACCAGAATGGAAAAGAGAAAATTCAAACAAAACGTGAGAGAGGAAACAAGGGAAAGAAAGAGATACAGATAGAGAAAGAGAGAGAGATAGAGGTGGGGAGTGAGAGAGAGAGAGAGAGAGAGAGAGAGAGAGAGATGTCATAAAGAGATAAAAGTCAATAAGAGAAACTGAGGATAAAAAA
This sequence comes from Sepioteuthis lessoniana, assembly GCA_963585895.1. Lineage (NCBI taxonomy): Eukaryota > Metazoa > Mollusca > Cephalopoda > Myopsida > Loliginidae > Sepioteuthis > Sepioteuthis lessoniana. The sequence goes on from OY757905.1 coordinate 83,579,385, forward strand.
GCAAAATGGCGACTGAGTAATGCGCAATCGTGAACGGAAACGGAAATGTATTCAGTAAAGATAAGGAAAAGCAGATACGATGATAAGCGTCATAAAGAAGAAAAAAAAGAGGAAATAATATTGACGTAAGAAATGGCGCCTTGCCGTGGAGTGATGGTTAACAAGTTCACCTAGCAAACCGTAACAACTGTAGAGAGGTCAATCCTCACTTGACCCTTGCGGTTCTATACTACACTAAACTACTCGCAGCATATATCAATTTGCTCTCTTCAGTCTAGAGTAATGTTTAATAAGGTCGCTCAGTTTGGAACGAGTGAGAATTGAACTCACAAACAATGGTTTTCTAACCTAGCGCACTAACCATTATTCTACCCGAGTCACCCAAAAGTAAGCACAACTTAGATTTGACACAAGACTATAATTCTGAAGCACCCAGAAATGATCAAACTTACTACTTATTAATTGATTTGTCAGATTAGCCTGCTAACCATTACATCACAAGGTGCCCGACTGAAACTGTCGTAATGAGTTCGATCTTCACAAGGTACTTTACACTTGTAGTTTTGTGTTGCACAAAGCTGGAACTGTATGATCATAACTCTCCACAGCTTCTTTTAACGTAATAACATGACCGTTCTTAAATTCGGTATTGTCCATCTTCAAGATTGGTTACCTATCACAATGACTTATGAACCCAATCAGCCTTGCTATTTTACCCATAGTATCTTGGATTTGAAACTAAACTGAATCTGATGATGAGGCCCCAATTCTGTATATCTAGAGAGTATGGAGTCATACCTTTCATAGCTATTACTTCTAGGTGCACTCTGACCCGGAGCGGTAGAACCTGGTAGGATCTCATCCATGGATCAAACAGATAAGTGTTTTTAATTATTAGTATTGAATAGGAATACGTGAAACCATATAACTGTGTGCAAACAAATGATGATCTTTAAATAGAATGTGTTCGCCAACGGACCGGAAGACCTGGGTTCAGCCCAGGTCGCGTCATACCAAATACTTTAAAAATGGTACTTGATATCTCCTTGCTTAACACTCAGCAATATAAGGTACGTATCAAGGGTAAAGTGGAGAAATCCAGAGAAAGTAGTAGCATCCTCCCCTACACTTCGGTGTAGTAGCTATTGAAAAAGGAGCCTTTTGGACGCCCTCGACTACGGTCGCCAACTTTTTTACTTATTAATGTTAGGAAATTTGAAACCATATAACGATGTCCAATTAAATATAACAAAAATACTTGAAACTATAATTTTTACTACGGATTATTATTAGCTACTTGAAACAATATTCGTATAAATCATTAGAAAGGAAACTTAAATTAAACAAAGTGTGATGGCTCCTGATGGCAAACAATTGGACGTTGTGATCTTTAAAACAAAACGATGAAAATAAAACAAAATTACAATAAAAATAAATTTTACATAGGATCTATGTTACCTTTTTTTATTTACATTCCAAATCTGAGGAATGCTTCTGCCGGACCCATTGTAATGTAAGCTTGTTAGATAAGTATTTAAAGGTCATTGACAATGTGTCTGAGCATAAGGAAGAAATTCAAATAGAAGCGTTAAACTTTGATTAAAATAAACACCTGACAAAGTATGAGAAAATAAACACAAGAATTTTCTATCCATTCATTTTAATGGCATATCAAGTGGTCTAGTGATATTTTATGCCGAGAGGCCTGGGAATTGCGTTCATTGTACGTTCATATTTCTATATTTTGTGTGGTTGTTTCATAATATTTTTTTCTTTTTGCATACAGTCCTATCAGAAACGAATCATTTATAAACAGATCTATTTGATCCGTAGATTGAACCCTAACATGTACTTCCAATCCAGGCTAGAGTAGATTTGGGAGTAACAGCAATGAAAGAGTACTCTACACTCTCCAGATCAACAGAACTGAACCCTCAGCATCAGATGCTGTTTAGTGTCATACCCAGAATATCTCCTTTTTTTGGTGGGGAGAGGAGAGACAGTCAACGTAATCTAAGCCCAGCCAACAGGGTTTTGTTTTAGAGAGGTTTTTTTTTGTTACAGTCTGGTCATTTTCTGAAACTCAAGTATTCCCGTTTGTCGTTCGTTATATTCGAAAGTAAGACGACATTTGAAGAAAGGTTTCATATCAGATTTTTACCGATTTGTTTTCGTTTTTATGAAAACTGATTGTATTATATTCTACCCAAGAGACACTCGTAATGTAATGGTTATCGTCGTACAAAAGCCTTTGGAGACCCGAGTTCAAATCCTAGGGGAGGCCGTCTTGCATTTCACACAATGCTAAAGGTATGTATTCAAATATTCTCCCTCCAGCTATGGATAAAATGGACAGACTGGGGTCTTTAACCTTGAAATAGTAACCGGTCTAGGAAAAGGAAAACTATGAATTCAAAACCTGTTAAATTCCGTTTAGAAATTGGTCTTGAGTTGCATCGAACTCGTGTGGAGGGGTAAATACATAATTTAGAGACACTTCCCTTCCCGACCTCATTGCCCTCTGGATCTTGGTATATTTCACTGACAACACGTTTTGCATTACTTATTAAAACTGCTGAGTGTTTGCAGTCGGTGTTCGAGTCTTGATAAAAAGTAAGATTTCGAATGCTGATATTCTAAGTTCCTTCACACTTGGAAAGTTGGCGTAATACAGTTTTCTTCCTTTCCGTTACCTATCAGACATTGTGATGCTCTCATTGTAGTAAATACTAGGTTACATTGCCTAGTATGAATTAAAATGTTTAGAATACATAGATAATGTTGTGTGTTAGATTATATAAATGCTAATCTTAAAGCTCTTATGTAGTCAAGTAACTCATTAGATGACAGCCAATTGCAAAAACAAACAGATCAAAACGTTTAAGATGACATTCTTTCTTTTAGGGTGATTTTTGGTGGCTCGCGTTATTTGATTCTGAAAAGTTCAATCTAAATCTGAGTTCATTTTACTGCTTTTTATCTGCTCACATAACGCATAACTATTCACTTAGATGTCATTACTGTGTTTTGGGTTCTAGGATGACAAATTTCAAGAATCCTTTCTTTTTTTCCCCCAATCTCAAAATACCAACAATCTTTCAATTCAAAAGAGAGAATCATTATCCTACAAAACCGACAACGTTAAATCTGATGATGGATTACTTTTCAGAATTGGTTCACAAAGTTTACAGCGTAACCAGGATAGATCCCGTCATAAATGATGGAATTATTTACGCATTGATTGACGCTTAATCTCGCTCTCTCTCTCTCTCTCTCTCTCTCTCTCTCTCTCTCTCTCTAATTTTCTTTCTCTCTCTATAATTTTCCTCTTCTATCTATCTCTTCTTCGCCCTCGTTTAATTTATTTCTCACTATAACTTTCTGTAGTTTTCAATTCCTCTTTCCTTCTAATGTTTTCTTTCTTTCTTTCTTTCTTTCTTTCTTTCTTTCTTTCTTTCTTTCTTTCTTTCACTCGAGTAACGCTTCTATGACCAAAAATAGGAATAAGGAATAATAATTAAAAAAAAAAAAATGAGAAAAAGAAAAAAGAAAAAAAAGAAGAAAAAAAAAAGAACACCTCATATATATTTATGCAATCTTATTTTTTATCGAAGACTTTCAATGCTGCAGAGTTCTGTAATCATCATCATCACATCGCGCCCTCAGCACGGATATCCCTGACCCTCTCTCGCCACCCTTCTCTATCGACCATTGCTTTCGGTAGGTCTTCAAGGCCACGTCCCGTATCGGCACAGAGCAGCTGCATGTAGGTTCTAGCTGATCGTCCTGCCTTTGCTCGTCCATGTGAAGGGGTCCCAAAAGAGTACATCACTTATGAGTTCGTCCCTACTTCTCCAACAGTGTCCTGCATGTCTGGTTCGTCTAACTTTGATAGTTTTCATGATGGGTGGTAGGTGGCTGTACAGCTGCTGCTTTGTGGGGTGCTACCTCCATGACTTATTTGATATTGCTCACATTCTTGTGTAGTTGCCGTCAAGCTTTTTCTCAATACGTTTAGTTAGCGTCCATGTAGTGCATCCATATAGCAGTATCGACACGACCGCTGCTTGGAAAAAAACTTCGCTCTATTTTATCGGTCAGTTTGACTTCCATATGACCGATAGCCTATCGTTCCATATGACCGATAGTCTATCGATAGCTGTCCATGCCTTTGCTAGTCGCGTGTTGATGTCTGTCTCGGTTGATGAGACACTGCCTCCTAGGTAGGTGTACTTGTCTACTAGTTTCAGAGAGCTACTGTTTAGTGTGAAGATGTCACCTCTTAAAGCACATATATTCCGTCTTGTGTGCATGGACATGGAGGCATATGCCTGCAGCTGCTCGTTCCAGACGATGTAGCAGGATTTCGGCATGGGCAGATGCATTTGCCAGAAGTGCTATGTCATCGGCGTAGTCGGCGTCGGTAATTGTTTTTGAGGGGTACCTTCTGCTTCTTTCCTTTGTAAGCTTGAAACCATTTTCTTTCATTTTATCAATCGATTTTCTAAGCACGTCGTCTAGACAGATGATAGAAGTACGGGGCTAATGTGTCTCTTAGCGGTACACCCGCTGCAATGTCGAAGTAGTCAGTGTCTCCATCAGGGGAACAGACTTTTACTTTCGTATTTTTATATAGCATCATTAAGGCTGCGACGGTTTCTTTTGGTAGACTGTAGGCGAGTAGAATTTGCTCCATTTTTCCTCTGTAAATGGAGATAAGGCCTTGGTAAAGTCGACAAATAATATTGTTACCAGTAGGTTTTTTGCACGTACACCTTCAAGAATTCGACGTACCAAATTCAAAATTTGATACATCTTTGATCTATTCCTCCGGAAGTCATTTTAGTTCTTTCTAAGTATGTTATCAATTTTGGGTTCTATGCAGTTTCATAGTAGAGCATTGTATATCTTGGCCGCTATGGATGTAAGGGTTATACCTCGGTAGTTCTTGGCTAATCCGAGGTCACTCTTTTTAGGAGAGGGGAGGATGCATCCCTTCGTCCATCTGTTTATAGGGTTTTGATTATATACGGCATTATAGTGGTGTAATAGATATCGTGGTGGGAAATGGACACGGCGACACGAGTTCAAATCCTGAACGAGACTGATTGCATTTCACATAGCACTAATACCCTTGGGAAAGGTATGAATCCAATTATTCTCCCTCCAGCTATGGGTAAATAGTAGGACAGACTAGGTTCTTCAGCCTTGGTGAAGCAACAAGTCTAGGAGAAGGAAAACTCTGAATTCAAAACTGTTAAACTCCGCTTAAAAATTGACCTTGTGTCATATCCTGCCCGCGCGGAGATGTTGGTAAATACGATATACGGCATTACAGTGTCGGAGCAGTATGTCTGGTCTTCCATACTTCTGGGGGTATTTCATCGAGTCTTGCTGGTTTTCTATTTTTAACTTTTCTCAATACCGAGTCGAGTTCTTTTTGCGTAAATTATCCCAGTTTGATGTCTAATTGCTTACTTATAATTCTCGTGACAGGTTCATGCGTTACTTTCGGAGGGTTTCCGAGTAAATTCTCGAAATGCTGTTTCCACGAAGCCCTGGTCTCAGTGCTCGGTACTACATATTACCTAATACTTTTCGCTTTGTATAATTCTCAACTATAAATAATAAAATCCTGGTATCTTGGTTTAAGAAAATTAACTTATTAAAAAAAAATTGGTAGAGGTGAAATAGAAAATAAAAAAATTTAAATAATCATCTTTACACTCATATATGTGTTTTCAGTTATTTGAGAAAATGTTAAACTCTTCAAAATTAAAAAGGAATAATTTCATCTGCCTATTTCATATCTAATAGTTAAAAAAATAATTATGGCTTTTTTAGAAGTACTGAAAAGCGACGATATATTAAAATAATATACGCCCTTTATAACATATGGAGGGGCAGGTAACTGCAAAAATCTACAAGAAGTACTTCTAAGACGTATCTTCAATGTTAATG
>OY757905.1:83590345-83702845 GCA_963585895.1 Sepioteuthis lessoniana
CAAAAATTTCTTCTGATTATTACGAAGACTCAAATTATGTAAAATAAAAGATAAACCAAAAAAATTTTTAAGTGATATTTAAACCTGCTATGTATGTATTTACCAACCCTTCAGCACGAGCAGAATGCTACACAAGACCAATTTTTAAGCGGAGTTTAACTGGTTTGAATTCAGAATTTTCCGTTACCTACACCGGTTACCATACTAAAGAGCCTAGTCTGCCTTACTATTTGACCTATAGCTAGAGGGAGAATAGTTGGATTCATACCTACTATATCTGCAATATATGTTCATGTTTAAACGGCCCATTGACTTTGTGTCAGACTTTACTGTTCCTTTTGAAATACTAACTCCTACACTTTTGGTGGGGGAAGTTGTAGATAAATTGAATTACGATTTCTTAAAAAAAATAATAGATATAAATCAAATTAAATGAAAGTGCTTATTATGAAACTCTGTCTTAATAAAACATAGTGTTCGCCAATGGTCCGGAAGACTGGGGTTCAATCCTAGGTCAAGTCATACCAAAGACTCAAAAATGGTACTTGATTCCGCCTTGCTAAACACTCAGCATTATAAGTTAAGGATCAAGAGTAAAGTGGAGCAATCCAGGGAATGGAGTAGCGCCCTCTCCTACTCCTCGGTGTTGTAGCTATTGAAAATGGAGCCGTAGGGTCACCCTCGACTAAGGGTGCTAACTTTCTTACTTTTTTATAACAGCAAAAATGGTACGTAGTAGTGAGATTCCAATCAAATTTTGTAACTTCAAAATAATAACATACTCAATGGTAAACCGTGCCACTTGCTGAAAATGAAAATGAGTTCAGCATATTTTTATATGGAAATAAAAAATTCAACAACGACTTAAATCAGAATGTTATTTATAAAGTTTTAATTTGTGCATTTATTATGCATATATGCCACGTAATTTCCACGAGTATATCAGTTTAAATTTTCTGTGATGAAATAGAATAATGAAAACCTTGTATCGTTAATGTTTCATTTGCTTTTCGATTTTTATAGTATTCGCTCTTACCAAGAAAAGAATACCACGCCAACATGGAAGACACAAAGTAAGCGTCCAGTTGGAGATAATATTTACATCGTAAATCAAAATCCTTCGCAAAACACTGCCGCCCTTGAGACAGGCAATCCAAAAAGACATTTAGTGAATTACAGCAAGATGAACACAGGTAGGATGGACAGTTTCTTTCACTTCACTCTCTATTCAATTCTTTTATTGAAGTTTAAATACTTACACAACGCAAGTGGAAATGATGAACAAGTCCTTTCAGAAATGTCCAATCAACTAGAATATGTGTGATGTAAGGCGTAAAGACGAAACCTCCTTTTCTCATTAATAATATACTCTGAATTGTTTACTTGAAGGTTTGACAGAAAAACTCATCTTTGCTCAGAATGAAAAACGTCGGTATTCAAATATTTCTTTGGAAAAAATGATAATTCTTTTTGAGTACTTTATATGTTTATTTCTAATTCTTTTTAACGATTCTTTGAGCAGATATAGAAAATGATGTAGAAAAGTCGGAGAATGTATTAGTTCCAACTCGTTGAGAATTTAAAGGATGTGAAAAGGAAAAAAAAAAAATGAATGGGTCATAAAAATATAGGAAAATCTATGTTATTACTAGTTCTCGTCATAAATTAAGGAATTATTTACGTATGGATTGGCGCTTCTCGCTGACAATGAGTTTGGGTAAACAAAAATAGAGAAAGAAAGACTGAAAAAACGAAAACAAATATTCTAAAAGCTTTAGAAGTCTACAGTATAAATGCTTAAAGATAAGTATATCGGGGAAAACAGGAAAATATACAAATACGAAAAAGCACAATGTCTTCAGAGAATGATCTCATTTATAGTTTGAATTATTTGCCAACGTTAAACGTTTTGAGTTTTTTAAATACGAAAACATTAAAGATTCATCAGGTTATTTGAATTGGTTAGTGAAACGAAAAAATATTTGGGTAGAGTGTTCGCCAATGGCTCGGGAAACCACGGTTCGATCCCAAGTTGAGTCATACCAAAGGTTTTTAAAAATGGTACTTGCTACCTTCTTGCTTAACACTCAGTATGTATCAAGGTATTTATCAAGGGTAAAGTAGAACAATCCAGGAGAAGGAGTAGCGCCCTCCCCTACACCTTGGTGTTGTAGCTATTGAAAAGGGAGCCTTCGGGTTGCTCTCGACTACGGTCGGCCAACTTTACAACTAACTTATTTCAGTGTCGTTCTGTTTAAAATCTATGAAATTTAATTAGTGTTCGAAAAATTTATTTTAAAACGTATTTTCCTTAAAAAATTAATCTCACATCTATTTATGTTCATATCTTGTTTTATTGGTATTTACCAATTTCAAACTTTCATAACATAATCTGTCTCTATCAATGTCAGCCTACTTCTTTCTATCTTTCCCAGTCTATTTGATCCATCTATCTGTTTATTTATTTATGATATCCAAAGGTAAGTATATAAACCGCAATGTATTGCAATCAAGTAATCTTGTAAATAAATTCTGAAGAGAAAATCAAATTAACGTTGAAAGAGGAAAAGAAATGAAATGATATCATTATCATGAGGGTATCATCATTTTCTTTTTCTCTTCCATAATTCTTTTCTGCTTTGAATTGAAATTACAGGACAAAATATCAAAATATAAAATCTACTTTCATAAATTTATTCTTAAGATATGAGGATCATTCAATAAATTAGGAGAATTTTTTTTAAAAAAAGAGCAAAATATCTTTTTCTATCATTGTAAATTCTACATTATTTGGAATAGGCTTATAGCAAAAATTATTTTAATCTCATTAAAATATTTGATTCAAAATGGTGGAAAATCAGAGTGCTCCAAAATTGAACAGAGGTCTGTCATCAAATTTCGGTGGCTGAGAAGTGCAAATCATGTGAAATTTTCCGAAGAATGTATGATGTGAAAGGAGAAGCATATTTCAATGAAAAAATGTTTACAAATGGGCTAAATATGGATGTGCCCCTACGAACCGGAGTCGGAGATGCAGACTATGGAGTGGAGAGACACCGATTCTTCAGTAAAGAAAAGGTTCCGAGTGCAGCGGTCAGTAAAGAAGCTCATGCTGGCAGTCTTCTGGAGCATGAAAGAATCTATCGCCGTTGATTTCCTTGAAAACACCTTAGGCAAAGTTCCCTTTATTTATTGAATAACCCTTGTATATTTCAAAATTGAACCAACGAAATGGTAAAATTCTTAAATGAATCAAAATCATCTTGGACGCTCCCTAAAAAAGAGCTTTAAGTATGATTCTAAACAGCATTTCATGATGAAGCTTTAGTTCTGGAGATCTGGAGAGAGTGAAGTACAACTTCATTACAATTATTCCCAGGTCCACTCAGGTCTGAAGTGATTGTACATGTTAGGGTCACATCTATTGGTCAAATGAATCTGCTTGAAAATTACTTGTATTCGATAGAAATACTCGATATCATATAACTGCAGGCCGAAAAATTAAATAAACTACAAAAATGTATATATGAATGTACAATGAATGCGATTCCCTAACCTCTGTGCATAAAATAATCCTTAGTGGGTTGGTATGTCGTTACAATCAGTAAATTAATCATTCAAAATCGGGGTTGTCCTCGTGGTGTAATGGTTAAAGCGATGGACAGCGGGATCGTAGTAAGCGAGTTCGTACTCCTGTCGCGCTATTACGTTCACTTTCAGGCAAATACCCTTGGGAAAGGTATGAACCCCTTATCCTCCCAGCTATGAGTTAAATAGTACCAATACTTTTCTTCAAGGAGAATGGCTTTGGCATTGAATAACCTAAAAAAAGTTGATATGCCATTAAACAAAGAAACCAAACCATTCAAAATCTTCTTAATTGAGCAATTTTTGTCTGGAAGTAGGGATTTTTGAAAACTATACTATGAATCAGTTGTATTTCAGATGATTATGTAAATTCTATAAATAGAAAGTGACTTGACTGTGAGCTTAACGATCGCGTTTGCCGGCCTTTAAGCGAGTATGAAGGGAAATGTCAAGCGGAAACTAGAATCGGTGAGTCGATTTCAAATTACAGCCGAAATTACTTGGGGGAGTTTTCTAGGTAGGCAGTAATGATATGCTTCAGCGTTAAAGGAAAGAAATATGATTTTACCAGAACATATATTTGTTACTTTGTCCCTACCAAAGCTTACTTCTTGCTACAACAGGAGGTAAATTCATCCCAGACGTATCACCAAGGTATTCCGAATGAAGGAGTCTTCGGGGGCAGAACCTCAAGTACAAATTAGGCGAGAGTAGAAATGAGAGGGCAGGTACTAATTGAAGGTAAGTTCAGAGAGTTAATGTTATAAGAGTTGGCACACAAAAAATAGTTAAACTCATATTTATGATCGCAGTAAATGGAATCGCAGACCCGAGTTCAAATCCTGGACGAGACTGCGTTTCACTTTGCATTATTGCCCTTCGAAAAAGTATGAATCTATCTGTTCTCCACCCCACCCCCAGTTATGAGTAAAAAGTTGGGCAAATTGGGTTCTTTAGTTTTGATAAGGCAACAAACCTAGGAGAAGAAAAACTATATACAAATCAACTATACTCCGCCGAATTGTCCTTATGTCGCATCCTGCTTGTGGTGGAGAGGCTGGGTAAATGTAAACATTAGGTTTAAAAGGAAGGGAGCAACTTATTTTTAATGTTTGGGCAGGGAGGTAGCTGCTCTTTCTTTTTGGAGAGACCTGAAATGCTTGATACCACCATTTTATTTGCTTATATAATATCAAAACGCTTAACTCCAATGCAATTTGATTCAAAAGAATAAATCAGAAATATTATTGAGTACATGACTTACCTTTATTGTCACGATATTTGTAGAGGAAGAACCACGTGTGATAGGTTTTTATGAGATGATACAAGCTGCTCAGATATAGCGTCCAGTAAGTGAAGTAAATGAATACTTTGACGCCATGTTTCGAGGCAAACCCGCTGTAAATGGACAGAAATATCAGATAGATGGTGAGCATTGTTTGATACATGGCGTATAGAAGGGTTGGTTGCCGGAGTGCCTAAAAAAAACAAAAAAAAAAAAAACGAAATTCAAATTATCAAATATTCGTCCCAGATAAGAAAAAAAATAACCAACAACAAAGATACTTTTTTTAAATTGAAAACTGGCTTAAAGTTCGTTTTGCCACAGTTTGTTCCTAAATAAAATAACAGCCAGTTCATAACAAGATGCATAGTACTGGTCTCGTTATCCGATTTGGTCTAAGGGTCGGTACTCATGTAGTGTATCTTCAGTAGGAATAGCCTCTCAAGGCCCATCCCTCTCCTGGTCTACTATGGGTTTGAATTCAATTTTTCTTTTTTAGACTAGTTACTATATCAATTTCAAAGAGCAGCTCTGTCCTCCTATCAATACATAACTGGAGGAAAAATAGTAGGATTCATACCTTTCCCAAGGTTATTAAAGCAATGTGAAAGGCAAACAGCCTTGTTCAAGTCTTGAACTCTAGTAGCCGAGTAAATTTTCTACGACGATAATCGTCACATCATGAGCGCCTCCGATAGCAAGATAAAATAAAGCCAATTCGGAAGGAGAGGATTTGCGCTTTGCTTCACAGGGCAAATTCAACTCTCATGAAATCGCTTCTGCTCATTTTTTGAGTCTTCTAGTGATTACTCGGTCTGGCTTACTAAATAAGGAGAGATACCATAATTGCGAATAAAAAAATTAAATAAGAAGTATTTTGTAATTAGTACTTAATAGTTATTTCTTCTAAAAAATAGAATGGTTGGGGAGAACACTAACACAGACACCACACTATTATTTGTAAGTTCCAAATAGAAGTGGAAATTGTTGTATTCTTGAAAGTTCAAATACTTCTTCAATTGTTGAGGGGGATCATTTTGAAGGAGACAAATGTTAAGTTGCGTGTGAAGAAAATAATTTGTGAAAAGTGTGGTTTCTTTTCGGATACACCGAGAAAAATTTACCAACACAGGCCAACGTAATCAAATTATTTGTGTTGGATAGGAATACTTTATATCATGTAAACGTTTGCAAACAAATGATTATTATCATTAGGTAGAAATAATCGCTTGAAATCATTTAATAATGAACATATAAGTATTAGACAGGAATACTCATGGGTGTAAGGATTAAAGCACTGGACTGCGGTATCGTAGTACGTTAGTTCGAATCCCAGTTGCGCTATCACGTTTACCTTCGGACAAATAACCTTTGGAAACGTATGAACTCTCTTATTCTCCTATCTATGGGTTAAATAGTACCACTACTTTTCTTCTAAAGGGATGAATTTGGCATTAGATAACCTGAGAAGGTTGATATGCCATTGAAATAACTTAAGGCTCAAAACTACGTTACTGTGTGTAAATTATTTATCGTCGTAGGAAATGGACACGGCGACATGAGTTCAAATCCTGGACGAGACTGATTGCATTTCACATAGCACTAATACCCTTGGGAAAGGTATGAGTCCAATTATTTTCCCTCCAGCTATGGGTAAATAGTAGGACAGACTGAGTTCTTCAGCCTTGGTGAGGCAACTAGTCTAGGAGAAGGAAAACTCTGAATTCAAACCTGTTAAACTCCGCTTAAAAATTGACCTTGTGTCATATCCTGCCCGAGCGGAGGGGTTGGTAAATAGGGTAAATTATTTATTGAAGGATGTAATCATTGATACTGTGGCATAATGGTTTAAGTGCTGGACTGTGACCTCGAAGTAGACGAGTTAGTACTCCAGTCGCGCTGTTACGTTTACTTTCGAACTAGCACCTTAAGGAAAGGTACGAACTCCCTTATTACCCCAGCTATGGGTTAAATAATGCCAATACTGTTTTCCTGCGAGGATAGCTTTGGCATCAAGTAACTCACGAAGGTTGATATGCTATTAAGTAAAGTAACTAAACATTGATGCTATTTAACTATGATAAATAAAAATCATTTATTTAAATGGATTTAAAAAGGATGGCAATGGAACTTTGAAAATCTAGTTATGATAATAAACAAGCATTTACAAATGAATGAGATTTCAGCAGTAAATATTTTATATGCCGTTAATAACCCAAACGAAATCAGAAGTATTTAGCACTCAGTAAGAATCGCTCTCACTAACAATGGTCTTCTATGCCAGCTTGCTCACTCATTAAACGAAGCGAGGTGTCCTAACTTATAACACTGAAGTGGACAATTTTTGACCATGAGTACATGTACGCAATCCCACTCGTTATACTGACCACGTTTCACATACTACTGATGAGGGGCCGTAGTCAAATACCATGTTTACCATCATTTTGCATATCTGGAGAAGGTCAACTGAAATCTTCTTCAGTAGGATTCCTCTTCGCTCTAAAACTGATTATAAGTGGGTAACACTACTAACAACGTAATTACCTCTGTCAGGGGTGGACACTATCACACCAGGAAATACTATGACGTTAGTCTCTCACTGTTTTGTTCTTTCGTTTTTTTTTTTTTTCATTCTCTTGTTATTGTTGTTTTCTTAGATGTTTCGCGTCGTCTACTTTTTTATTCATAATATTTGAGTTAGATGAATTAGATTTTAAACAATGAGTATATTTTATTGTTAAATATAATTTCATTCAACAATCCTTTTCTTATAACTTTCAGTTTATAATTTTTAAAGTCATTATATTATATAATATCATATTATATTATATTATACCGGCCCATTGGCATGATGGGTAGAGTATTAACCGATCATGCGGGAGATCTAGGTTCAATCCCAGATCGATTCTGACCAAAGACTCAAAAGATGGTACTTGGTGCTTTCTTGCTTAATACGTAGCAATAAAAAGTACGGATCAAAGATAAATGAAGCAATCCAGCGGAAGGCGCACTACCTTTACCTACACAACGATGTAGTAGCTATTGAAAAGGGAGCCTTCGTGTTGCCCTCCACTACGATCAGCCAACTACTATATTACTATTATATTATAGTATGAGGCTTAGTAACCGTGTTTCATTGCAACATTTTTTTAAAGATAGGGTTTCAATTTACAGAAAATAAAGAACAAATTAAAATTAAAAAAAAACCTTGACTAATTTTGTTTTCCGACTTTTGGAGACACCGATTGAACCTGAATATGTGAAATTGAATGTCGTTATCAAATGTTTGTGTGTATGGGTGTTTATGTTTTTCTTTTCAGAGTCGTCGGCTCTACTGACAGGATTTAGAATACGCTAATTGTATCTTCTACAGAGAGATAAGACCCCCACACTAAAAGGGTGTCCAGCTGAAGACACTATACTACATCTGATGGTAAGGCTACAGCTCTGGAGATCTGGGTGGCGTCCAGTCATTCCTTCGTTACCATGAAGAGTAATATTTAAATTAGGTTGTGAGCAGTTAGACTAATGGAATGATACAGGAGTAAAAGAGTTTGATTGACATTTTAACACTCGGAGTTATTTGAGAACACGGTCGAACACTTCATTTTGCTCTCTAGCTCCCCGTTTAGACCAAACGCATAATGAAGAAAAAGTCAAGAAATTTTTTTGCGTAATGAAGAAAAAGACGTCAAGAAATTTAAAAAAGAAAAAGTAAAATGTGCCTATGAAATTGTGGTCGCCTTGTCATTCCTGATCAACGAATAAGAATGACAACCCGAAAGAGGCTGCAGAGCAACCGAGTCAACAAGATTAGGCGACCAGAAAAGAGACGAATTGGAAGAACGAACGAACTGAAGAGAAGTAGGACATAAATATAATAATGATTGGAGTGCAAAGTCAATATACATGGATCGGCCGACCAAAATCGGGTATGCAATAAATGTAGCACAAAATGCGAGCCCATTCAGTAACAACAACAATTAAACAGAGAAATTCAAAGTTCTCGTCGAAAAACTAGTGCAACTAAGACCAAACGATTGGCTAAAATTTCAAGAACAGCTACCCCCCCAACCCCCCCCCAAACAAACAAAGAAAAAAACACTCAATTAAAATCAAATAAAAACAAAAAAAAAAAGCAAAAGTAGTAAATATCCATATCATCTGAAAACTTCGAATCTCCAGCTAAACAGTGAAGGAAAAATCCAAAAGATCTTTAAGTTACCCTAAAACTCTCAAAATAGATAACTCTGGAAAAACTCCAAATCAAAACCAAATACCAATGTAAAAACAAAACACGTTTTTGATAGCCCAGCCAAATTCGAACGTTTCCTCCAATCCAAAATAAAGCATACCCAATCAACCATTGAAGAAAAGTAACTGAAAATATCAAAACTTAATTATCTCAATCCAGACACCCTTCGACATCAAGTATATAATCACAAAATAGATTATTAAACAAGAACATACAAACAAGCAAAGACAATGCAACTCCCAAGGATTAACCGAAACTTTAAATAGATCCTATAGTTTAAATAGTGTAAAAACAGACAACATAATTGCAAGGCTCAATCTAGCCGATACATAAGATATATATGATAAAACTACGAAACAAGACAATCTTCAAAGCTTACATCGGAGAAGCAACATTTTTCTGCTACCCTTAGTCTCGCATTCTCACAATTTGTTTAAAAACACACATATTTATCTAAAGAGTATTCGCTTACAAAACATATATATATATATATATATATATATATATATATATATATATATATATATATATATATATATATATATATATAAGCAGAATGATTTGGGACTAAATAACCCACAAGAGTTGTTATGCCGTGGAACACTAATTACAACAATAACGAAAATATTTGTTAACAAACGTTGGCATTAAATGACTTACAAGAGTTGATATAGCATGAGGCGATAAAAAAGATATCTACGTACAAATCATTCGCTCACACACACACGCACACACACACACACACACACACACACACACATACATACATACATACATACATATATATATATATGTATATGTAAAGATTTGGTATTAAATAATTCATATGGGGTTATATGCCATTAAACAAAATAACCAATAACCTAACGTCCATCAGAAGCTGAACCGCACTTTTCTCATCAAGGTCTCTTATATGTACGTGTGTGTGTGTGTACGTGTGTATGTGTGTGTGTCTGTGTGTGTGCGTATGCATGTGTGCAGTAATTTTTCTTTTTCTCAACAAATTTTCTGGGTTGAATGACACCGACTGACTTCTGTGGATTCCCCTTCCCCGTCTTGACGCTTACACCTTTGTTAAGTGGCTTCTACGAACCTCTTTGGGTTTTTTTTTTCTGTAAGATACAACAAAGGTCTGTGTCAAAGACAAAAGAAAACAAGGAACATCAATTGAGAAGAAAAAGAAACGAATCATATTTCATTTTAATTGCCTTTTTCCTTCTTTTTTTAAAAACCAACAATGCAAAATGTGCAAAGAGCCAAACGTTGCATTTCTTTCCTTATTAAATATCCCCCCGTAACAATTCTATGACCACTCAGCTCTTCAGAAACGCCTAAAATGCATGACGTAATAATTAATTATTCAATTGCACCACTTATAAGAAGTTTTTTCTCCATCTTTTAGAAAAACAAAATTAAATGCGAACTTCACAACCTGTAAACAAGTTGGGTTCTCGTTCAAAAAGGGGTCCACGATGATATCATTGCTTTTATTTAGGAAAAAGTGAAGAATTTTTATTAGAATTTCTAATTATAAGAATTTCTTTTAAGAATTTTCTATGATATAGTGAATTAGAATGAATTTTTGAAAATGACGTTCAACATGACGTAGGGTCCACAAAATTATCATACAATTGCAAATTGGATAGAAAAATGTTTTATTCTATAAGTTATAACATTTCAAGTGTAGTGCTCTAATAAAGAACTCACTATTATATACCATTTTTACTGGTGTACGGTTACATATATACATCGTTTTATTTTCAATATATTATTAAAATTATCATTAACAGCTGTACGGCCACTTGCTACAAACCATCCAAGACGAACAAGACATGCTTGGAACTTGGTGAAATAAAGACGAATTTATAAGCGACCTTCTATTATGATTGCCAAACACAACATTATTGTCTGGTCAGCAAAGACTTGCATACAACAGCTCTTTATGAACGTTGGCTGTTGAAAAAGCTGCCAAAAGTGATGAATGATTGGAATGGTTGAAAAGAGAGTCAAGGGACTTTGTATTATCAGAACAACTTTATAATTACCACACACACACACACACACACACACACACACACACACACACATATCTATATCTATATGTTCATGGTAAAACAACCCACCTGTGCACCCAACAAAGATTTCATTAGATGACAACTCAGAAATCTGGCATCTTTTCGGAGCAATTCTTCATTGCCTCTAACCCATATCGCCTCAGCAGTATCTTAAAATACCCTTTCGGTTTTCTGTCACATCATAGAAATGTCAGATCAAGACACAGTCTTTTTGTACAATCCTTGTTGTATTCACAACTTTCCAATATATATGAATATATATACATAAGTAAAAGTAAAGTTGGCGACCGTAGTCGAGGGCGACCCGAAGACTGTCTTTGCAATTGCTACTATACCAAAATGTAGGGGGGCACTACTCCTTTCTATGGATTACTCACCTTTACCCTTGATACGCGCCTTATAGTGCTGAGTGTTAAGCAAGGAAGTATCATTTTTAGAGTTTTTGGTATAACTCGACCTCGGATCGAACGCCGATACCCGAGCCATTAGTGAACACTCTACCCACTAGACTAATGGTGAAGCAGCTAGGATAGAGAATCAGGTTTCTCAAAGGTATAAGGAGGTGTTTGTATTTACCTAATCCCCCGGCCAGTATGTGACACAAGGTCATTTTAAATCTGAATACTGCTGGTTTTAGTTCAGAGTTTTCCTTCACCGATTTTGGTCGTCTAAAGTACCGAGTCTGCCCTACTATTAACTCATAGCTGGGAGAATCACGGATGGATTAATGCCTTTCCAAAGGGTATTAGTGTTAAGTGAAACGAAAACAGCCTTGTCCAGGATTTGAACTCTGGTTGCCAATTCCATGTCCTTTCACGGTAACCGTTATGCTAATCGCGCCTCAAAAGAAAGTGTGAATTCGGGTGTCATTGAGGGTTCATTCTTTATTCAGGTTCTCGATGCGCAATGTTTCTGGCTGTCGTAGAAATAACTACCCGATTGTAGTGCATAATAAAATGTAATTAAAATCAAAATGAAAGATAACACTCGTTAAAATATATGATAACGTCAGTCACAGTTTCATCTTTAGAAAGGATGGGGTTAATTTTCACTCTTCTTTAGAATAAATAGAAATATGTTACAATGTTCTTTCGGTGTTGGTTTCCACTTGTTAAACACACTTATGTGTAGTACATCTTATTTCATCATGTGCATTTGTATATACGGTTAAATTGATTAGAAAATGGCGTGTCGTAGAGAATGAAGAACTCTTTCAAAGTTTCTATGTTTGGAGACATGTGAACTATCCGGAGAAGTGGGAGTGTTGAGTGG
This sequence comes from Sepioteuthis lessoniana, assembly GCA_963585895.1. Classification (NCBI taxonomy): domain Eukaryota; kingdom Metazoa; phylum Mollusca; class Cephalopoda; order Myopsida; family Loliginidae; genus Sepioteuthis; species Sepioteuthis lessoniana. The sequence continues at coordinate 83,602,821 of OY757905.1, forward strand.
GCTGGTGAGAGAGGGGTAATAAACACCCGGATACCAGCTGCTGGCATTTCGTGTTCCTCTACTCACGCTGTGCCAATGAAATCGCAGAATGAGAGACACTGTAAGGATGGAACGGACACGCCTCAAAGGTTTATTGTGCCATTTTAATGTTTACGAGTCTGTCTCTTATTCGAAATGACTCCACTGGGTCGTCAACGCCATAGAAAACAGACACAGGAACAATATAAGGTACGGACAGGTGGAGCCAAGATGTTTAACGTTCGTGAGAGCAACTCATGACAACGGGAAGCTTCCGATATAAAAATGATGAGTATATTATGAGAGATTGTGCATATATGAGGTGATTTATGACCAGACGTTTATTTACTGTGAATATGGTGACCAAATGTTAAGCGTAAAACCTAGGACAAATGAGAAACGAAGATATTTCACATATTAGCTTTTTCATTATTATTATTATTATTATCATTATTATTATTGTTATTATTATTTACTTTAATAAAATCCAATAAAATGATGAGAACGAAATGTTGTCTGGTTACAACTATAAAGGTTTCTTTTGATACTTGCTTACTTTGTGGGTCCCAAGAAAAATGCAGTTGGCGTCACTGTTAAATGATCTTTAATGTTCTCTCGCCAGACAAAGACAGTATTTGGTATTACTTTATTGTTGGGGTTTTTTTTTTTTTGGACTGACGTGGGGAGGTCCGCATTTCAGTGAACTGTATCGGACAAATAATTTTTAAGAAAAAGAAAAGATGTCGCATTTTAAAAATTATATTATTATTTATTGAATTAGATTATTAATGAAAATTAAATTGAGGTTTTATTATTTTAACCGTTTTTCTTAGCTTTAACAAATTTTTAACCATAACAATCGACCTACACGCATTTTCTCGGTTTGTCTTTTTCTTTCTTTCTTTCTTTTTTCTTTCTCTCTCTCTCTCTCTCTCTCTCTCTCTCTCTATATATATATATATATATATATATATATATATATATATATATATATATACATATACATCTATATATATATAAAAACAACTATAATCGACTAATATAAAATGCATATTCTTTCTTTCTTTCTTTCTTTCTTTTACACACACACACACACACACACACACACACACACACACACACACACACACACACACACACACAATCTCTCTTTCTCTCTCTCTCTCCCTCGCTCTCTCTCTCTCTCTCTCTCTCTCTCTCTCTCTCTCTCTCTTTCGCTTTCTCTCTTTCTCCCAGCGATCGGTTAAATGCTGTTTCTCTACAAGGATGGCTCTGGTATTAAATAATCCAACAAGGTTGATATGCTATTAAACAATAAAAAAAAGCCTCCCTATGTCTGTCTGTATGTCTGTCTGTCTGTCTTTCTTAATATATATTATATGCTTTCTTTGTTTATCAAACTTCACGGGTTATTTATGTCAAAGCAATCCTTGTAGAATGACAATATATATATACACATATGAGACTTTTATAAAATGCATTCTCTCTCTCTCTCTCTCTATATATATATATATATATATATATATATATATATATATATATATATATATATATATATATAACTTTGTTACTGTCTATCTCTTTTAGTGGAGCCTAGAATACACCGACTGCGTTCTTTGCAGCAGAGTAAGACTCCCCCATAAAAAAGGATGTCCTGAACATTATACTCAACTGCATTCGATGATTAGTCCCCAGCTCTACTTTTTAGGTGTAAGGCAGATTAGGTCTTTTAGCCTTGATTAGGTAACCAGTCTAGGAGAAGGAAAACTCCAGCTTTTCCCCCCTCTTAAAAACTAATCTTGTGTCACATCCTGTTCACGGTAGAAGAATTGAGCAAATTCATACAAGCTTCAATAAACATATAAGAATTTCCAAGCCTTTTCTAAGCGAAGTACAGCTGGTTTGAATTCAGATTTTTTTCTTCCGGACCGTTTGCTGGAGGAAAGTTAATGAACTCCGTTTACTCCCTTACAATTTACTTATAACTGGGAATAGAGAGAAGAGACACATTCACCTAGATTCACCAGTTATAAATAGAAATGTATTAATTTCCTAAGATAACATTTGGTCTTTTACTGTGTATGATATATAAATTCATATAAAATCAAAAGACTGAAATTAAAAAAAAAAATTTTTTTCTATACTTCTTGGTTCTTCCTTATCAATAAAATACTTCATATAAATTCCACACGTTATAACGTTAAGTTCGTTAGAACAGAACTCTTAAATCCCTGAGGGTGTCGTCTACTGTATAATTAATTTCTTTTTCAAATGAGAATATGTTTATTAATAGTTAATGAATTTCGCGTCAAATTCTTCACAAATCATTGGAATTTCTATTATTCTGTCAACCACTGATGAACCGGTAAAGTGAAAAAAAGTCCTAAAGTTATTGCCATGCAAAGATGCCATTTCTGAAATTTGATTTTTAAAGAAATTAAAAAGAAAAAGAAAAAAATGGACCAAAAAGAAATGAATATCTGACATTTTTGCGAATTTGATTAAATTTTTGTTGAAAAATTTAAAGGAAAAAATTTGCTTGGAACGTGCGCCCAAAACTTGCTCAGCTTCTCAATGAAATTTACATTTAGCATTTAAAATTTTTTTTTTTTTAATTTTATGGGCCAATGTGTTCTTAGATATAATTTTGATATTTTTTGTCCAAATTTCTATAATGAAGACTTTTTATTACTACTCACATCTAAGTAGATATTACAATATAAAATTTTTAAAAAGACTGATAAAATTATAATTATTTTGATATATCTATCCAGATTCAAATTACATAAAACAAATCTTGGTAAATATCAACAATACTTATAATTTCTGGTTACCTTGGACTGAAACGAGTTCCTGTGATCAACACACACACACACACACACACACACACACACACACACACACACACACACACAAATATATATATATATATATATATATATATATATATATATATATATATATATATATACGGGTGTCGTTCAAAAAGTTATAAGCTTCACTCAGATTTTAGATTTGTCATTTACTTGTCACCTTTGTATAAGCACAGAAATTAAATCTGAATAAGTTTTTCAAGTTTTAAAAACGGTAGCGTGTTACAACAAAAATGTTCAGCTATAGCTTTTCTTTCTGGATGAAGCTTAGGACTTTTGAATGATCCTAGTACAAATATATATATATATATATATATATATATATATATATATATATATATATATATATATATATATTGGGGGGGGTACATTTTATTTTAAGCAAGATTATATCTTCGGTATTATTAAACATTCTTCAGTGAAAATTTAAGTTTAAGATCGGGATATATAATCTTCATTTTAATATACTTTTGGGCGTGATAGGTTTTATATTTATGTGATTTATCGTTATACGCAGGTGTGCTTTGCTTTGAATTTCCTGCCATGTTTTTAAGGGTGGTTAAACTGAACATTCCCTCGACTTGAATGGTACACAGTAACTTAACAAGAATTATAGTCGCGAGTGTTTTGCCTATAAGCATTAAAAATGCTTTAAAAGCATAAATAAATTTCCTATTCCGCTTCAGTGATCAAAAGCCCATCTACTTCTAAATGGAAGCAGAAGATAATGTCATGTCATTCTTACACCTTTTATATAAGATTGGAATGTTCCACAAAGGATTGGAAAGGAGAGAGAAACTAGAAGTCAAAGGAAGAATCGAGGCAATATAAACAACAGTATTGTTAAGATCGACTAGTATACTGAGAAGAGTGTGGGAGATCTAAGGAGACTTGCTGTTAATCAGACTCCAGTGAACATGTGAATAACTCGCAAGGAGTGAAATAATAGTAATAATAATAATAATAATGATAATAATAATAATATGCGGTGACAGAGATGAAACCATCAATCACATAATAAGCAAATGCAGCAAATTAGCGCAGAAGGAATATAACACTAGACACGACTGGGTGGGCAAGGTGATCCACTGGGAGATGTGCAGGAAATTTAAATTTGACCATACCAACAAATGGTATATGCCCAACCCAGCACCTGTCCTAGAAAATAACACACATAAACTCCTATGGGACTTTGACATACACACGGATCCCCTAATCTCGGCCAGAAGACCAGACCTAATAATAATCAATAAAAAAAAGTGAACTTGCAAAATTCTCGACTTAGCTGTCCCGGCTGACCACAGAATAAAACCGAAAGAATGTGAAAAGAAGGATAAGTACCTCGACCTTGCTAGGGAATTGAAAGAATTATGGAACATGCAAGTGACAATTATACCAATTGTAATTGGTGCATTTTGGAATAGTAACTAAAGGATGACTAAAGGGACTGCAGGACTTGGAAGTTGGCGGACGAGCGGAGACCATCCAAACTACTACATTATTGAGAACGGCCAGAATACTGAGAAGAGTCCAGGAGACTTGATGAGACTTGCTGTCACTCAAACTCCAGTGAAAGACCATCACCGTTAGCTGATGGGAAAAACTGTAATGAGTAAATAATAATAATAATAATAATAATAATAATAATTCCGAAAAGTAAGGCACAAATATTTACTCTGGATCAACTTGTTTACAGCGCAGTTGGCTAGAGTTGTCGAATACACCGACTGTTCTTGATATGACACTAAATTACCCGGTGGCGAAGTTCCAATTATGGTGCTCTGGGGAATGTAGAGTACCTCTTCATTGCAATTATTCCCTGACCTGGGGTGCTAGTACTTGTTAGGGTCCCATCTACGGCTCACATAGGACTGTTTGACCATTCTATTGTATGCAAACAAATAACTGATGTTAAATTGAATGGTTAGCAAAACATAGCAATACTTTGAACCATTTAACTGTGTGTAAACGAATAATGTTGAATCATCATCATCATATCGCGCTGGTAGCACGGATATCCCTGACCCTCTCTCGCCACTCCTCCCTATCGTTCATCGCCCTAGGTAGGTCTTCAGGACAACAGCCTGTATCCTCACATAGCTGCTGAATGTACGTTCGAGCTGGTCGTCCTGCTTTTGCGCGGCCATGTGTGGGGATCCATAAGAGTACATCTCTTATGAGTTCATCTCTGCTTCTCCAGCAGTGTCCTGCATGTCTGGTTCGTCTAACTTGAATAGTTTTCGTGATAGGGGACAGGTGGCCGTACAGTTGGTGTCTTGTGGGGTGCTGCTGCCAGGACTTGTTCAGGATTACACGCAGCATTCTTGTGTAATTGCCATCCAGTTTCTTCTCCAGCCGTTTTGTTAGCGTCCATGTAGTGCATCCATATAGCAGTATCGATGTGACCGCTGCCTGGAAGAAGCTGCGTTTCATTTTATCGGTTAGGTCTGATTTCCATATAATCGATAGCCTATTGATAGCTGTCCATGCTTTCGTTAGCCTCGTTTCGATGTCCTTTTCGGTTGATTCGACGCTGCTTCCTAGGTACGTGAATTTGTCTACTAGTTTAAGTGGGGTTCCTTCTAGAGTGGAGATGTCCCCCGTTTGGTTATAGCACATATATTCCGTTTTGTGTGCATTAACATAGAGGCCTATGCTTGCTGCTGCTCGTTCCAAACTATGCAGAAGAGTTTCGGCTAGGTCAGGTGTATTTGCCAGTATCGCTATGTCATCGGCGTAGTCGGCGTCGGTAATTGTTGTTGCGGGGTATCTTCTGCTTCTTTTCTTCGTCAGTTCGAAGCCATTCTCTTTGATTTTGTCAATCGATGTTCTAAGTACGTAGTCTAGACAAATGATAAAGAGGTACGGGGCCAGCGTGTCCCCTTGTAGTACTCCTGCTACAATGTCAAAGTATTCTGTGTCTCCATCCGGTGATCGTACTTTTACTTTAGTGTTTCTATAGAGAATCGTTATTGCCGCTACGGTTTCTTTAGGTATGCCGTACGCTAGTAGGATTTGTTCCATCTTTCCTCTGTGAATGGAGTCGAAAGCCTTGGTAAAGTCGACAAATATTAATGTCGCTTGCAGGTTCTTTGCCCGTACACCTTCAAGGATTCTGCGGATGGTTAATATTTGTGAGGTCGTGGATCTATTTCTTCGGAAGCCATTTTGGTTTTTTCTAAGTATGTTGTCAATTTTGGGTTCTATTCGGTTTCGTAGTAGGGCATTGTAGATTTTGGCTGCTATAGATGTAAGTGTTATGCCTCGGTAGTTTTTGGCTAATCCGAGGTCCCCCTTTTTAGGGAAGGGGAGTATGCATCCCTTCATCCATCTATCTATCGGATTTTGATTGTATACTGCGTTGCAGTGTCGGAGCAGTATGTCGTCGAATTGTCTGGTCTTCCATACTTCCGGTGGAATTTCGTCCAGCCCTGCAGCTTTCCTATTTTTAATTTTTTTTTTCTGAGAAACAAAAATTGAATTGTTAGTATTACATCGTTATACTTGGAATCACTTGATTGTGTGAAAAATGGGGAATAGTGTTCAATAGAATTATTAGTGTTAAATAGTAATTGGCCCAGTGGGAAGAGTGTTCGCCAATGATCCAGGAGACCTAGTTTCAATCCCTGGTTGCGTCATACCAAAGACTTTAAAAATGGTACTTGATACCTCCTTGCTTAATACTCAGCAATATAAGGTACGTATCGAGGGTAAAGTGGAGCAATCCAGGGGGAGGAGTTGCGCCCTCCCCTACACATCGATGTAGTAGCTATTGAAAAGGGAGCCTTCTGGTCGTCCTCGACTACGGTCGCCAACTTTACTTTACTTTTTAGCAATACTTGAAACCCTTTAACTGTGTATAAACAGATCAGATCTAACTTTAAAAAAATAAAATTACAAACAATACACGAACAAGACATATGTATATCCATTTAACTGTGTGAAAACAAATGATTAATATTAAATAGAATTAATAAAAACATAGTGTATTTGTTACCAGCACAACTACGCTACTTTTTCATATTGGTTTGGCTTCTTTGTTTAATGCATATCAATCTTTGTGAGTTATTTAATGCCAAAGTCATCTTTATAGAAGAACAGTAGTGGTAGTATTTAAACAATAGCTGTAGAAATAAGGGAGGTAATACCTTTCCTAGATATATTAATATAAAAAAGGAACATACTGGCATGTCTGAGGTTCGAACTTGTTTACTAAGATACGCAGTCCAGCACGATAGCCACTTCGCTGCGGGGACTGCCTCTTTTACATGTAAACATCATACACTTGTCCCATCAGATCACAATCGTATAAAAACTCTTTTCGAAGGAATGTGGTGTCACTTCAATTGTTCTTGGGTCGATTGTTTTGAGACCCAACGAGATGACACTTTCTGATATCCTCACTTTTCGTTGACGATTTAATAGACCACCGACTTTAGAAGATCAATTTACAACAACTATCTCGTCTATCAACGCGCTCAATCTTGTCTTTTATTGCTGACATCAACATAGGGTGAAGTTTTGATTTAAGATAATAAACAGATAAACTTCATATTATATCGAGATATTGTTATTTTCTATCAAATAATTTAGTCTGATACAAGGTTACACTAGCAAAGAGGCGCGATTAGCGTGATAATTATCGTTGTATGAAATGGAATCGGCGATTCGAGTTCAAATCCTGAATGAAGCTGTTTGTATTTCTTTTCACCCTAATGCCCTGGGAAAGGCATGAATCCATCTGTTATTTACCCAACTATAGTAAATAGTTTGGGATAGTGGGTTCTTAAGCCTTGGATAGGCAATATGTCTACAACACTGAATATAAACCAGCTTTACTCCAATCAAAAATTGACCTTGTGTCACATATTGCTCGTGGCAGAGGCGTTGGGTAAATACATAAATTCATATACGAGCAAGTTACTGTTTTTGGTTGGTTGGTTGGCTGGTTGGTTGGCTGGTTGTATTGGTTTTATGGCATATCAACCTTTGTTGGTTATTTAACGCCAAATCTCTTTTTATGCAAATATTCAATTCTAATTCAAACAATTCAGTTTAGTATGAGTACGCAGTTTTATTATCAAAAACAGTTCTATTTCAAGCTATTCAGTTTAGCCAAACAGTTCTAATGCAGCCAATTCAGTTTAGTATAAGTATAGATTTTGTTTACACACAGTTAAATGTCAAAACAGTTCTATATTAAACAATTCAGTTTAGCGTAGGTACAGTTTCAATGTCAAAAACAGTTCCATTTCAAACTGTTCAGTTTAGCATGAGTACACTGTTTAAATGTAAGTATATAGTTTAATTGTCAAAAACATTTCTATTTCAAGCTATTCAGTTTAGTCCAACAGTTCTCATTCAAACAGTTCAGTTTAGCATAAGTATGCAGTTTAGTTCTATTTAACCCATAGATTGGACCTTATAGGATGCTATCACTCCGAGCCAGAGTGGTCCGGGGAGTAATGGCAATGAAGGGGTATTCCGCATTCCCCCAAAACCCCAGCATCACCGAAACCTCACCATCAGATTTTTAGTGTCATATCAGGATACTCATGGGGTGTGGTCGTACCCCTCCGCAGAGGTGCAGTCGGTGTATTCTATAGCCCCAGCCGACTGAGCAATACTGCATCTGACGAGAATCGAACCGTCTATTGTCGGAAATATTCTAAAGAACTAATCTACTTGGTATCACTCAAAGGTGAGTGCCCAACTATTTATTTATCTTAAACTGGACAAAGATCCAAAGTTTAGTGAAACCCCATGGGGATCAAACTCACTACACAGTAGTTATAGTCTCCTCAGTTCGCCCACTAAGCATTGTCCCACGAAGAATCTTCCAGCGTAAATTCTTGAACATTTTTTACAGTATTTTTATTGATATCGTAAATATCAAATTGCGAAATTAGTGATCTTATCATGCCACCCAACCACTCAACAAAGTATCACATAGTAAAAGGATAAGGACGTGATATCTGTTTTATGGAGAGTGTGTGCGGATTTGAATCTATGAGTTGACTGATCAGTGTGGTTATATGTGTGTATAATTTATTGAGACATTACTGCATTCCAGAAGGTAAGAAGTATTCCTTTTTTACGAGGAACACACACATACACACACACACATCTATATACACAGACACACACACACACACACACACACACACACACACACACACACACACACACACATATATATATATATATTCTTACATACACACAGAGACACAGACATACACAGACGCATAAAGACATACACACACTCACTCAGAAGTGCAAACCCCCACACACACAAATATATATGTATATGCATGCACACAGACACAGACACGCACACACATATATACTCATGCATACACACACACATACATGCGAACACGAATACACAAAGAAACACATATATATATATACATATACAAGCACGTTCACACATGTGCAGACAGACAAACACGCGCACAAGCACACACATACGCATACAGACACACACACGCACACACATACGCATACACACACACACACACACACACACATAAAAATACACCCAGAGAGACATAGAAAAATATGCATTTAAATACACGGACCCCCCCCCCACACACACACACTTATACACATCATCATCGTGCTGATAGCACGGAATCCTTTGACTTTCTCTGTCCATCCGTCCCTATAATCCATTGCTCCTGGCAGATCCTCAAAACTTTAAGTCGATTTCTTGTGTAGTTCCCACCTGGCTTTTTCTCTAAGCGTTTCATTTGAGTCCAGGTGTTGCAACCATACAGTAGCACCGTCACGGCCACATAGATAGATTGGAAATATAAATGTGATGTGTGCTTAAAAAGTATCAAGATAGATTTGTTTTTATGGCATCATTGCAGAAGAACAGCCGTGGGACTATTTAACCAATAGCAGGGGGATAGGGGTTTTTGATAACTTTCCCAAGTGTAATAGTTCAAAAGGAAGAGTAATTGAGCGACTAAGGTTCGAACCCGCTCACTAAAGTGTCACAATCCAGCATTAAAACCTCAACGCCACAGAAGCTATATTAACGGAAACAGAAATAAACAGTATATTAAACTCTCCCCCTTTTCTTTTGTTTACAAAATACCTCCATTCAACGCATAAAAAACATCTCTGAACGTCTTCTTTTTGCAAAGTCTGAACGCGCAGCATTGTATTTCTTTTAATATCCTCCACGTCCACAAATATTCACCTTTAGATGAATTTCCAATTTAGAAAAGAAAAAAAATGTTTCATGGCGTTTGGTCAGAGAGTAAGAAAACTGTTGCACTTGCACAATTCTATGTTTCGTCAGAAACTGCTATCTAAAAAGTATCGAGAATTGGCACTGAGTCAACTGGATGAAGTAATAATACCCTTTCATCACCACTTTAATAAATGATTTACTTAGCTGTGCACACATCTTCATTTAAATTTTATGTTTTTTTATATTTAAATATGTAAACCTTATTTTTATCCCACCTCAAATATATATATTGAAAGGATAGATTTGTAGTGTATCAGACGGCATGATAGAAATGTGTGGAAAGTTGGATAAATTTAGATGTGTGATATTTCGTTAGGCTTTATTTGAAGAAGTTAGGGATGAAATAACTTTACACACATTTCTATCATATATATATATATATATATATGAAGTAAGATCAATATATATATATACATATATATATATATATATATATATACTAAATTTATTTTAGATTTATACATATTCTATGATTCCGAAGGTGTGAAAAAAACCCAGATAATACAATTTGTAAATAAAAAAAATATCCTGCAAACCGGTATCTGGGAAAAATTCCATAAAAAAAGAAAAGACTATAAACATTCGTACAGCTTGAAAATAATCAATCAGCCCCGCAATGCCAAGTCAAAAGAAAAAAACACCGATAGAATAACTTTAGCTAAACGTAAGAGTGCTCAATACACTAAGTAGAGCGAGATACAACTACCTGCTGAGTTAGAAGTAATCTCCTTGCGTTTCACCTGACCAGAACATCAGGATAAACTCCAGTTTGGTAAAACCTTGGTAGATTACTTCTGACTCAGCAGGTAGTTGTATATATATATATATATATATACTAGATGACGTTAGGTGCCCTTTGTACTGCTATCCATGATGACATTGATCTTTTATATTGTCAGGAGATTCTTTTTAGTATTTCATAGTTATCAACACGACATCAAAAATTTGGTTGATTTAAAAATTACCGTGGAATGCCGCTCCGACAAAAATTTCGTACACCGGCAAATTGTACTAGAAATTGCATTATTCTTTACGGTGGCGCTTCTTAAGTGTTTTGCTCTAATACAAATCTTTTTATGACATGCAATCTTTGCTGGATCAGGAATTATATGCGTACAGACAAATCTAATGAGAATTTTTGTTATGAAACAACGCTCGTGCGGACATTGATAGATAGAGTGATATGAACAGATGTAATAGATAGACATGAACAGACTGGAATAGATAGATATGAACCGACTGGGATAGATAGACATATAGATAGATAGATCCATGTGTTCTTTATTATCTACTCAAGGATGTTAGGGAAAACAGGATACCATTCAAATAAAAAAAAAAAATAACAGAAAAGTAACTGAACAATACGTTTGATGTCGGTGGTGACACAAGTAGTCAAATTGGTGGGTGTTGAAAGAGAATAAACGAAGAATAATACAAACGATATTTGTTCTAAAGAATGCTGTGTCAGTCAAGAATTGTTAATGAAACACAATGACAGACTGTACAGAAAATATCAGAGACGTCTGCTTTGTTTTTCCATCAAGTTCAGTATCACAGCTAAAAACGATTGCTAAACAGTAAAGATCTAAAGTTTCAACACAGGCGACGTTTTAGTCAATCGCATTTATACGCCACTCGTTTTATTTTATTTCATTTTCTAACTTCTGTATTGTTAGAAATTTTGTAAAAGTGACGATTACTGGAGCGACGTTATTTTGAGAACATTTATTACTATGAGAAGAAGGTTATCACGTTATTCGGTGACGTCAAGTTGAAAGCAAGGTTCCCGCCATGTCACTGAAGTTAAATTGCCTATCGTTTTTATGAGTTTTGGTTTTGCAAACACTATAATTTTACTGTAACGCCGATATATATATATATATATATATATATATATATATATCCCAATCCCTCCGCAGGCACGAGCCAGATATGATGCAAGGTCAATTTTTTCAGCAAAGTTTAACAGGTTTGAATTCAAAGTTTTCTTTCCTCTAAAGCAGTTACCATACCAAGATTAAAGAGCCCAGTCTACCCTACGATTTTTCCTCAGCTGGAGAGAGAATAGTTGGATGCAAACCTAATCGTATTAGCATTATGTGAAGTAAAAACAGTCTTGTTTAGGATTTGAACTTGGGTCACCACAAAAACCTTCAAAAGAATACTCAAAATTCAGAAACACGTGTAAAAGCAAAAAAAAAAAAAAAAAAACTGAAACCAAATTCACTTGCGGACCTATAATTTTAAAGTATATATATATATATATATATAAGTCTGTGTTTATGTGTGTTGGACAACGATTAAAGCGATTATTAAAACTGTTAAAATCCCTGCCATCACAAACCTCTTGTACAACTGCCAGTTTCTCAACCCAAGTCGATCATCATGTAATTGTTGCTCATTTTTTTGACAATTAAGTAGCTCTATCCTAGATATTGAGTACATGAAAAAGCATTCTTACTTAATAAAAGAAACCCAACAACAATTAGCAGAAAATTAAGAAAGCCCTGAGAGAACAAACTACGCCCACTAAAATAAAAAAGCTAGAATAGAAGCGAAGTCAATCCAATAAAAGCAGAAATTCGATAGAAGATAAACATTTATTATTATCATAGCAGACAGTAAATGATGTCAGAGGAAGAAAAAGCCTATCGAGAGCAAAACTAAAAACTGTCAGCCAAGAAGAAAGACGTCAGATTTGGAAAGAACACTTCAAGAATCTGATTAGAAATATTTCTGAAATTACAGATAAACACATAGAAAATTTTATAAACAAACCTGGGCACATGAGGAAGAACTAGATACAGTCTTGAAGAAAATAAAAACAGAAAAGTTACAGGATTCGACTAAATACCTCCTGGATATGGAAGACAAGCAGTAGCCGTGTCGGTACTACTGAGTAGTTGCACCACTTGGAGTCTAACGATACAAAATACCGTAAAACATCGTTTGTACAGCTACTTGCATCCCATCTCACAAACCATTCAAGTAAGACGAACAAGATGTGCTGGGCACTACTGATAAAATAAGGACATACACATAAGCGACGTTTTCCCATTGACTCCAACAATTGGACACATCATTGATGGCTGAATAGCAAAGACTTACATACATCAGCTCTGTGCCGACACTAAATGCAGTCAAGAGGACTTGCCAAGAGCAATGTCCAATGGGGACGGAGAGTGAGAGAGTCAATGGATTCCGTGCTATCAATACGATTTGTTGTTGTTGATGATGATTATGATGATGTTGTTGTTGATGATGATTATGATGATGTTGTTGTTGATGATGATTATGATTATGGAGGTGCACGTGGTGTAATGGTTATCGTCGCAGGATATGGACCTGACTGATTGCATTTCACATCGCACTAATACCCTTGGGAAAGGTATGAATCCAAATATTCTCCCTCCAGCTATGGGTAAATAGTAGGGCAGACTAGGTTCTTCAGCCTTGGTGAGGCAACTAGTCTAGGAGAAGGAAAACTCTTAATTCAAACCTGTTAAACTCCGCTTAAAAATTGACCTTGTGTCATATCCTGCCCGAGCGGAGGGGTTGGTAAATATGATGATGATGGTAAAGAAAACAAGAAGAATTAAAATCAAAGAGCAAGCCATAGAGATTAAGTAGTGTAGTCTACCAAGTTTCAGAATTTCTCGTTACTCTGTTGTAATACCAGATCACGCAAAGTACACAAACACACACCTGCAGTAACAGGATGCGATATAAGGTCGATTTAACGTATGGACCCTAAAAGGATGAAACCATTTTACAGATGGTGAGGTGCACTATGACAAAAAGTATCCAGCCCTGTCAGTATTCCAGCTTTAGGGGCGCCTTGGGCATCACTTGAATCTCTGCTTTTTAGACGAGAGAGGTGTTACCAGAGAGAGAGAGAGAGAGAGAGAGAGAGAGAGAGAGAGAGAGAGTTCTTTGACTGAGACATAAATCTTGTTAGAATATATATACCATGAACTATATATTTTTTTCCACACACACATACACACACAGATAGATAGATAGATAGTTTTGCATTTGATTACGTTAGTGTTTTCTAAATAGATTTCAGTTTTTCTCATAAAATTCGTTAATATGTTTTCTTAAAATATATATTTCAACAACCCCGGAAGAGTAAACATTACGAACACAGCATGATGTTGGATAAAAATTGCTTTTTTACATCCGTTTATTAATCAAAAACAATTCTGAAAATACTCACTGGCAAATACATACAAACAAACGGGAAATGACTTGTAGATTTGATAATATTATAACGTTGTGTTTTGTAAAGCGCAAATTATTTTATTTTATATAAACGTTTCACCGAATTGCTAAATCACTTTAGAAAACTTTAATGGTTCTGAAAAGCAGAAAGAAGAAAAAGTGCTCATATCACAAATAGTTCAATCGACTAAAACTTCTCTTTGTATTGTTGATGTTATTATCCCGATGTTTCGATCACTCTATCCTACAGCCTTCCTCAGACGTATAACATTATTTTTTATGGAATCAAACTATTCCTTACTGATTATAAACGGACAAAGGCTGAAGAATGAATCGGTGGAAACATTGTTAACACTGTCAAGAATACGAATAATTGTTCGAACAATTTCTTACATGTTGAATGCTCTTCTCAAAATCTGAAATATTGCTACCTCCTCATGGGGATAGTTTTAACACACGATTTGTTTAACGTGAAGATTAACGTGTACTAAAATTGACCTTCACACCCGATTAATAATCACTAGGTCTTCTTTAGTGCAATGGAAGTAACGTTACAAGATTTGTTATCTCCAAAACTAAATTGAATTTTCGCAAAGTTATTAATTATAAAATATGTTAAATTCAATATATATATATATATATATATAAAGTTAGGATAGCTTACACACAGAGTCAACGACGCTAGGTGACTGAGTTGCTTGATCGCATTGACGATAAACCGACAGTGACCAGACGGCGTTGACACACACACACACACACACACACATACACACACATATATATATATATATATATATATATATATATGTGTGTGTGTGTGTGTGTGTGTGTGTGTGTGTATTTGCATTACCTTATGTATATCTATATATCTGAATGTTGCCATGTTAGGATTTATTGATATGTATATCTAAGTTAGAACACACACACACACACACACACACACACACACATATATATATATATATATATATATATATGCGTGGGTGCGTGTATATGTACGTGTATGCGTGTGTGTGTATATGGTTGGTGGGTGTTTGTTTGTGACTGTGTAGTTCCTTGAAACTGTAAAATAGCCTCATATCTGATTCCAGCTGTTCTTTTTAAGAATTGCTATTTGCTTAGATAGTTACACCTGTCAAAATTCCATCATATTATTTTTCCATATTGTTCACTCACTGTTTTTTTTTCAACTATGGATATTCGATATTCGGGGGTGGGGAAGCCAACAAAAATATCCACGTGTCGGAAATAAATATTGACTGTGTTTTTGGTAAAAAAAAGGTTTTCACACACAAACACACACACATATATGTATATATATACCAATTGGCTACAGGGTGTGGATTATACAGACGTCCTTAAAAAAACACACGATTTAAAAGTTCTTATTATTAACAGACCACCAACAATCTACTTCTTTTAGTGGAAGTCTTGTCATACATAATACAACAAAATGATTTATCCCGTAACCTTGTTTGGTTGCGGGGGCGCTACTCATATCGCGGGTATTGGGCAGCAACGCTCTGGCCAATCCCATCCACCTTCCACGTCTGGTTTGAATTCATTTTTTCTTCTCTTAGAACATTTGCCTTAACAATGTTAAGTCTGCCTTAATATTTACTGGTAGCTGGAGAGAGAATAGTTGGATTTCTACCTACCCCAAAGGTATTGGTGCTTTGTGAAATGCAGTCTCGTTCAGGATTTGAACTTGGATAGCCGAGTTCACTTTCTATGACGGTAACCGTTACGCCAATGGTGCTTCCAATGAGCACCAAAAAAAAAAAAAAATTAACGTAACCAAAATCATTATATCAGTTATTTTTCCTCAGTCATCTACATTTTCCAAAATCTCTATTGTTAATTGTTCTACTTATAACAAAAACTATCATCTTTATAGTCAGCTTATAAAAACGGATTTTTTTTACATATCAACGTCTATATTGGTCGCTGATTCGC
Organism: Sepioteuthis lessoniana; assembly: GCA_963585895.1. NCBI lineage: Eukaryota > Metazoa > Mollusca > Cephalopoda > Myopsida > Loliginidae > Sepioteuthis > Sepioteuthis lessoniana. The sequence goes on from OY757905.1 coordinate 83,619,156, forward strand.
TCTTAGTGTAATGTTTATCGTCGTAAGAAATGGAATCGGTGGCCTGATTTAAAAATCCTTGGTTTGGCCGTTTACGTTTCACTTCGCACAAATACCTTTTAAAAAGACAAGAACCCATCTGTTCTAAAAGCTATGAGTAAATAGTAGAGTAGACTTGTTTCTTCAGCCTTGGTTAAAGCAACCTGTCCAGAAAGAAAACTTTGAATTCAAACCAGCTTAAAAATCGACCTTGTGTCACTTCCTGCCTGTATTGAGGTGCTTGGGTAAATACATACATAGGTCTTGGATTGAAGTTTCTTGTGAATCAACACGAATTATAAAATGGTGAGTGTTTTCATTTCAACGGATTTAATAAAACCTCAAGGAGAATTGCAAGGGTAAGGAGAGAGAAAGAGCGAGAGAGAGAGAGAGAGAGAGAGAGAGAGAGAGAGAGAGAGAGAGAGAGAGAGAGAGAGAGAGATAATACTGTACTATCAATGAAATAATCTGACAAGAAAACATGAATGTTAGAATGTTACATCAAATATCAATGTTTGGAAAACTCACCAGTAGTTTTAATTATCATGACAATATCAAAATGATAAAAGCGTGTTTCACGGCAGGAGAAGCCATTGAAGGATTTGGGTCTCCTGATAATTGGTAGTATGGTAAAATAATATTACGTGAAAAAAAGGATTCCAGACTTATAGTTCACAGTCAACCGGGATTAATTATATCGTTAGTTTGCTCTTGTTATGCAAATGAAAGATAGGTACAAACTGCAGGATTCTTAAGTGCTAAATTGACTGTAAGAAGAAAGTGTAAACTTTATAGGTGATCAGGGGCGCTTGCATCGTGTGGAATAATGGTTAGAAAGCTAAGTTCACATTTGAGTGATGGTTGATTTGGTTTCTTTGTTTAATAGCATGTCAACCTTCGAAGGTTATTTAATGCCAAAGCCAATCTTGTAGAAAAGAGTAGTGGTATTTTTAACCCATTGCTGGAGGTATAAGGGAGGGGTCATACCTTTCCTGAAAGTAAACTTAATAACGTGCCTTGAGTTCGAACTCACTTGGTACACTATCACAGTCCAACACTTGTACCGCTGTGCTACGGGAACAATCCTCTCGAATAATGTGTTTGACTCTCACTAGGTTCCCCGTACTTATGGTCTTTTGCTGAAGGTAAGCTTAGTTTTTAGGGTACTTCGCTTGGTCAAATGGTTGGCAGGTTTGGCTATCAGACCACGGTTAATGATTTCGATTCTCACTGGGTGCTCCATACTTCCGGACTTGTGTCAAACTAGAAAACTTTTTATTCTCCTTGCGGAACCAATGATATATGACCTCTCTATATGTTGTAACGCGTTAATACTGATGTAATACACCGACAAATGAGCTGAGAACGTTTTAGTATCCCCTTGTACATATTCCTAAGTTACAAAACACATGTTATAATTTGAATGTTTTAATTAGAATAAACTTTCCTAGAAAGTCGACAAATGTTTTCGTCTCACCCAAACATTTCTTTTTGTTTGTTTGTTTGTTTGTTTGTTCCCTAATCTATTTCCAAAACAAAGAATCAGCGGGGCTTTCGATGGCGTAACTGAAAGACAGTGTGTTTATTAAACAGGGAACGGTAATAACAGCGGTAACCAATTAGGGATATGTCAGTTTCGAAGCGTGTCAGTCACTTCCTGTAGATAATTACCGGAGTAATGGAAAGAAGAAACAAAGAAACAGATGAAATATTGGGCAATATCAGCAATTTATCTGGAATCTGTTATGTGTTTCGAGTTATTTTTTAGTTCTTCTTTAGTTCTTTATTCGAGTTGCCGTCGGAAATCTGACACGTCACAGGATCCAACATATTCGTCGGAGTACAAATATATCTACTCTCCTTTAAAAGTACCGAGTAAAAAGGCGAAATGGGTGTTTCTTCCTCCTAAAAACAAATCTAAGTTTATCACTGAAAAAACTTGGATACTTATGTGAGAAAGAAAAACGATCCAGAACAAAAGAAAACTCACAATGAAATACATTTTACTATCTAAGATATCTATTTTTTTGACTGGAAATAATCATTCTGCTCACAGACAACCATCTCTACTGACGATACCTGCTATCTAAAAGGATAAGAGTTAGTTTTATTGCCGAATTCCTGAGGTGCTTCCTTTAAGAAAGAGAATAACGATGGGGCTCGAACAATTTTTACCACTGCACATCGGGAAAAGTTACCATCTTAAATTGACCTGGTATTATATATAAACTTGTAGGTGGGTAAATACTGTTATCTAAACAACAAGAATCTGTGATACAAGAGAAGTTCAAATACCGTAATTATGCGTATATATATATATTCGTGTATAATACGAGCCCCTAACTTTGAGCGCCGAAATTCCGAAAAAAATCTCTAGTATATAATACGCACTGAGTAGTCTATTTCATACAAAAGACAAATCTGGTTTAGCAAACCTAAAGAACGCAAATTAAGAATTCCATTTAGTATTATACTCACACTGTTACTCGAACCTCTTACTAAAAAATTCTAAAGTTTTGGAATCTTCAAAACATAATGTGCAAAAACCATGATTTACGTTGCCTTTTGTAGTAGATACACCTGTCTCGCCACGAACCATAAAAAAATGGCCTGCTATGGGGCTCAAATATCTAGAAATTACTTTTAGGAAAAACAGTGTTTTCAATAGATGTAACGTTTTATTTTTACTTGTAATAAAAGTAGTTTTTCATTAATTGAATACCTTCAATTAAATAACTTTAGAGTCTGACTATAGTGAAGATTCTTTGCATATAGTGTTTCTGTATACTGACAGAAAAATGTCAAGCGTTACGAGAAATGACAAGAGTCACGAGTATAGAGAATCTCTAGAGCTCGGTACAGAATGGAAATATCCTTGCGTAAACTCCTTATCAAAGTTTACTGCTTACATCAGAAAAAAATGTGGACATTCGACATTGTCAAATAATTTAGCAAAATTCAAACCAAGGAGTATGAGCACTAGTTGGAGGAGAAGGCCTGTGATTATAAATCAATCAAAATACAGCTTTAACTTAACTACAAAGCGATATTAAAGAAGTCACCTGTGCATATCAACACGATTCTTTTGCTGTTCTAACAATGTGTACATTGTTCCTCCTGTTGTTACACACATGACTCTGAGTATAGAATATAAAGATATTTTCCAAATGAAAATTTTGAAATATGTTATATTAAATTCTTTTAAAATTATATTCAACTTTTATGTAATTAGAAATATTACTAATGGTCATGTCACGCTGAAAGGAGCGGTCGCACCACACACAAATCACCGAAGTTAAGCAGCTATGAGTCTGCTTGGTACTTAAATGGGGGAACGCTTAATAACAGCAAGTACCAAAGTCTTGTGAGTCGAACAATGCAATAGTTTAGTAAATAAAAACAATTGATAACGTGATTGGCGAGCGAAGCTGACTATTGTTAGTGAGTACGCACAAAACAGCTTAGTCAACGACAGTAACAGGGTAGGAGGTGCACGTGGTGTAATGGTTATCGTCGTAGGAAATGGACAAATCCTGAACGAGACTGATTGCATTTCACATAGCACTATTACCCTTGGGAAAGGTACGAATCCAATTATTCTCCCTCCAGCTATGGGTAAATAGTAGGGCAGACTGGGGTCTTCAGCCTTGGTGAGGCAACTAGTCTAAGAGAAGGAAAACTTTGAATTCAAACCTGTTAAACTCCGCTTAAAAAAATTGACCTTGTGTCACATCTTACCCGTACGAAGGAGTTGGTTAATCTGTTTAAAAAGATTATTCGTAGTAGTCATTTGAAACATGCCATAAAATAAAGCAACTAAACTAGCCCATAGAATAAGTATATATTTCATATTAAATCTTTTTTGTTCTTGTTTTTAGAATAGCAACAACAATGAAAACGGTTTTTCATTATTGCAAATAACTTTAATTAAATAACTATATTTAATTATGTTATTAATAAGAAAATCTGGTTGAATAAAGTGTGATAGTCGTCTGAAGATAAATTATTTTTTCCCTTTATAATCTAATTCAATCTCAGATGAACAAATATATTTTAATAATCTAATAAGTCTTGGAGCTAAGTGTTGTACAGTGGTTAACCATGTTAACTATACTGAAAAATGTATTTTATAAACGATACGAATTGAGTATTTATTTCGTCTTAATTGCCCTCTGCTGCATTATGATCTCAAAACACCCGGAGCGCATTGCAAAAGACGTTACAATATGGAATCGACTAAATCATATCGTTATGCTATTAAATACCACTTCCATTAGACCGTCTTTTTCATTAACGATGTCCTCGAGCTAGAAGTCAAATTAATAAGGAGTCAATTACTTCAATTATATCAGTGCCTAATTTAAGTCTCTATCTACTGTCTGCTCTGATTTCTCAATGAGTTGTATTTTTCAAAACAACTCTACTTTCATTTGTACAGCGATATCTATGTGAGTCACTGAACAGAAAGTTAATATTTTGAAACAGAGTAGGTAGTATTGTCATTTGATGGGATTCAGTAATTTCAAGAAATAAACTGATTCAGTTTTTAATTGTTCTCTAAGTTCAAAGGAAGATATTTGAAAATTTTTTCAATTTCAGTTTTCTGCCATAGATTGTCAGTTAAGAAAAGAAAAAAAAATCTTTTCGTACCCGGACGATATCTGCTCCTTTATGGTTTGGTAATGTTTGTTTGTTTAACGGCACGTCACCCTTTATGGTTTATTTTAATGCCAAAATTAATCACCGTGGCATAATGGTTAAATCGCGAGACTTCGGAATTGTAATAAGCGAGTTCGAACTCCAGTCATGCTATTACCTTCACTTTTGAACTAATACCCTTGGGAAATGTATGAACCCCGTTTTCCTCCCCGTAATAGTAAATAGTACCTTTACTGGTCTTCAACAAGGATCGTTTTGGAATTGAATAAACCACGGAGGTTGATATGTCATTAAACAAACCAAAAACACAAATAATTTGCACGCGGCTATACAGTTTCAAGTATTTCTATTTAACATAATAATTCTAGTTTCCAGAAAATGTTCCTATTTGATAATAATTATTTGTTTGCACACAATTATTTGGCTTCAAATATTCATATCTGACATCAATAATTTGCAAGCAATTATATGGTTTGAGTAAAATAATTAAAGTTTCATGTAATTATTCTTAATACAAATAATTTGTACACAGTTCAATTTGACTCAGATGGGACACGAACACTTACAGCCACTCCCGGTTAGAATTGATCTGGGAATAATGGCACCCCCCCTAGAACTCCAGAAATAGAATCTTACTACTATCTTCTTTAAGATTCCTTTCCGAAGGTGCGTAAGGTATATTGGTTATCGGCACGAAGAATAGAATCAGTGAGCCGAGTTCAAATTCTGATTGAAACTGATTTCTCTTTATTTTCTGTAGTAAAGCTACTCTTCGTAACCTCCATACTAGAGTTAGTGCTTTACGAGAGAATGTTTCACTAGAAATGCAAATGTGGGAAAACAAAGAAACCAGCAATCCGCTTAAAGTTTGAATCAAGAAATACAGGGCAACTTGGCCCAGCGGTTTGAGTGTTCGCCAATGGCCCGGGAGACCTGGGTTCAATCCCAGGTCGAGTCATACCAAAGACTTTAAAAATGGAACTTGATACCACCTTGCTTAACACTCAGCATTATAAGGTACGGTTCAAGGGTAAAGTGGAGCAATCCTGGGAATGGAGTAGCGCCCTCCCCTACACCTTGGTGTAGTAGCTATCGAAAAGGGAGCCTTCGGGTCACCCTCGACTATGGTCGCTAACTTTACTTTACTATACCTGCCAGTGGCCTAATGAGTAGAATGTCTGCCAATGGCCCGGGAGACCGGGGTTCAATCCCTGGTCGAGTCATACCAAAGACTTGAAAAATGGTACTTGATTCCGCTTAATACTCAGCATTATAAGGTAAGGATCAAGGGTAAAGTAGAGCAATCCATTTCAGTGTAGTAGCTATTGAAAAAGGAGCCTTCGGGTCACCCTCGACTACGGTCACTTACTTTTTATACCTAAAAGAGGGATACTTAAGTCTAGAATGGCAGACCTTATCTGCAGGAAAAAGTTACACATTACCCACTGTGAGATGAGGTCGACACTGGTTACTGTATTAAGGCTTAAAGAGCCCAGTCTTAAAAGAAGATATTAGGAACTATTAATGTAAAAATTAAAATAGCCTATTTACGTATGTAGCGTTAATGGTTTTGTAAGTGTATCTGACATTCCGAAATTAATTGAAGATATATTAGCGACCATTTTCAGTCACCATGTTGTTCTGTAAAGGATTCGACTTTCTTCTTTTCTTTTTAACTGAAGAATACCGAAATGTGGTAACAACTTCAGAAACACAGAGTCCAATCCTCGGAAAAAAAAACAGAAGTTTTTTTTTTGTCGGGTTTCGAATCTGTGTTAAGACTGGAATTTCGTAAATGTCTCCTTCCATTCCACAAGGAGAATGTTTCCAAAAATAGTTCGGAATTTAGGGTTAAAGCAGTTTAAGGGGGTGGTGTTGAGACCAGTCAAGCGGGAATGCTCCAGCAGCCATAACTGGAGACCCCTTTAATTAGATTATACGTAGGGACAAGAAAAATAGAGGAAATAAGTAAAGTCTTTTGAAACAATGAGGCTGATGAATTTTGACATGTTGACTAAAGGCTCAAATCTTTTTATAAGCGAGAGAGGGAAATGAATGTTCAGTGAGTTTCCGCAGACGTCATGTTGATGGGATCATTTTCTACACGTCCTCATCACACGTGAAAAACAATTAAAAGCGACATCTCAAGAATTACTTTAATCTTTTGCTTTAATTTGCATTAGTTAATTAAGTCATTTTCTTTTTCTTTTCTTTTTTTTAACATTTATTAAAAGAAAATTCCATTGGAAAATACATATTTACTAACTGATGACGAAGTGCACGTATGGACGCCTATTTTTTTTTTTTTTTTTTTTTTTTTTGGTAGTTTAAAACTTTATAATATTCTTGGCATTTTATAAAAAAAATTGTCGGAATACGGTCTTTCATATTCACCTTAATACAAAAAATGTTTATAAAATTTACAACCGTAGATTAAACTCTTTTTACTTCCCCTGATTGGGATGTATTATTTAATGTAAAAACTCTGAGTAAATATAACTGATATGAAAAGATATAGAATTTTCATTCGTTTTTATGCTTATTTCATTTTATTCTATTTTATTTTATTTATTGATTTTGCATGTGAACGATATTTGTTGTATAGATGTCTGTAAGTGTTATTAATATACCGTTGATTGAAAATAATTCTTTTGATTATTAAAAGCTTCAAAAACAATAGTCTGTCTACAATACTTTATACAGGTTTTCGACCTTTTCTTCTTTTTTGCAAAAAATATATATTTTTTTTAGTTTAATTCAGAAGACATGCAGTTTAAGTAGCATAGAACTCAAACATACGATTCAAAAGACGAATGATTACGATCCTTTTGATTACTATTCATGATTGTTGTAAACAAAACACAAAAACTGATCAATGAGAGTAAGTTTGTTTGTCTTTTATTTTTTGGTTATTTGTTTGTTTTTTCTCTTTGTTTTTGTTTTTTGCTTTTTTTATATAGAAGTTTTGGGTTGTTTCTTTCAAATAAAAAAATTTTAAAAGAAAATTTTTAGATTTTTAATTTATATTTTCACAAATGGTTTGTGAAGTTTCCGCTTCCAAAGTCCACGTACTTTGGCCATATCAAATGGATATGTCTTTAAAATAACACAGACAACCTACAGTAGTCAATCTATTATAATTATTGAATAAATATCAAGTACATAAATGTTTACATAAGATTACTATGGTGTGTACTTTTATAAATGTAAGAAATTATGTCATTAGAATATTGTGGCTTTTAAAGGTAGAAAATAGTTTGTTAGTTTAGATATAATTTGACGTAGAAGTTTCACCGATTGAGTAAAGTAATGTAATTTTTTTTAATATAATAAGCAAATACAGCAAACTAGCACAAAAGGAATACAAGAGTTGGCTCTGATTAGATGGAAAAGATGATCCAATCAGTATCCGTTGGTTCCTGTTAGTTATGTTTCTTAAAGTTCACGAAACGAAGAAGTTCACCACTGCTGAACTTCGATTAATCTATTAAAGATAAATTTATTGAATTTATGATTGTACCGCTAGATTCATTCAAATTTTTTTTTTACAAACAAAATACGGTATTAGTAAAACTATTAAATAATCTCCCTAATCAAATTCTAATGCAATACTATTACTATCAAATAAAACGTTTGTTGTTCAGAACGAAGAGAGGGCGATTTTATAAATATAATTTTTTCATAAATATATTCTATGAAATATAAAAAATACATTACTTTTCACACAAAAGATGCATGGTTGCTATAAATATTAAATATATTCAAAGAAGACATTGAAATCTTGGTTTTGGTTTCTCTTTATGTCTGGTCCAAAATATAAAACATTTATATTCAGATTTAAGTGTCTTGTCTTGATGTTTTTGAACATTAAAATACCTTAATGTCTATTCCTTTCCGTTTCTGGCAATTTTATTTGTGCTTCGTATGAATGCTTGTGTTGTTGCTCTTTTTATTTAAAAGTTAATTGACGTTATTTTGTCATCTCGTTCTATTTAAGCATTTTAATGGAAATCACATGAAAAACGTTTGGTCGGTGACTGACTTTCTTACAGCATCTCAAAAGAGAAGAAATAACCGCATTTTATTACATTTTATTTCATTTTCAATTTTAAGCAATTCAAAATAAATAGAAAAAAATATGTCAAGGCACTCTAAAAATTATTTTAGTTGTTTTTGAATCTTTATTGAACCTTTAACCGTCGCGGGCGATAACATTTGAATTCCTTGCGCCATGCCAAGTGTGACTTTTGTCGAGTTTTAAACAACGTTCCGTTTCTTGGTCTGTGTTTTTCACCGGCTGAGGAATCTCCAAATGGAAGATCCCCTTCTGTAAAACCCAAAATATAATTCTAACTATTTTTTTGTGCAGTAACAGCCTGTCCTATCCAAGCAGGATGTAAACGACGTTGGAGTAGTAGTACATGCTTAGGGTCGAATCGAAGAGTCAAATATTCGATAGGACTGTGTAAAAAGAAAGGTTGTTTTTTTTTGCACACGATCCTATCGAATACGAATAATTTTTAAACAATTCTATTTGACTCACAGATGAGACCCTAACAGGTACTACCACTCTTGATCAGAGTACTGACAAAAAAGAGTACTCCCCAAATCTCTAGAACTTGAGCCTCACCATTATATGCAGTTTGGTATCCTATTTAGAGCACACCTTTGGAGGGTACTCCTCTGCAAAAAGGGTAAAATCAGCGTATTTTATGTCCCATCGACAGGGCGAAAAGAAACTTGGGGAACGATGTGCCAAATATGTGAAATCGCAAGAAGAATATGTAGAATATCAGATATATTTCATAGCTGTAAGCCGTTTCTTTCTTGGTTTTGCAGAGAACTTTTCAGCACTGCTTTGCTCCAGTTTTACTTGTGAGAAAGTAAAACAGGATATAAGATTGATGCCACATGTTACCACATGTCATTGGGTGGAAACTGATTTCAGACGAAAACAAGCTAATTCTTGTAAAATCAACGCTAACCACAAAGTTTAATAGTTTTTACAAAATTAATTTCGATCAAATCACACGTAAACTTCTTTTTAACTTAAACTGCTTTTAGGGTCTATGTGAAAAAAGTGTTCTGGGGTAATCATTTCGCTAACACACGTGTACGTACTCAGTTGACCTCATATTTTTTCTAATATTTTCCGCTAATTCTCTATGATTCTAATTTATAAGGATGAATACCCAGAAGTTTTTTTTTTAATTCAAACCTTATAATAAAATATAATTAGTTGTAGCCTTGATTTAAACAGTCATTATACGGATCAATACAAATGTTTGGTTAAGAAAATATTAATTATTTATATGCCTATTTCATTGTTATTTTTTCATTAGTATTATATACCAGTCTTCGGTAGCAAGAGAGGGAATCAATTGTTGATTAATCAAATTTTTTTTTTGTTTTTTATTTTTGTTTTTATTTTTTGTTTTTTGGTTTATTGTTATCATTACTCCTTGAGAGTTTTTCACATCAGCGTTAGCAGATGGCCTTTCACTGGAGTCTGAGTGACAGCAAGTCTCCTCAAGTCTCCAGGACTCTTCTCAGTATTCTGATTGATCACGGTCTTCACTCGTCCTTTTATTTCTAAGTCCTCCAGTCCCTTTATTAATCCTTTGGTGACTGTACCAAGAGCACCAATTATAATTGGTATAAACGTCATTTTCATGCTCCACAGTTTTTCAGTTCCCTAGTAAGGTCGAGGTATTTTATCATTATTACTATTATTATTATTTTAGGAGCGGTGATAGAAAAGTTAGCTCACACATTCAGTTCCGTAGTAAGGTCGCGGTATTTATCCTTCTTTTCATTTTCTTTTAATTTTACTCTGTGGTCAGCCGACACAGCAAAGTCTACAATTCTGAAAGTTCTCTTTCTTTTTTTTTTTTTTTGTTGATTATTATAAGATCTGGTCGTGTGGCTGAGATTAGATGATGCGTTTGTATCTCAAAATCCCAGAGGAGTTAATGCGTCTCATTCTCCAGGACTGATGCTGGGTTTTGCATATACCATTTGTTCATGTGCTCAAATCGAAATTTCTTACACAATTCCCAGTGGATCACCTTGCCCACCCAGTCGTATCTAGTCCTATACTTTTTCTGTGCTAATTTGCTGCATTCACTTATTTATTTATTTATTATTATTATTATTATTATTATTATTATTATTATTATTATTCCTTGCAAGTTTTGCACATCAGTGTTAGTTGGTGGCTTTTCACTGGAGTATGACTAAAAGCAAGTCTCCTTAGATCTCCTGGACTCTTCTTGTCAATCTTAACAATGCTGTTGTCTGGATAGTCTTTTTCTATCTTTTCATTCTCTTATTTTCACTTTGTGCTCCGCCGGAACAGCAAAATCCACATGAATATAAGTTCTTTTTTCTTAACACAAGGTCTGATCTTCTGTCTGGCATTGGGTGATCCGTTTGTATCTCAGTGTACCAGTAAATGTTTTGTGTCTCCTTCTCTAGGATGGAATCTGTTTTGTTCATGCACTATTTGCTAATATCATCAAATTTTAATCTCTAGTAAAATACCCCACCACTGGTTTTCTGGATTCACTTATGTGCTTAACTGTTTCCTCTGTTTCTCTACATAACCAATAATTTATCTATTGCGTTATTATTATTATTATTATTATTATTATTATTATTATTATTATTTAATTTTTAGCTTTATTTTTGGTTTCTTTCTATCATTCATCGGGTCTTTACCCAAGACCTAAGGTAAAGAAAGTTCGTGGTTATATGTAATCTCTGTTTTCTGCTGCCGGTTTCGAGTGAAATTTTTCTGTCATATTGATGGTACTCACCTAAGGAGATGAATATTTAGTTAACCAAAGTGATTTTTTTGGTATTTAATATAGGTAGGAACTGCCAAGTATCTTGTTAAAGTGTTTATTTCTTCTTCTTCTTCTTCTTCTTCTTCTTCTTCTTCTTCTTCTTCTTCTTCTTCTTCTTCTTCTTCTTCTTCTTCTTCTTCTTCTTCTTCTTCTTTTAAATTATTATTATTATTATTATTCTAATCCTTGAGAGTTTTTTCACATCAGCGTTAGCTGATAGTTTTTCACTGGAATTTGAGTGACAGCAAGTTTCCTCGAATTTGCCAGACTTTTCTTAGTAATCTGGGCGATCTTAATAATACTGTTGTCTGGATGGTCTCAATTTATCCTCTAATTTCCAAGTATTTACTGTTATAATTATTTGTTTATTAATTTAAACCATATAAATGCTTGTAAAAAAACCGACTCCGGCAAACAGCCCAAATAGGGTGGAAATGCTGTAAAACCAACCAACCAACCAAACAAACAAACAAACAAACAAACAAACAAACAAAAACATTTCAGACAATAAAGATACTTTATATTTATGAGTTGTCTTTTAGCATAACAACTTCAAATGCTCCACTGTAACCGATTTTCTTTAATTATCTCGTTTCTTTCTTGAGTAAATTCATTTAGATGAGAATTAATCTATTTCTGCACACCCATTCCTCCCTAATGCAACTAATTTATCTTAAAATCAAATAGCGTATTTTAAAAAGGAATGTTTTCAGGTGCACTGAAGCTTACTAAGCCAACAAAACGGCTTTAAAACGGTCGCATTAAAAGTTTTAATGCTCTCGTTGTCAAAAATAATTAATCACGGCCTTTTATACCGATCTCAAACAAGGAAAAATAAGGCAACGTCATTTTTATTATTGTGTCCAATAAAGTAACCGTAACTGATCGCGTAATTCTCCTCTTCAATGCATAACTGATTATAACCAGTTGAGAGTAGACATATTTTGGGCATTAAGATAATTCTTCAAGACCTGTTTTTTTTTTTTTTGCTTAGAATATGAAATGTACTGAAGAAAATATATATCCCTGTCGGCTGGGGCTGCAAAATACACCGACTGCATCTCTGCATAGTGGTAAGACAAAGAGCTTCCTGTAAATGACATTAAACTATTTGATGATGAGGCTTCAGTAATGCTGGAGATTTGGGGAATGCAGAGTACCCTTTCATTGTCATCCCTCCCAGGTCTATTCTGGCTTGGAGTGGTAGGACCTGACAGGGTCCTATCAATGGATCAAATAGAACTAAGCTGTGTAATTACGCTCAATTGAATTGTTTGAAATTAATTGTTTTTTTTCATTTAAATTGCGTGCTAATGCTAAACTGAATTATTTGAAATAGAACTGTTTTTGGCATTTAACGGTGTGTAAACAAAAAACTATACCTATACTATACTGAATTGATTGAAACTTTTATCAAAATGACTTAATTCGGCGTTAAATGACCCGAAAAGGGTTGATATGCCATAAAACAAAATAACCAACCGACCAATCAACAAAATATGTCACACAGCTTTGTGTACAATGTGGAACACTGTCTTACTTTTTGTAGACCCTAACCCTAACCCTAACCTTGACCTGCACCTCGAAACTGTATCTGGTGAGGCTCCAGTTCTGGAGATCTGAGTAAATGAAGACTATCCTCTCATTGTCATTATCTATGATCAACATTGACCCGCAGTGGTAGTACCTGTTAGTGTCCAATCTATGGTTCAAACAGATTTTTAAAATTATCCGAATTCGATTAGACTGTGTACAAAAAACAAATTCTTAAAAAACTTAAATATGAACATACAATGAACGTGATTTCCTAACCTCTAGACATAAGATAACTCTATATAGTGAATTGAATTACCATGACCAGAAAAATCCGGTGAACACTAACGCACGACTCACAGAAACATTGGACACCTGTTTCGGTCTTATTAAGTATCACCAGCAGTGTATAACGTGACTCCACCTCTACAGATCGAACCAGCGACCACAGAGCCGAAACTCTACAACTGAGCCATCACAGATATCGCACACAAGTGACGCCAAATTAACTAGTAATTGTAATGGCGCGGCCAATTAAACTGAATGTGTCTTGCAAGTTACATCCGTACTCTTTATAGAGGACACAATCACCGTCAGGGCCACGTCTTCCCAAGCGGATTAGAAATACGCATCTGCGTAATTATTATGACCTCAAGGGCAAGGATATAGATCTATATCCTTGTCCTTGAGGTCATAATAATTACGCAGATGTGTATTTCTAATCCGTTTGGGAAGACGTGGGTCTGAAGTTGACCGTGTCCTCAGTAAAGAGTACGGACATAACTTGCAAGACACATTCAGTTTAATTGGCCGCACCATTACCCTTACTTGTTAATTTGGCGTCACTTGTGTGCGATATCTGTGATGGCTCAGGAATCTGGTTGCTAGTTCGATCTCCAGAGGTTGAGATCACAGTATACACTGCTGATGAGACCTAATAAGGCCGAAACAGGTGTCCAGAGTTTCCGTAAGTTGTGCGTAAGTGTTCGCCGGATTTTTCTGGTCATGGTAATTCAATTCCCAATATAATTCCTCTTCTTAAAAAATAAAATGTAGATCAACTCAAGATAGATCGATATGTCGTATGAATCAATTAGTTGCATTATAGTTCTTATAGATTGCATTTCTAAAATACACTTCATTTCATCCATCGCCTCAGATAAGAAACAAATTACCCACCCTCGTTATAAAGGAATAGATAGTCGAATGAGGCTCGTGCATGACGCATTTTTTCAACTGGTAAATACTGTTGTCTCTGAGTACAGTGTTATTACGAGATTAATGTTGTAAAATATTCTATAGATTTTACTCTTCTTAGGGTTACATCCTTTCTAATAATAATAATAATAATAACAAAATATCTTCTGTAGATCATGAGAGTGACGGTGATATCAATTGTATTTGGTGAGATTGGTAAAGTCCCCAAAAGCCTAGAAAAGGACTGAAGGAAATAGAAATCAGAGGACGAATCGAGATCATCTAGATAATAGCATTGTTAAAATCGGCTAGAATACCGAGAAGAGTCATGGAGACCTTAGTAGACTTGCTGTCACCCAGACTCTAGTGAAAGGCCACCAGCGTTAGATAAAATAATAATGATAATAATAATAATAATCGTAAGATAATCGGGACTATTCTTAAAGTGGACAAGAGAAGAACTTGAACAAATGGATGAGAGAACATGAAAACTAATGATCATGCATAAGGCATTGCATCCCAGAGATGACGTTGACAGACTACATGTGTCAAGAAAAGAAGGAAGAAGAGGATTTTTCAGCATTGAAGACAGCGTTGATACACCGATATAACGACTTGAAGTCTACATACAAAAGCGCAGAGGAAGACTGATTACAGCCACCAGAAACAATACTCATAACACGAGAACCTACTGAACGGAAATAACCAGAAAACGAAAATGGGAAGAAAAACAACTCTATGGGAGTTTTAAGCGACTAACAAGTGAGATATCACATGAGGAAACGTGGATGTTTCTAAGAAACCTTAAGAGAGAAGCTGAATCTCTTCTAATTGCAGCACAAAACAACGCCATAAGGAACAATCACATCAAAGCAAGAATAGATAAGACGCAATAAAACAGCAGATATAGGTTATGTGTTGATAGAGACAAAACGATTTATCACATGATAAGCGAATGCGGCAAATTAGCACTGAAAGAGAACAAGACCAGATATGAGTGGGTAGGTAAAGTGATCCACTGGGAATTGTGCAAGAAATTTCAATTTGAGCACACGAGCAACCCAGCATCAGTCCTGGAAAATGAGACACACTAACTCCTCTGGGATTTTGAGATAAAAACGGATCATCTAATCTCGGCCAGACGACCAGACTTTATGATAATCAACAAAAAAAAAAAAAAAAGAAAAAAAAGATAACTTGCTGAATTGTGGACTTTGCTGTCTCGGCTGACCACAGAGGTATTTATCCTTCTTTTCACTTTCTTTCAATTTTACTCTGTGGTTAGCCGAGACAGCAGTGAAAAGAAGGATAAATACCTGGACCTTGCTAGGAATTAAAAAAACGTGGAACATGAAAACGATGATTATATAAATTGTAATTGGTTCTCTTGTACAGTCACCAAAGGATTGATACTAGGACTGGAGGACTTTGAAATAAAAGAACAAGTGGAAACCATCCAAACTACTGTATTATTGAGATCGGCCAGAATACTGAGAAAAATCCTGGAGACTTAAGAAGACTTGCTGTCACTCAAACTTCAGTGAAAGACCATCAGCTTACATTGGTGTGAAAAACTCTTAAGGAGTAAAAGTATAAAAAAACGTATTTCTGATTTCTTTATTATCAGGGTATCGTGGATTTTAATTAGAACATATAATTGCTGACTAAAAGAGAGCATTTTTTTATTTTTGTTGAAATAAGAAATTACTCACATCCAATTAAAATCGTCTTCTTTTTTTTTATTTTTAAATTGTGGTGGAATTCTATGGAGAGCGATTTATTCATGGAATAAAATTCATTAACTCAGGTTTTAGGGGATCGAAACAAGAAACTGAATTTTTTTTTAGGTTTGAAAAGAATACTTTAACTAGCATATATATAATTTTATAAATAACTGTATTATTTATGCCTAAATCAATATTTAATATCTCTCTCTTTCTCTCTCCCCTCCTCCCTTTCTTTCTCTTTCTCTCCCCCTCTCTCTTTCTCCCTGTCTCTCTCTTTGCCGCGTCCTTTTACTTTCTTCTTTTTTCTTTTAACTTTCTTGACTCCTTTATCTGCATAATTTTCTGTTCTTTCTCTATTTATTCAATTTATCTTTTTTTCAATTTATCTGCTCTTCAGTTTCTTCTTTCTATACTTTCTTCCAGTACTATCTATCTATCTATCTATCTATCCTCTGTTTTTCGAGTAGTTACATTGTATTTTATATATAAGCCAAATCTATCTCCCTTCTCCTCACTCACACACTATCTGTCTATTGCTGTCCATCCACCTCTCTCCCTGTCTCTCCCTCTTACTCCCCATTCTCTCTCTTTTTCTTTCTCCTTTTTTTTCCCTCTCTCACATACATTACTAGCACGCTCCTTAGGACAGAACCCTTGTCCTCTCAGCCTTCAAGCCTTTTCTACTTGAGCAACGATCACAAGTCCCTCTTTCTGGTGTTCATATAAAGTATTTCCGATGATAACTCAAGCTGAGCACTATTCTCAAATTCCTATGTCAACTGCAATTAGCTCTCCCTCGTGAACGTCCAATTTTAATGATTCTCATAGACTACATTTCAAAAATACAATATCATTTCATCAGTCGCTTCATATGAGAGACAAATTGTTTAATACTTTCATATCAACAATTCTTGATTCAATCGTATTTATACTAAGTGCCCGTCTATGTGTCTGATTTAATCTATGGTAAAATTTCAAATAAGTTCTTTCGGTATATTTGTTTGTTATATCTATAACGTAACTTGTGGCTGTTTAGTGATGGTAATTTGCATGGGAAAGTGACAGATATTCAGGTTTTAACTTTTTCAATGAAATGAAACCTTGGTGGGTTAAATTTATTTAAAGTTTCTCTGAAATTGAAAATTGAACAAACCATAAACAAACTTTATTTATATTATCAAAAAACCATTATTATTATTATTATAATTATTATTATTATTTAATTTTCAGCTTGACTTTCGGTTTCTTAATCTTTCACCGTGTCTTTTGAACTAAAACCAAGGATGAGGAAAAGTAGTGATTATATGTATTCTATGACTGATTTTTGCCACCTGTTTTGGGTGATATTTTTCAGTTACATTGATAGTACTCTTCTAAGGAGATGAGCAGTTCCGCAAAGTGCAATTTTTTTTTGTATTTCATATAGGCTGGGACTGCCAGGTATCTTTTTAATGCGTTTATCGGTCTATCTCTTGATCATACTCAGAGCACCCATTATTACAGGCACAGTGGTAGTTTTAATTTCTATTTCCAAAACTTCGATATTGTTGCTGGTGTTCTGCAAGAGTATACATTAGCACCATATCTGTTTATAATCTGCCAAGACTATGTACCAAGAATGTCGATAGATGTAATAAAAGAAAATGGCTTTACACTAAATAAGGCAAGGAGCAGATGATATCCTGCAGAAACTATTATGGACGCAAACAAGACAGATGACATAGCGCTTATTGCAAATACACCTACCCAAACCGAATCCTTGCTGAATGGCATGGAGCAAACAGCAGGGAGCACTGGCCTCAACATGAATGCGGACAAAACGGTGTAACTATTTCCACTCTAAATGGTGGTTCTTTGAAACTTGTGAAATTCACGTACCTCGGCTGCAACGTCTCATCTACTGAAAGTGATCTCAATATGCGCCAAGCGAAGCTGTCGACTGCTATAGATAGGCTATCAATCATATGGAAGTCTGATCTATCCAATAAAATAAAACGAAATTTCCTCCAAAGAAAAGTTGTGTTAATACTACTCGTCGAATGAGCCACATAGATGCTGACAAAATGTATAGAAAAAAGCTAGACGGGAACTGCATAAGAATTCTACGAACTATATTGAACAAATCCTGGAAGCAACATCCCTCGAAACACCAGCTATACGGCCACTTACCTCCCGTTTCTAAAATCATCCAAATAAGATGAACAAGACATGCAGGGCACTACTAGAGAAGCAAAGGGCGCCTCTGGTGGTGTAATGGTTAGCAAGCTCGGCTAGCAAACCTACACGAGTGAGTTCGAGTCTCATTGGGTGCCCCTTTCATATGGCCTTGTGCCACATCTAAGCAAAAAGCTTAGTAAATTTCCACTACTAGAGAAGCAAGGACGAACTCAGAAGTGACGGTCCCCTGTGGACCCTTTACGTGGACGTGCGTGCCAGTGTTGGCCGACCAACAAGACCTTACCTACAGCAGCTCTGTGAGGATACAGGATGTACTCTGAAAGATCTACGGGAAGCGATGGATAATAAGGATGCAGAGAGAGAGAGAGAGAGAGAGAGAGAGTCAAGGAAATTCTAACTAGCAGCGTGACTTTATTATTATTATTTCTTGTGAGTTTTTCACACAAGCGTTAACTGATGGTCTTTCACTGGAGTCTGAGTGACAGCAGAGCTCCTCAAGTGTCCAGATTATTATTATCATTATTATTTTTATTGCACGGTTTTTACTCCACTTTTCACTGATGGCTTTTCACTAGAGTTCAATGACAGTAAGTCTCCTCATGTCTCCTGAACTGATGGCCTTATTTCTTCCACTGATCTCCAATTCCCGCAGTCTCCTTTGTAGGGCCTTGAAGACCGTCCTAAATGCACCACCAACAACTGGTATCACTGTCACCTTCACACTCCACTGCTTTTTCTACTCTCTGCCAAAATAAAGGAACACCTTGCCTTAGTATACTGGTTAACAAGCTAGTCTTGTAGATGAATTACGACCGAGTAGTGAGTTCAATCCTCAATATGCCCTATACTTGTAATTATGAGCTAAATTTAGGTTACGCTTTTTCTTTTAGGGAAGCACCTCACATGATATACGGGAAAGCTTTTGAGACAAACAGGACATTGTTAGTAAGTTCGATTCCCACTGGGTGTTCAATACTTCAGACTTGAAGAAGACGTAAAGTTTGAAACACGTGTAGAGCACAAGTAAATGAAATAATAAAAACCTAAATATTAAATTCCGAATTATTTGTGGACCTGTTCCTTTTGAAATATTTACTTTTCTCTCGTTGGACCAACGACAATCCTTAAATATATATATATATATATATATATATATATATATATATATATATATGTGTGTGTGTGTGTGTGTGTGTGTGTGTGCTAGTTGTGATTAAAAGTTTTTAAAAATTTAATCTAATTCAACGTGTCATGTATACAGCTGAGCAATTTTTATAATAAAGTGATGATGTCTTGACGTGTCAGAACCAATTTCGATATCTAATGAGCAAAATATTTTCGGCAAAGACATGGTTGAGCAACTGCAGCACTCTCCATATCCACTACATCTAGTTCTATGGGTCTTTTTTCTATTTTTCTAAGTTCAAAGCACATTTCAAAGATTTGAGGATGTAGAGGCAGGGTTAGAAATACGATGCCGCACTTTTACACTACAATTTTTAAAAATGAGCTTCAACCCAAGAAATATTCTATAGAATAAGTGTATTGAAAACCCAAAGGATTTTTCTAAGAAAATTAACGTTTCAACTAATGTTCATTTCGGTATTCATGATTGATTGATTGATTTTTAACGGTATATCAACCCATCTAGAATTGGTTTTTTTACTTTGAGGCGGGAGAATTGTCTTCATTGAATATTCATACTTATATTTTTGTGTTGTTGTTTCGTAAGAGTTTTTTTTGCCCACGTTCCGATCGAATACGAATGACTTTTAAACAGATCTATTTGCTCCATAGATAGAATCATTACTAGTACAACCACTCTAGATAAAAGTGGAACAGGGAGTAAGGCCAATGAAAGGATTTTTCATATTTCCCAACCTTCAAAACAAACACCTCATCATCAGATGCAGTTTAGTGTCGAACCCAAGACGCCTTGTTCTGAGTTTCTCCCCTCCTTAGCAAGGGATACAGTCTGCATATTGTAAACTAAGCCGAAAAGGTGAAATGATGCCTCAATCTCGATACTTTTGGGACACACTTTGTATAAAAGCTTCTCTCATATATATATATATATATATATATATATATATATATATATATATATGTGTGTGTGTGTGAGTGTGTGTGCGCGCATTGTAGATTTATATGTTATCATATATATATATATATATATATATATATATATATATATATATATATATATATATATCGTTATTTTCAAGCCACTGCTTTCGTGAGTCGAGGCAACATTGATTGAAGGTGTCAGCAAATAATACACAGTTTGCGGAACATTTATATCTAGCAGCCAGCATTATCCAAAAGGCATTTTTAATTCTTCCATGCGGATTTAAAGAATGATGAACTAGATACTAGTTTTAATCTCAGCTATCTTCTTACAAACAAATAGTGAACCAGAATCATCTGTTACATACATTTGAAAATAAGGACAACATGAATCGTATTACAGTGACTTTGCATGCGAATAATTTCATTATGCCCGCGCATGCGCTCAAGCCTTTTAGTGCATTTGGAGAACAGATAAAGAAAAATAGCCGGAAGTGATTTCAACCTCATTATGTTTCAGTAGATCCATCTTTTACGCGATGTTTATGAATATTCAAGTCTCATATTACAAAGGAACTAGCATTCAAATCAATTCAGAAAAATGTATCTCATTTTCTCTATATAGATTGTGTAGTAATGAGCTTCGTCAGCCAGTCAATTAAGATGAAACTAGGGAATTGTGGTCAGGTGCTATAATTAATAACTTGTTTGACGAGTGTCTACTAAATTCCAATGGAAAGGTGGGAAAAGTAATTTCTAAAGAGTTAACCTCTTGAGTTCATTTTCAAACGATTTATTAACACGTCTCTTGCTCTCTACGCCTACCTATATGAACACACACACACACACACACACACACACACACACACACACACACACACACGAAGGTCTTGTAAAAAGTTTTAAGCCTCTCCCAGATTTTTGTCACACACCTGTTACCTTTATATGAGCCTCACTAGTATATAAATTTTAAAGAAGATTTTTCTAGTTTTATAATTGGTCGTGTGTTTGCATAACAAAAACGTTCAGCTACAGCTCTTCTTTCTGAGATATATATATATATATATATATATATATATATATATATATATATATATATATATATATATATATATATATGCCCATTCGTAGCATTTATATTGGTTATCATAACATTTTGTGGTGATTTAAGTGTTTTAAATAAACATTTATTGGTTCGGGTCAGCGGCTATCACAAAATCGGAAAATACGTCAGTAAAATCATTAATTTAATTCCCGTAAACTTGAGACATTATCAAACTGAAATTATAAGTTTAGGCTACTAAAATTTAATAAATTTAATAAAACCTATTAGTATTTCTTAGTTGCCTAAATTGGTAGTTGCTACTTTTAGCAACTGAAAAATTCTCTTCTCTGATAGAAATCTAAAATCTCGTTTGGTTTTATACTTTTGTTTAATTGTATATCAAAAATCCTAAGTCCTCCTTGAACAGGAGTGGTAGTGTTTAACGTATTGCTGAAAAGGTAAAAGAGTTCATATCTTTCTTAAGGGTATTAGTCCGAAAGTGAAGGTAAAAGAATGACTGGAGATTGAACTTGCTAACTCTGATGTCACAGTTCAGCACGTTAACCACTGCGTTATGGGGACTCCCACCAAAATGTATCTAACCCAATCGGCTGGGACCGTAGAATACACCGACTGCATCTCTGCAAAGGGATAAGAATCTATCCCCCAACGAGTATCCCGGATATGACACTCAATAATCTAAAAATGAGGCTCCGGTAATGCTGGCGTATTGGGGAATGTGGAGTACTCCTTCATTCCCATTGCTCCCAGGTCTACTCTGGCCCGGAGTGGTAGCACTTGATAGGGTGATCTATGGGCCAATTTGAACCGTTTGACATTCAAACTGTGTCAAAGCGAATGACATGCTAAATTGAATTGTTTGAAATAGAACTTTTTTTTTATATTTAACTGTGAGTAAACAAATGACTGATGTTTAATTGAATAGTTAATGATGTATAGGAATACTTAGAACCTTTTAACTGTGTGCGAAAGAATGGGCTAAGGCTCGTTTAAAACAAATGCTTCCTTGCTTAACACTCAACATTATAAGGTACGGATCAAGGGTAAAGTGGACCAATCCAGGGAAAGGAGTAGCGCCCTCCCCTACACCTTGATGTAATTGCTATCAAAAAGGGAGCTTTCGGGTCACCCTCTATTACGGTTGCCAACTTTACTTTACTTTTTATAATAGTTAAACTGAAATGACTTCAACTTTAAATAACCCAACAAGAGTTGATAGACTGAAAACCAACCAACCAACCAACTAACTAAACAATTAAAGTCTAGTTTTTATTCTAAACTAGACAATAGCCTACTGCAACAAGAGTTATTTTAATGCTGGTTTTGTGTTTACTATTTTTTATAGCGCACATAATTACATCTCGCGATGCCCCGGGTACTACTGTTAATAGGTTGGGAACCACTGCTTTCTAAGATGTCTTAGAAAGCTACAAGATTTGAGTGTCGTCGTGAACGTGGAAAATGTCTCAAACTGACAAGTATGTCGTGTTAGAAACATTCCAGCAATCTACTAATACGAAAGAGCCATTTGCCTGTTCATGCATATTACAGTTTAAATTTGACGGTCTTTGTTTTTACAATTAAATCTGCCACCGTAAAATCTTTTCCACGACTTTAACATTTTGCAGTTACATTTTATTTTTCTTTGTTGGTTTGTTTGTTTATTTATTTTTAGATTTTATAAACGAAATAATCCAACTATTCTTTATTTCTTCTGGTAATAATTAACAATTATCAACTAAAAATCTCTCCAAGGTGCTTCGTGTGGTGTCATGAGTAGTGAACTACGTTAAAAGACCATTGTTAGTGAGTTCGACTCTAACTGGGTGTTCTATATTCCTAGTCGTTGTAAAGGCATGAATCCATCCGATCTCTCTCTTGCTATGAGAATATTACGGAGAAAACTGGGTTCTATAGCCTTGATCAAGCAACCAGTCAAGGAGAAGGAAAAACTCTGAATTCAAAAGAATTTTAGAAGAATGGATCTTGTGTTACATCTTACCCGTGACAAAGGGATTTGGTAACTTCATACTCATTACTTTGTGTCAAACTTGGTTAAACTTTGTAAATGACAATAACAAATCCCACTCAGGGCGCCTCAGTCAAAAAAAAGTAATCTTCAGTGTATATCGTGATCTCCGAGACAGAAGTTTAGACTTTATATTTTGTTCAAACAATTTGAATATTTTGTGTGGTTGATATTGACACCATAAAGCTTAAGCCGACCCATTAAGATGGACTGAAATATTCTGGTAACAATATCAACAATATAAAGAAGGATGTAAGCCCAGTCGGCTGGAGCTGTAGAAGACAGAAGGGTAAGATCCTCCCCCACCAACGAGTTTCCTGATACATAACACTAAAGGGCATCTGATGGTGAGGCTCCAGTCCTGGAGCTTTGGAGAATGTGGAGTATTCATTCATTTCCTGGTCTACTCGGTCCTGGTGTGGTAATATCTGTTAGGATTTCATCTATGGGTCAAATATGACTATTTAACCACTTACTGTACTTGAAACCATTTAACCGTGTGCAAACAAATGATAAATGTTTAATTGAACTATTAGTATCTTATAGCAATGCTTAAAAACTATTAAACTGTGTGCAAACAAATAAGCACTAGCTCGGTTAAAAGTTGTTACCTACAAACTGTTCGTTTACAAATTATGTACTAGCATATTGAATATATATGTATAAACAGGATTTGATATTAAATAACCAACAAGTGTTGATAAGCCATAAAACTCAACCAACTAACCGTAAAGAAGGGTGTAAATTGTCCGTATAAAATTCAGAACGTTGAAATATGCTTTTCAAGTTTATAGAAATAGAATTTGATATGTTATCTTATTGTTCCTTTACAGAGTCGTGGCTTAAATATCAAAAGAAGTAGCTGCAATGGTGAAGATGACTTATTCTAAGATAATTTTTGGCCAATTACGAGAAGCATACAATAAGTTTCTAGACTTTTTTCGTATAAACACTTTTATTGATAGTACACACATGAAACTCTAGTAATCTCCTCCGGCTGCAATGCACTTGTACTGTTCCAACAACTTCGAGAAGGCCCCTTGGAAGTCCTCTTCTGTGAGCGTATCAATGACCTTCGTCACAGCCTCTTTTATCTCCTCAATTGTCTCATAACGACAGCCTCTGAGCTTAGGGAATAACCAAAAGTCACAGGGAGCAAGGTCTGGACTATTGGGAGGCTGAGGAACTGTCTTGATGCCTATCTTGGTGAAATAGTCTGTGACAAGGATGGAGTTGTGGACTGGTGCATTGTCCTGGTGGAAATGCCACTGACCCGATTTGAAGAGTGCTGGCCTCTTCCGACAGAATCTCTTCCTGAACTCCCTTAAAAGCTCAACACAGTAACCCTAACCCTAACCCTTTGGCCAATTAACTCTGATGTTCTGACTTCCTTACTCCTTGCACACCTCTCATCATCCCTCACAGACTCCCTGCCTTCCTTGAATCTCTTATGCCACTAAAAAACTGATGCTCGATTCGTGCAAGATGGTTGAAAAGCAGTCTGAAGCATTCCATACGTTTCTGTGGCATTTTTTCCAAGTTTAAAACAAAATTTTATTGCATATCGTTCTTCTAAAGTGTCAGATTGCATTTTTGAAATTCACCAGCTGTGACAATCAGGCTTTAGTAGGGTGTATTCCAATTGCTGCTGTAGCTGTTCATAAGAACCTGAAATCATAAAAATTGGTCAGTCATCTCATAAAATGTATAGCAATAACATACTGCATTTTCAAGAGTCTCCAACTATTTTAAATACCCATACGAAAAAAGTTTGAAAGCTTATCCTCTGCACCTCGTATTTTGGTAACATGAAAGAAAACCTAATAGGCGCTCAAATATGCATGTACGTGTGTACTTGGGTTGATTGAAAAGTTCATTAGCTGAAAAGTTCATATGGTGACGTCATATCAACTGTTGATGTCTTCTTTTTACCAATGATATTTAATCACTGCAATACCGATGGAAAAGTGTGTGGAACGCAAAAGGAACAATGCAGAAAAATAAACCTCATTTGATCACATTCTATAAGACTATTTTGCTAAACCTAGAAACTTTTCAGTCAAAATTTGCATCTATCTATCTATCTATCTATCTATCTATCTATCTATCTAAGTCTGTTAATATAAACATATAAACCCCTCAGGACGAGCATAGTGTTATACAAGGTCTATCTTTTAAGCGGAGTTTAACATATTTGAATTCAGAGTTCTCGTTCTCCTGGACTGGTTGTTATACCAAAGTTAAAGAGCCCAGTCTTCCTTACTATTTTGTCCATTGCTGGATGGAGAATACTTGGATTCATACCATTGTCAAGACTATTAGCCCAATGAGAAACATAAACAACCTCGTCTAGGATCTGAATAGTCCATTTCCTACGTCGGTAAACATTACACCACGAACACCTCCGATAAATACACGCACACACATACATACACACACACGCGCGCGCGCACACACATATGTATATATATATATATATATATATATATATATATATATATATATATATATATATACGTATGTTGTTGTGTATATATATTTCTCTATATCCTAGAGTGAGCTACGACATAAAACGCCATCGGTAGTTATTTAAAAATGCTTCTGACTTCAAATTATTAACTGTAAATATCTAATATAAACCCTTTCAAAAAACTAAGTATTACTGAAAATATTGTCAAGTAACATTTATTAAAAACAATTAGATAAATGAATTAATTAATACAAGTTTGAATTTTAAATTTCATTTCCGAATGGTGCATGATTTACTACATAGATATGGATTGACGGAAAATAAAATTGCAACACCCATAAAAATGATGCCGATATTAATCTGGGTAAAGAATGTGAATTTTCTATTGACACACCCCTTGTTTTTGAGTATATATATATATATATATATATATATATATATATGTGTGTGTGTGTGTATGTGTGTGTGTGTGTGTGTGTGTGTGTGTGTGTGTGTGTGTGTGTGATCATTTACTTTAATCCAGTGATATTACCGATATGTTTAATCTTGAGTAACTTGAAACAGATTTTGAGGGTGGTACAATTTTATTTTCCATCAGTCTATGTGTTCACTGCATTCTTTATTTATATCAATATATATTTCTTGACTAAGATCTTTCAGTATCAGGGAATTTTAGAACATTATAACAGACTTTTAGCAAATAACACACACACACACACACACACACACACACACACACACACACACACACACTGATCAGATATATTAGCTTTAAAAAACTTTTTTCTTTGACTTAGAATTTTGAATGTTGAACAATATTGAAAAGTCAATATATATGTGGGATAGAAAAAATAGTGAGGTTAATAACAATATGATTTTATTGTCTGCCTTATTAATTGCACCTGGACCCTTTACTTGAAGTATTTGAATATTTCTTTCAAAAAATGTACTAACCCTTTTTGGATGAATGGACGTGTGCGTAAAATGGATGACATCTTTCCATCTTTGCAAATAAATTACAGTTTCAAACTAAATCCATCGTCAATTTCCAATTTGATCGTCTTCATTTATTAAACTTATCTTTGCACAAAACTAAAAGTATAAGGCAGCCATTGAAAATCAGACTCATTAACGGCCCCTTGGTAATCTAGCTTATTAACCATTTCACCGCCACGAAATGCCTAGTTATTTACTAAGCTCAACTTGATTCACCACTTAGCTGCAGTGCCGAAGAAAGCGGGTTCAAACTCCAGTCGCGATTATGAAGCACACAACGAGAATCAATCTCATTAGCATTAGTCTGCTGAGTCTAGCTCGATAATGGTTTATTTGTTTATCGGCATACCGACTTCTTATGGGTTATTCAAAGCCGAAATTGGATTCATTTGTAGATATTTGATTGTAATTTTCAAATTCCATTATATTTTAATTGCCCTTTATTTGTCTATAATAATTTGTTTACACACGTTTATATGGTTTTAAGTATTCTGTTCTAATACCGGGGGTGTCCTCGTGGTGTAATAGTTAAAGCGATGGACTGCGTAATCGTAGTTAGCAAGTTCGAACTCCAGTCACGCTATTACATTCACTTGCGGAAAAGTATGAAAACGCTATTACATTCACTTGGGAAAAGTATGAAAACCCTTATCCCTCCAGCTATGGGTTAAATAGTACCACTACTATTCTAGAAGGATGGCTTTGGCTTTGGCTTTAGATAACCTACAAAGGTTGATATGCCATTAAATAAAAGAAACCAAACTATCTAACATCACTGATTTGCAAGAATTTCAAGTAACTCTTAGTTAACATTAATGCTTCCAGTAACTACTAATAGTTTGCACACAGTATGGTATCAAGTATTCCTATCCAATTCGAATAATTTCCAACCATATATATTTGAACCATAGATGGGACCCTAACCGGTGTTTTGGGTCAGAGTGAACCTGGACAATAACGGAATGATTCCCCAGAGCCCCAGAACGGGAGCCTTCCTACTGGATGCAGTTTTGTTTCATACCCAGAATCTTACCTCTTTTTTGGTGGGGAGAAGTCTTACTTTGCATATCCTAACGCCCGTGAACATTACTGCCAACTTCATAGTAATCTACTGACATCTGAATTTAAAAGCTTTTTTCTTTTCACGTAGAGACACGAAGTGGGTGGGATACATACAGATTACATTCCTTTGTTAAGCCAAGCCTTCTGAATATTTACTTTTGATATGTGACTGCAAAGTCAGGAGACAATCATAGTTTTATTATAACAGGGTGTGTTGAACCAAAAGAAAACGAGATTAAGACGACCTAAATAAGAAATTTTAGTAGAAAACTTACCAATATAAATCATTCATAAGTAAACATAATAAAATATATGAAACTACATTGAAGTTTTTATACAATATCAAAGATTTTAAACTAGTGTATGTTTATGTCAACAGTTACTTATAGATGTATAAAGGCCACCTTCAATGGCTATAAAGCTCAATATCGAAATTACATTATAATCATAGAATTTATATTATAAATACAAATGAATTAATAAGAATAATTTTATTAATATTTGATAGTGATCTTCCTTGAGAAATTATAAATGTTGTGAGCACAATCACAGAACTCACACTATTACAATTAGGAAGCAAGCTGGACAGTAAATTACATTATTCTCGAAGAGTATTTTAACGTTATTGTGCTAACAAACACCTCGCTACAATGTGCCACTTTTGCTGTGTTACGGTAAATAATTCATGGTTATATATAAATCATCGTTCGTCTAATTTGTTTATACATTCTTCGTCTGTTTCTTTTTTTTTTTTTTTTTGACAATAATGTTTGAAATTTTGGTTTTTACAATAAAACTAACACAGTGAATATGTATGCTAATTCTTTCTGGATCTGCGATCTTTATTATAAAAAACTAAAAGTTGAGAAAGATCTTTAAGATTAGTTTTGAATAAAATTATTTACCCTTAACTGAAAAAAAAATCAAATTCTTTATAGTTTATTAAATTATTTAATTTTCACTTACTTTTATAAAGAAATAGATTGATAAGTTTTCATAAAATATAAAAAAGGGGAGTCTTCGTGGTGCGATTGCTAAAGTACTTGACTGCAGCCTCGAAGAAAGCGAGTTCAAATTCAAATCGTACTTTTACGTTCACTTTTGGATAAATATTCTTGGAAAACGAATAAAGCCTCTCATCTCCCCCTCCACAGTTATGGGCTAAATGACATACTGCCGTTCTTCTATAAGTATGGCTTTGGGATTAAAGAACCAACGATGGTTGATATGCCAAAGAAACCAAGCCAATCAAGAAAATACAAAAGATCCCATAAAGACGTTAGCAAAGTGAGGTGTGTAAGTTTTTAAAAAAATTGAATAATTTGTTGCAATATTCATTATTATTTTTTGGGTAGCTTAGTGCAATGCAAAACGTAGTTCCGAATAAAATTCTCTACCAAATGATATAGATTTTATTAGAATTGGTTTCGTTTCACGAAATTTATTATCAGGGTTGGACTTTTTCCAACTGAAACTCTCAAGTTATGTGAAATCTGAGGCCCTTTAAAAAAAAAAAAAAAAAAAAAAAAAAGAATTTGTTAAAAAATGGAAAATAATTATACATTATCATTATTTATAAAAATTAAATTATTTACAAAATCCTTCAAAGCAATAATTAAATAAAAATTCATAAAAAATATGAGATCCTGAGAGTATGTAGCTCTTAATTTTAGTTTATAGGTAAGTTCACTAGTGGTTATTACAAAACTAAAAAAAGACAAAACAAAAAAACACGAATTTTAATGGAACCGCGTTTTTGCATGCGTGGTAAATGCAAAATTGACTAATTTCTGAATTACGTCATAACAGGATACAGACTAAACATTGTCTTATATAACTGAGCGTCATAAGAGGACCGTAAAGAAGAGTAAGGAGAAAAAAAGAAAAATTAAAAGCATAAATAATGATGTCTTTTTCATGTGTGTCTCTAATGAACACTTCAAAAATACTGGATGTTTTGGGGGGTTATTTTGGGTTTTTTTTTCTTTTTTTCAGACATGATGTCTTCGTTAAAATTAAATCTCCTAACGAGACCGACGAGTTGTCGACATTAATGTTGACTGGAATAATAATCTCTAGTCTGTTCTTATCAAACATGAAACAAAAATCTAGTGATTTGTATCCGGAAGTTCATTTGATTTACCCAGAACTAAACAAATCACACCCCTATCCATCCATCCACTCAAAAAAAGAAAAGAAAGACCAGTCAAGTTTAATCTCTTCTACACAAATCCTAAACTCACTCGTGAGAACGTATAGCGGCGATGATTTTCATTTTTTTTAAAAATTCAGAAATGGTCCAAAATTGGTCAAACTGCGAATTTATCAGAAAATGAAAATCAGTAAACAATTTTGGTTGGTTTGGTTTAGCTTGGTCTTATGGCATATCAACCATTGTAGGTTATTTAATGCCAAAATCCCCTTTATACATATGTATTAAATATATATGATTTAGTTTGGTATGGTTTTATGGCATATCAACCATTGTAGGTTATTTAATGCCAAATCCTCTTCATACATATGTATTAAATATATATGATTTGGTTTGGTTTGGTTTTATGGCATATCAACCATTGTAGGTTATTTAATACCACATCCATTTTTATACATATAAACAGTTCTATTTCAAACAATTCAGTTTAGCATAAGAACACTGTTTAGTTCTATTTAACCCATAGATAGGACCCTATCAGGTACTGCCACTCCAGGCCAGAGTGGACCTGGAAGCGATGGCAATAAGAGTACTTCGCATTCCTCAAAGCTCCATCATTTCTAGAACCTCACCATCAGATTGTTTAGTGCCATATCGAGGACACTCTTTGGGGGAGTCTTACCATTTTGCAGAGATGCAGTCAGTGTATTGTGCAGCCACAGTCGACTGGACCACAGCAAACCGGGTTCAAATTGTCGTTGAGGTAGTTTGTTAATTTCAAATTTATTCAAAGGAAAAAAGGCATAAATCTGCTTCTCCCAATTAGCCCGGTGAGGAATTAATCTTTTTTGCTGTTACTACTAAAGCTACTACAAACTGTCGCTTGTGACTTTAAAGTAGATGGGGAAATCAAATAACACTCATCCATCCGAGAAATGTTACGAAGGATTCAATATGATAACTCATCGATTTACTATTTTATGGCATGATTTATTTAATTTAGAACTTTTTTTATTAACTTCCACGCCACATTGAATCATCTAATTATGTACATATATACTCATTATGCTTGTACGAATACACACACGCACGCGCGTGTGCGCCTATCGTCGAATGTAGACTGATGACTAAAATCTCTTTTAAAAACTTTTGAAGTAAACTTTTAAAATCGTAAAGATTTTATTAACAAAAACGAATCTAAGGGAGAGAAATATACTTTATGTAAAGCATCGAGATGCGTAATTTAAAAGTTTAACCGTGGAATGACGAATCTCAATCAAGTATACTTATTCTTGACATTCATGTCTTTAGTACACTGCATTCTATGAGTTTAGAATGAGGATATATTGTAAGAATCCCAACGTAAACTGCCAACATGATTTTCCTTTAAACTCTCAGTCTAATTTTAAAAATCGGATTTTATTCCAAACTATATATATATATATATAATCATTGTTATTGGTCCAACGACAGGAGACTATTTTTAAATGAATAAATCAGGAGACCTTGAGTCCGAAATACGTGTGGAGCATAATTATATGACTGGGTATAGTGTTTGCTAATGGCCTTTGAGACCGGGGTTCAGTACAAGGTCGAGTCATACTAAAGACTCAAGAAATGGTACTTGATACCTCCTTGCTTAACATTCAGCATTATAAGGTACGTATCAAGGGTATAGTGGAACAATCCAGGAAAAGGAGTAGCGGGCTTCTCTACACATCAGTGTAGTAGCTATTGAAAAAGTAGCCTTCGTGTCATTCTCGACTATGGTCGCCAACTTTATTTACTCACATATATATATATATATATATATATACGAGTGTGCTGACCTAGATCCCTGCCATAAGCAGTATGTGACACTAGGTTAATTTTTAAGCGGAGTAAAGCTGGTTTGAATTTAGAGTTTTCCTAGGTTGCTTTATCAAGGTTAAGAGTCTAGTCTTCCCTCCTATTTGTCCAGAGGTGCTAGGAAAAGAATTAGATTTGCATATTTCTTTAGGGCATTTTTTGTGAAGTAAAAAGCAAGCAGCTTCGTCGAGGATTTAAACTCGTGTCATCTATTCCATTTTACTAAGCGTAATCCAGCCAAAACAGTACTTCATTGCAAGATTTAAAAATGCTTTAACTTTGAGAATTAATGCATTTTTTCTTTCAACGTGCCACTGAATGATAATTCTGTAAGATCTACATTCGCGTTGAATGTTATTTTTTAATCACACAAATTCTCGATCGAACGGAGATAACTGGGACATTCTAATCAGAACCAGTCCTTCCGAAATAGAAGTATTATTATAATAATAGCACGATGTTACAACAGG
Organism: Sepioteuthis lessoniana; assembly: GCA_963585895.1. Taxonomy (NCBI): domain Eukaryota; kingdom Metazoa; phylum Mollusca; class Cephalopoda; order Myopsida; family Loliginidae; genus Sepioteuthis; species Sepioteuthis lessoniana. The sequence goes on from OY757905.1 coordinate 83,651,476, forward strand.
AATCCAAAGAGTTTTTGAGGAAAGGTTTCGTAGCATTGTAGTTTACATACTGGACTGCAACATGTTAGTAAGCGAGTTCGAACTATTACGTTCATTTTCGAATTGATACCTTTGGGAAAGCTATGAATCCTCTTATCCCCTACTAGCAATAGGTTAAATGATATCACTACTGTTCTTCTACAAGAATGGCTTCAGCATTAAATAACCCACGAAATTTGATATGCCATTAAACAAAGAAACTGAAACCATTCGTCTAGTAGATTTTAAATGTTTTTTATGGCATATCAACCTTCATTAATTATTCAAGGCCCAAACCATCCTTTTAGAGGAACAGCACTGATAATATTTAACCCATAGCTGTGGTGATATGGAGGTTCATGCCTTTCCCTAAGGTATAAGTCCGAATGTATACGTAATAGCGTGGTTGGAGTTCGGACTCACTTCCTTCGACGCTGCAATCTGACAGTTTAGATTCTACGCCACGAGAAGTAGGTTTTAAAAGTAAGTGCAATGAAAATCATTTTCATCAGTTTTCTTCCAAGAACTTCTTATAATCTTCTTCCTATTACTTCTTAGCTGAAGTTTTTAGACAAACCCTAAGAATTCTTGGCATTCATTCTACGATTGTAATTCTTGAACCAAAAATGATTGTAGATTTTTTAAAAGTACTGCTCTTGGGTCTTATACTTCAAGAGATTATTACGTTTTTGGCAAAGATCTACACATTAGCTAAGACCCAAGTACAAACAAAAAGATAATAAAGCTGTCCCAAAGGTTCATTCCAATGTACATTTAGCAATCAGGATAACGGTTTAGGGAATAGTTTAAAGCTTTCTTTCTATTTTGTACTGAAGACAATACGCTTGGGTATTTTTTAATTCTTATATGTTCAATAGGCAAAAAATAGACATATATTTTCGGCTTGTTTTTCTTGATGGCATGATAGAAGATTTACATAAAATAGTGATCTTAATGCGACAAAGAAAACTTAGACTTTATTTGGTGTGAAGGAATTTACTGAGATATTTATAAATATGTACGTTAAGTTTACCTATAGATGAAAGGCCCGACCATGAATGATAGGAAACAAGTAAAAAAAGAACAAACTTGATTAACTACAAACTATCAGCAATACGCAGCTGTGCTGAAAAGTTCTTGGTCCAACTAGAAAGAAATTACCTTTTAAAAAACAACTAATTTTTTAAGAGTTAGAAACTTGAAAAACAGTGAGTCAAACGAGTTGAACGGCAAAGTGATTCTATGTATGTTTCATGGCTCCCGGTTATTTTCTTCTTCGTTGGGTCACGAACATTTCTGCAACTTTTGTTTAAGAATACATTTTTGGTACGTTACTGTAACACAACAAAATGTCACATTATAATTTTTCTTTGTTGGCGCAATAGAGTTAAAATGCTCTTACTTAGAAACCATTTCACGTCTAATCAACAACTTAATCATAATATGTGGCCTATGCTAAAACTAATACGGATCATTATAATTTCTCCAGTGTAAATAATTATTAAAAACAAATTATGTTGTACTTCCTATTATTCATTTGCAATTCATCTATTTACTGTGACATTCTATCTATCTATCTATCTATCTATCTATCTATTTAATAAGACATTATATATATATATATATATATATATATATATATATATATATATATATATATATATATATATATGTATTGGGAGGGCAGTGCCATGCTATGTGGTTTCAACAGAGTGTAATGAAAAAATTCATTGTTTTGCTTACATAAGGCATTTCAGAAAAGTGAATATATATCCATGATTTTTTAACGGGGGATAACTAAATAGACTACACAATTTAATTTTTCTTTCTTTCTTTCTTTCTTTCTTTCTTTCTTTATTTATTTATTTATTTATTTATTCATCTATCTATCTATCTATCTCTGTTACGCTCTTTTCTGTACTTCAATCTTTGCATCTCTTCATATTTTTTCTTTTCCCATTTCTCTTACTTTCTTTTTTCTCTTTTTCTTTTTTTTATTTGTTTGAATGGATTTCAGTCAACCGATGCCTCTACATTCTCATTTCGCTACCATGACTTACGTCAACATTTCGAACTTATCGACAAGTAAAAGTGCTGATCAATACATCAGTGATCCCGTCATTAATGCGAGTTATGATATAAATAATCTAAAATAGGATATCATTTGACATTGAATTTGATGACCGCCAAAGGCAGTATTTAAGTATTATTATTTGTGAAAAAAATAAGTGGAAAAAGGAATAAACCTAAACACTGACAACAAATTCAAAAATGATATTTCGTCTTTATTTCAAAAAGATATCATCAGAATGGTTGCTCTTGAAATAAAAGCGAAATATCATTTTTGAATCCGTTGTCAGTGTTTCGGTTTATTAACTTTTCCTTTTAATTTTGCACATCTTGTCGGATTTACCAAATCTACCATTTCTCCGTGTTAATATATATATATATATATATATATATATATATATATTGGGTTGTGTCATATATAATTTCCGTTTTATTTAAATATAATTTATTTATCAATAATTTAACAATTAATTACCCCTTCATTGCCATTGCTCCCAGGTCCACTCTGACCCAGCATGGTAGCACCTGATAGGGCCCTATCTATGGGTTAAATAGAACTAACAGCATACTTATGCTAAACTGAATTGTTTGACTAAACTGAATAGCTTGAAGTAGAAATGTTTTTGACAATTAAACTGTACTTACATTTAAACTGCGTGCTTATGCTATACTGAATTGTTTGAAATTGAACCGTTCTTGACATTGACACTGTACTTACACTAAACTGAATTGATATATATATATACAACTGTTTTAAAATTTTACTGTGTAAACAAAATCTGTACTTACGCTAAACTGAATATGCTGAATTAGAACGGTTTGAATAAACTGAATAGTTTGAAATAGAAATGTTTTTGAAAATGAAACTGTGTACTCATACTAAACTGAATTGTTTGAAATAGAACTGATTATTTACATAAAAATGGAATTGACGTTATATAACCTACAAAGGTTGATATATCATAAAACAACCAACCAACCAACCAACCATCTCAAGAAAAATTCAGTTGGTTTCGAGATTAAATTTTCTACGAAGGATTTCACCTGATCTTGAAAAAAATTTTGTCATTCAGACCATTTTGTAGCGAACGAAAAAGATAGAAATTACTAAATTGTTAAGTCTGGAGAATAGGGTGAATGAGGTTGAACTGACGAACCTAAATTCAGTATATCCTCCTGCATGCTTCTTGCTGAATGTGGCCTTTGCCTCATCAAGAAGAAGCAGAACATTTCTCCTATTGACGAGTGCAGGGTGGGAGTGAGAAGATTTTTAACTCACAATGACGAATCGTCAGAAAAAAAAAACTTTAAAAATCAGTTTCGGACTTGGCGGTCAGTATAATGACACTTTAGCCATAAACACTTCAAATTTTATTTGCTGTTTCTGTCACGTTTTTGTTATTCTTAAACTCCCATAATTTTACATATCAATTATACACTTTCACTTCCTCCATTTTCGGGGCATTAAAGTCATAGATTAAATTATGATATGTACTCTTTCAGTACTGAAATAAGAATGATCGATGATAATTTCCGGTTGCATTTTTAAAAAAAATGTAAGTTTGAAATACATAGTAGCAACTTGCTTTTAAAAAATGGAATTTATTTGTCTCAACACACTAACAATCACATATACGACCACACTCAACAATACGCAAATATAATACACACACAGGCACACATACAAACACACACAAAAACACACAAAGGCTTATATTCAATTCTAACGTAAACATTCTTTTGATAGTATCTTTTCGATTTTTTCGATTTCTCCAAAATCTTTCTTTTTTCTGCCTGATGATTGCCGTATAAAGACGGCATGAAACCAATGGTTGCAAATAAGCATCCATGCTATTAAATATCTATAAAAACTATTATATATTAATTTATTATCATATCATATAATAGCTCTGTCACAGATATTGAGCCCTTTTCAAATCATACGGCATTTGTTCTGGTAGAAATCCACCATGTGAGATCGTGACAATCATATACTCTTGTGATATATATATATTGAGTAATCTCAACTCCTGTCATGCGCTGGTTGCATCAGTTCTTGCAATTTAAATCTCAACATCCTCGTGACGTTAACAGATCAATCCCATTTGAAGTAGAATGTTTACGGCATCGATGTGCCCACACAGAATATGATATTTTAAACTCTGAACGCCCACAATGCAACCCTTAAACGATCTCATTACATTCAGCATTTATGGCAGTCGTGTAATCAAATCGAGGAAACAAGAAACCTAATTTGGATTGGAGAATATCTCATTTATGATTTGCAAATCTTTAATTGGATACCATTTTTCACCTAGCAACTTTCAAGAGGATGAAGATGCAGATATATAGGCAAAAAAAAAAAAAAAAAAAAAAAAAAATGAAAGTAAACATTTTGGTCTACTCAATTGTACAACAAGCTTATTTTCCATGTTGTATAAATGACGCCATGACCAGGTCTGAAAATTAATGACGGATTGATTGTAGAAACCGAGTATTCTTCCAAAGATTATATCAAATATCTCAATGAAGCAGAAATTATTACGTCATCTTCGTAAACACCAAATCAGCTTTATTCGCCGTTATTAAGCCGATAATAAAATTCTTCCCTAAAGAAGGTGGATTATGCCAATTACATAAATTAACTTCGCATTCTTCGTATTAATTAATCCCTTAAATCCTCACTTTGATTCAAATCCATCCAGTAATGCTTATTTCAACGATTTTAATCGACTGAGATTATCATGATATTAATTTGTTTTCTTGTAACTACGTACCGAACAAAGTGTGTGTTGCACTTTTAGTTATTTATATGCTAATATCGTTGAAGTGGTATTGGCGTCACGCTAAGAGCGAAACACTAAGCAGCATCTGATGATGAGGTTCCAGTCTCGGAGCTTTGAGGAATATGGAGCAACCCTGCATAGCCATTACTGCAAGGTCCACTTGGACCAGGAGTGTTAGTACCTGTTAGGGTCTCATCTATAGGTTAAATAGAACTGTTAAATCATTTACTGAGGATTATTCTGATTAGTTATTTGAAACCATACAGCTGTGTGCTAATTATTTCTATTAGATATGAATACCGGATGACTAGAATGACAAATGTTGAATAGCAATACTTGGAACCATTTAACTGTATGCAAGAAAAGGATTAATATTGAATAGAATAATTAGTGTTTAGAACACTTTCTAGCATTTAACTGTGTGCTAAATAAAATAAGAATAACGTTACCAAGAAAATATTCGTTTACAAATAAACAGGATATGGCATACCAACCCTTGTGGGAATTTAATGCCAAATCCTAAATATACAGGATTTGGCATTAAATAACCCATAAGAGTTGATATGCCATAAAACATTAACCAACCAACCAAAATTGAAACGTTTATATTGATTAAACTAACTTCAATACCCACACCGGTCTTCTTTTTCTACATGGGTCAGCAGTCGAAGTGGGCTACAGTCGAAGTGGGCCAATGAAAGGGGGGGGAAAGAAGTGAGACCAACAGCAAGTCTGCTTTCCGACCTTCTCCACTCGATACCAGTTCTCTGTATGCATTTACTCAGCTCCTTTGCCACTGGCAGAATGTGACAAGGTACTTTTTAAAGCGGAGTACAGCTGGTTTGTTGTTAGAGTTTTCCTTCTCTCAGACTGGTTATTTAACCAAAGCTAAAGAATATAGTCTGTTTCACTATTTACTCATACCTGAGAGGAGAACCGTTAGATTCATTACTTCCCCGAGGAAATTAGCGCGAAGTGAAATGCAAACAGCTTCGTTCAGGTTTTGAACTCAGGTCACCGATTTCATTTCCCACGACGATAACCGCTTCGCTGAGAGTGCCTTTAAACTTTTCGTGATATTTAACCCCCACATCTTCGACCTAATATATATATATATATATATATATATATATATATATATATATCAGTGTGTTAGAACCACCATCAGTCGGTTAAAACTAACGCTGAACAGTAGTAAAAACCTTTTTTTAAAAACGCTCAATACTCAGGTGATAGTGTGAATATAACAATATCTTAGAAAAAATACCCATAAACTTATCTCTCACAACTCAGAGTTTCTCGTCAGTCATATGTATACAATTACTGAAAAGACTTTTGAAAACGGACTAGTTAGTGACATTCCTTAATTAGCAAATTTGCGACCTAGTCATATGTATACAATTACTGAAAAGACTTTTGAAAACGGACTAGTTAGTGACATTCCTTAATTAGCAAATTTGCGACCTAGTCATATGTATACAATTACTGAAAAGACTTTTGAAAACGGACTAGTTAGTGACATTCCTTAATTAGCAAATTTGCGACCTAGTCATATGTATACAATTACTGAAAAGACTTTTGAAAACGGACTAGTTAGTGACATTCCTTAATTAGCAAATTTGCGACCTAGTCATATGTATACAATTACTGAAAAGACTTTTGAAAACGGACTAGTTAGTGACATTCCTTAATTAGCAAATTTGCGACCTAGTCATATGTATACAATTACTGAAAAGACTTTTGAAAACGGACTAGTTAGTGACATTCCTTAATTAGCAAATTTGCGACCTAGTCATATGTATACAATTACTGAAAAGACTTTTGAAAACGGACTAGTTAGTGACATTCCTTAATTAGCAAATTTGCGACCTAGTCATATGTATACAATTACTGAAAAGACTTTTGAAAACGGACAAGTTAGTGACATTCCTTAATTAGCAAATTTGCGACCTAGTCATATGTATACAATTACTGAAAAGACTTTTGAAAACGGACTAGTTAGTGACATTCCTTAATTAGCAAATTTGCGACCTAGTCATATGTATACAATTACTGAAAAGACTTTTGAAAACGGACTAGTTAGTGACATTCCTTAATTAGCAAATTTACAACCTAGCTATTACTAGTATGAATTATTTTTTATTGATCAAAAATCAGAGGAAATCAACCTGAATTAATTGGGGTTTTTTTTACAACGCATCAGATGATCTTTCTAAGTGAAATTCTGAATAGTGAAAGACAAGTTTGTTGGTGAATATCAATATATATATATATATATATATATAGAGAGAGAGAGAGAGAGAAGTCAGGGAGGAAAGTGTAACAATGTATTTATTAATATTTTAAGCAAAAATATAAAAATATACAAGAAAACATTTCGATGACTATTTCTTCACAATCCGGTCTTTTGTTCGCAAGACTTATGATCATTGGCTCTTAAAAATACTTATTACTGTATAACAAATAATATTACATACATAAACAACTTTAAGAATAATTTCATCTGGCAGAGAATGCAAGAGATCTTAAGTGGTCAGTTAAGATAACAGATTCACTTTCAAGTAGAAATTTGCAGCTGGTCAAGCGGATGGAAGTGCGGCTGGATGAGCTTTCTAAGAATTTGGCATCGCAGTATAAGAGCGTTCTTGTCAGCTTTTCATTTAAGTGTTCTCGAAATCCGTTTGCAGGTCTTGGAGTCTTTGTCTCAAAGTTCGCTTGCCCACTCGGTCACGTGACCTTTTCAAGGGGTTGTGGGCGTAAAACCTGGGGATGATAAACACACTTGCCTGGTATTTAAATGTATTATTGGTTATCAGAAAGTTCACAAATGCACACACATACGCGATACTGGTATCTGTACTAGTAATTTGGAAGAGTCTGTGTGTCTGTCTTCAAAAAACTGCCAAAGACTAGCGCTCCTAAATGTGCAATAGATTTTTATAGTAAAATTTTTATTGTAAAATTTTATAGTATTTTTCAATATATTTAAATCAACAATTGGGAAGAGTTTGGTTGTTTGTTTTCAATTAATGGTCAAACGGTAGACCACCCCAAATGTGCAATGCATTTTATTGTAAAATTATTTGCAGTACATTTATAACAAAACAATTAGCAATGTATTTTATTGTATTTTTCAATGTCACTTTAATAATTGGGAAGAATTTGGCTTCTTGTTTTCTAGAGACAGCATCTGCGAGTGAGACTCTAGTTCTGGAGATCTAGAGAGTGTGAAGTATTTCTTCGTTGCTATTACTCCCAGGTCAACTCGGACTCGGACTGGTTGTATCTATAATAGTCCAAGCTATGAGTCAGATAGAGCTGTTTAAAAATTATTCGAATTCCATCGGATCATATAAAAAAACAAATTCTGAGAGCCAGAAAAAACTCTAAATAAATTATAAATATGAACGTACAATGCACGCAATTTCCTAACCTCTAGCCATAAAATAACCATAGGCGGATTGATATGCCATTAAAATCAATCAATCTATTGACAATCAAACAGTTGTATGTAAAGCTTCTAAATGTGCAATGGATTTTTATAGTAAAATATGAACATTGCATTTTGAGCGTTGCACTTCCAAAAGACACAGCGTATTAAAAAAAAACCGGAAATACTTTTGATAGACTTTAAAATAATGTTCTATTAACTTCTGAAACCGCTTGATGTTTTCTGTAAATATCTGAAATAAGGTGACTACGCTTAAGGGGAGCTAGAATGTGTTAATTTTGGAAACATATGTGCAGTAGAGATTCAATGAATATTGCAGCTGTCCAAACAAGAAAATACGATGGAAAATAGGACGAAAACTAAGAAAAACAAATGGCATTTAAAAATGATTGCACTATGAAACGAACAAGACATCAGTTCGAAAAGAAAATAGCAAAACAAAAAAAAAAGAAGATAAAATAAAATAAAATAAAATAAAGTGACGGATAAAAGTATCCGTCGTAAGAAAGAATTGAATAGAAACAAAACTGTTATATTTATCATGAATTTTACATAGCTATCAACAAAGTTTAAACTATAATAACTGATTGATTGAGCGATTGATTTTTACCGGCGTGTCAACCAATCAGGGTTATTTTATTCTTGTGATTTGAAAATCACGTATATCATGCATTTATATCTATATTGTTTGCGTATGTGTTTCTAAAAGAGTTTTCTAAACGATACGTAAAAATTCTTTGAGATTGTTCTTGAATAATTGCTTCGTATGGCATTGATCATGTTTATATAACAGTTGATCTAATTTTTATTTCCCTCAAGATGTATAAAATGTCATACATGTAAACATTTTCAGATAGGTCCTTTATATTATTTGCAATGAAAAAACCTCTAATATAAGCTAAAACTCCACATTCTATGAGAAAATGTTTAACAGTGTTTGGCATGCGATACACTTGATTTTTGTTTTTGCTTGAGTCTAAAGGAACGAGTAAATCTTGTGTGACCAATAAAATAATTATAAGGAAAATTAACGTGGTATATTTCACGAGACATTTTCAACTTTTTTTTCACTTGTGGTATATAAATCAAGTTGTTTATTCTTTACAATGAGACTCAAGAGCTAGAAAATCTTAATTTAAGGATTCAATTGGCATCTGAAGGTTAATGGAAAGTCCATCAAATAATGAACCAAGAAACTCACTTGATTAGCTGTAGACACAGACATACAAACTATCATTGGCAAACGTTGACAATCGAGTAATTAAATTCAAAAGGAACTGAACCTTACCACAGGATACGACTTAATGTCCTACCCAGGACATCTTTTTATTGCTTATTCTAAGCCCCACCGATAAAGCAGCATTTATCTCTGATCTTGAAAAGAAGTGATGGATCATACATATTTTTCTTGAATTAATATAAGTATTTATTATGAGCAATGTTATCTAAATTGGCGTCATTTAATCTTTAAGAGTAACTCTGGTAGAATAAAAGAAAACTGATAACCAGATATGAGACTAGATCAAATTAAAACCTGGCATCCAGGCAACTGGAGTTTTTGATTGGAGGCGAAGTATGTAATAGGCTGAATTACTACTAACCCACAATTGTTAAGAAAACCTTTAACAATGTTTATGTGATTCAATAATTAGCTAATTAATCACTATACCTATTACTATGAATCAGTTATTATTTCTTATTAATCAAAAAGTTAAGAATGTGCCTGCATAAATTATATCAGGATGTGAGTTTAAATGTTACAAAAAATTCTCATCAACAAAGCATAAAAATATTTTAGAAAAATGATAATAATTAATGAGACCCCAAAAAATAATTTCGATGATATTCAAAACTTTTATTTCACAATTTTATAGTCTAAACTATCACAGATTATTTGCCTTTATTTCACAGAATAAAAAGAAAACACTACAAGACAACTTTAAAACTTTTAGTTCTGCCTCTTTAGTTGCCTTAAAAACTAAAACATTAATTCTTGAAAAATATATTTGATATTGTAATTCTATTCCGTCTTTTAATATTGAAATAGTGCTTTTCAGAAACCAGCATAAAAGTATTTGTTAAGGAATTTCTGAAAGCCTTTAATTTGACATTAAAGATCATTGAAAAGAAAATTGAAGCTATGACGTTAAGTGAGATTTCTAAATCTATTTTTTAAAAATGTTTATATAATTGACAATAAAAAGCTGTGTTATTAAATATTTTCTCTTATCTTGTGCAATCTTTTCATGTAACATCATTTGCTATGTAAAAAAAGTGACATTTTAATATCTATGGGGATAGTAATTTCTATGTCTGATTAGAACTCAATTCTTTAGTAGATGATCAAAAGTTTAGTATGCCTATTGATCCAACAAATATCCATATTTTAAGCCTTCATGCCCTTGTTTCAAATTATATTTTTTAACATCAAATTTCAATTGAAGAAGTTTAAGTTTGGTTTGGTTTCTTTGTTTAATGGCGTATCAACCTTCGTGGGTTATTTAACTTCAAAGCCATCCTTGGGGAAGAACAGTAATGATACTATTTAACACATAATTGCGGAGAAAAGAGGGTTCATGCCTTTTCCAGGATTATTAGCTCGAAAGTGAACGCTATAGGGTGAGTGGAGTTCGAACTCGTTTACTTCGAGGACAGAGCCCAGTATTTTAGCCACTATACCTCGAGAATTTTTTCAGAAGATCAGTTATAGTACTATTTAACCAATAGTTGGTGGATAAGTGACTGCTATACTTCTAAGAGCATTAATCAGAAAGTGAACGTGATAGCGTGAATGGAATTCGAACTCACTTACTTCGAATTGCCCCAAGAATTTTAAGAAATAATACCAATAATAATTGTTATAGTTGCTAATTAGGTAAATATTGGATATCACAAATAAGTCCCTTGATGAAAAAAAATGTTTTCAGTCATTTTAGACTTGTCGCAATTTTGACCCGTTTCCAATCAGAGGCCGAACAGCAGGGCTTTTACTTTACATAGCCAGAGATTTGATAGAAAGCAATGGCCTTGGCTTGAAACATAGGTGGGTATTTTTTCTAGCTTTTATCAACTGTCTATAGTTGAAATTATTCTAACTTGATGTTAGATAAGTGAAAGATGCAAACCTTGCATAATAATGGAGCGAATATAACCGTTGCCTCCGTCAAACTGTCATGGTGACTTAGACTAGTCTGTTTTCTATAACTTTTATCTTTCCGTTTGTCACTAACAGATTAATCCTACGTGCTTCTTATTGCTGATTGTTGTTGATACCGAACCTTTTCAAAAACAAATACATTGCTTTAACGACATCTTAATGTAAGTTTTCTTTTTCAAAGTAGTCTCTTTTACACTTAATACAGTTCTCGAAGGAAATTTGGCGCCAGGTAGAAAAAAAAAATGGCGATTATACTACTGCTGTAGATATCTGCTAGGAATTGATAAGACACACAATTCCTATATTAGCCAAAATCTTGGAACTTATAATTTCAACAAATAATACTTTAGACGCAGGCAATACTAATTTTGATAGTATTTTTGAAAGATTATTCCGTGATTTTTATTATACATTGTATCTGAATTTTCACACACATATTTTGCCTAATATAAAGAAAATACTTACCATGCTAAAATTTCTAGTCAACTTCAAAAGTTTTAGTACTGATTCTTTAATTGCCTCAAATGATTTTTAATAAATATATTTGATAATCAAATCCGAATCTCTATTTTCATATTGAAATGGTGCTTTTCAGGAACTGACATAAAGGTATTTGTTAAAGAATTTCTGAAAGCCTTGAATTTGGCAACATTATAAATACAGATTTTACGTGACTGATCCCACTACTACAAGGAATGGATATTATTGACAATTGTTTCCCTTTTTTCTTTTTTGTGATAGGTTTTAATTATGTAATTTCGATTACAATATCAAACAACCAAACTGGAATCTATACTCATAAAGCCAACGATTACTTGACTGATTGATTAATTCATTGATTTTAACGGCATATCCACCTGTCTAAGGTTATTTTATACCTTAAAGTTGGAGAACGCTTTTTTACATTTTATTGTGTAGTTGTTTCTTCAGAGTTTTTTTTTTGGGGGGGGGGGCATATGGTCCTATTGAATTCGAATAATTTTTTGGCACACGTTCCGATTGAATTCGAATAATTTTTGTTGTTATTTGTGTTTCACTTCACGTTAATAGCTTTGGGAAAGACATAAATGTATCTGTGCCTCACTCCAATCTAGGGAGAAAAAGTAAGACGGATTGGGTTGGGTGACCAGTCTCGGTGAAGGAAAACTGAATTCAAATCAGCTATAAATGGATTAAAAATTGACGTAGTGTCACATGCTGCCCGTGGCAAAGGAGTTTGATAAGTGCTTATATCATACAATTATTTACTAAGCATATTCTGGTTGTAACGCGCAAGTCCAGAAGTATACTGCACCCAATAAGACTCGAACTCACTTATCTGCTCACCTTGCTAACCTTTACAACAAACAATGTGCCAATTTGCATTTAATAAATCTAATAAAAAAACTTTCAAAGAAAATTCATCTAGAGTTTATATTAAAAACATTGTCTGTAAGCATTTATCTATTTATTCATTCATTTTGCCTATAGTAAACAAAACAGCGCTGATATTTAACATGTTGGATTCGAATTAGCAAAATCATTTACGTCAGTAAATTGAATCACAAAATAAATTATCTAAAAATAAAGCTTCTATTTAAATTTTAAATTACTTAAATTGTAACCAGAAAAGCTTTTCTCCTTGGCTGACAATGTGCATTATTTTTAAATAATTTCTCTTTTGCGGAAGTCTGATAAAGTAATTTTCTCGAAATAAATTGCAATCTAAAGTAAAACTTGCCGCATTCCACATTTTTCAGGAAGCTGTTGTTTGAATGATAGAAAAACATCTTATAAAAAAAGGTTAAGCACATGTATTATTTCAGGCAGATTTTTAATGTTTTTATAAAGTTGAAGTTGTTAAGGAAATAAAGTAGGCGTTACATACTCCAGTGAACACAATCGGCTGAGAAAAATATAGCAATCGCAATATATTTTGATCCCTCCTGATGGAAAAGTTAACAATAAATTCGTTTAATCAGTATAATCGTAAAAGGGAAACAATGTAAACTGGTTAAAAGGTAGAAGCATAGTAAACGGAGTTGTCATTCTATTATTGGACTAGTTGCAAGCAAATCATTGTTCGAGTCTCATAGTTGCTTCTTATTTCTGGCCTTATGCCAAACTAAACTAAGCTTAGCAAATAACTACGATAGAAATCGTCAGGCTCATGACACTTTTTATAAACAAAAATATTTTGACGCACATTTTTCGTGAAATCAAAAATGTACTTTTTGCTAATGAAAGAATAATTTAAACTGCAGGGCATTATCATTAATTAATTTTTTATTAAGTAAATTAAGAATAGTTATCAATGGAAACATGATTTGATATTTCTTAGCGATAGTTTCTTCGTGAGGATGTACATCCCGTTTCTTTTCTATCTAATGTTGATAAGAAAAAAATCTCAATTTGAGAGCTACTATCGTAAACCATTCGTCCAGGATACCTTCAATAATTTTTCAGCTGTTTTTGACTAAAGGATTGATTCGCTAAAAAACGCCTTTTTTACCTCTTTTATTTATTTATTCATTTATTTATCTATTGTTTTTTAGATGAAGCATTATTAATCAACCCTTGTTCGTTTACGATTATTATTTTCAATTATCACTTTCCTTCTTGCAAGTTTTTTACACCAGTTTTAACAGGTGGCTTTACACAGAAGTCTGGATTCTTCTGAATATTTTAGCTGATTTTAATGTTTTAATGTTATTGTTGGGATTGATTTAATTTTTTCTCTGATTTTTTAATTGAGGCACACTTTAGGAGCAACAAAATTGTATTTTAGAAAAGGTATTTAGATATTTAACTTATAAAAATCTTTTAAACAGCAGTACATTATTAGTAATAAGTTTTTTTTTTCATTCAGTGATTTAAGGATAGTGAACAATGAGAAACATAGATTTGATATTTGTAAGCGATATTTTCGATGCTAGAACGCACATTAGGAAAATTCTCAAAAGCCTTTCTCTTATATAGAATTTATTGTTGGCAAGGAAAGAAAATCAAAATTCATATCAATGTGAAGGAAAAAACTTTGTAAAAATAACCAGAACTTCTTTAGTTACTTTGAGATTGTCTTCTATAATAAAAAAAAAAAAATCAGAATATATCTATAGGTAGCTCTTCAGGTTTGATTTCAAATCTAAAAATCATTGTACAACGTGTTTCAAAAAGATGTTAACATTTTTACGGGAGTTCCTTTATAATATGTTTTTTATGTCTCCATCTGTTCGCCATCCCTAAAAATACATTATTGGAATACAGGGGATTTCTGTAATATCAGTTCTGCTTTTCTAATGAAGGTACCTGCATAGAAATATTAACATTTTTTAATCACTTGTAGGAGATTCCAAGAATGTGTTGACGGAGATGGTGAACATGTGGAGATATTTTAGAAAGATACTCTGATAAGGGTATTAACATTTTTAATCAGCCTGCATATAAAAGTCAGCTCTTCTTTACATAATTTAAAACGAAGATCAGATGAACATTTTATGGAAGAATTTCGAAACCAATCATGATCTGTGTTGGATGTCGAAAAAATAACAAATATAATGCCTGTTCCTTTTTTTTTAAATCTTCTACTTCATGCAATAAGTAATTTTTTAATACTGGTTTTGTGTCTACTTTTTCATGGCGCACACCACTGCATCTCGTGGTGTACTAATGTGACGCATAGTTTGGGAACCACTGTACCATGGTGTTATAAATCATGGGGGATTGGTGACGCCTATTCTCAGATGTTTGGCAAAAAAGATGAAAAGCATATTTGAAATTTTCGTAAAATCTCCGAAACCCACAGATTGCAGACATCAGTAAAAAAAAAAAAAAATGAGTGGTTAAACATTGCAGAAAGAAAGACGTTTCTCTAACGATATCTTCTGTCTCGATTTGTCGATGATAGAAATGTTTTATTTCATACTAATTACAAAGAGAAGTCAAAAGTTTTGCATATATTTCAAAACTATTTTGTATTTTAAGTACTTCAGTGTCGCTTCACAAGACTGAGCTTATGATATTTTGTGAAGGACTAAGTTCTGCCTACAATATACGAGCGCTTATGCTTGGCTGTTGTTCAACCGTTTCAAACAAGGACTCATTTCCCACAGAAGGTCTCCCTGACCTTGCTATGTCTTCGAGGCTGGTTTCACTTTCCTTGAAATGTCTGAACAAATTTTGTACCAAGCGTTAGCTGACAGTTTCTGAGTCTACCTTATCATTACTTAATTTTTCCATTGCCCTGGCACTAGGTTCTTTTTTTTTTCCTTGGTAGCCTAAAATGGCTCTAATTGCTATTTTCCCCATTTTCCATCAAAGATGTAAAATAAAGATTAAACATTTAATGCTTATGTTATATATGAAACTAAAGAATAAAAAATTCAGCAACGATTGGACAACAAGTTATATTAAATTAATAGTATAACACGGAGGTAGAAATTATCAAAACTAATCAATGAAAATCAGAAAAAAATCTTTGACTCAACCTGGTAGCTTGAAATATTGCGAAAGTTCTGACTCACCTTAGTATTACTTCCAAAAATCCATGGATACATTTGCATTTCTATGAGATTATAATTCTTTTAGAAAATAAAGACATCTACATGCATTTACATATATTTACTGTAATAGTGCTATAACAACTTCTTTCTTGTTAGTAAATTCGCTTACTGGTTTGGCGAGTCGGCAGATCATACCTCTTGTTATTATATCAACGAATTTTCTCATTATTCAATTCGTCTATCTCTTTATAATTCTATATTCTCTGGCAATAATACATGTTACCGTTTGCACTTCTGCAATTCTATGTTTCACCAAAAACATTTCATTCAAAAAGTGCTAAGACCAGATTTATAATTGTTTTTCAAATTAGCTCTGATTCATTTAGACAGCAGTCTTGAAATTTTTTTTCTATTATGTAAATCGCTCAGTTGTGCATACGTCTTCATTTAAATTTTGGATTTTAATTTCTTTAAGAAATTAAAGATTGAATCTTGATACTATATATCAAAAGAAGTAAAGATACCTTCTTAGTACGAGGTACTTTAGTTTTTTCATATTTTTTCTTTTTGCTCTATTGCGACAAGTTTCCTTTAGATTTTACGATTTCCTTGAAGACAATATTTGATAAAAAGTGTACTTAACAATAAATCTTTCACACCTTTTCCTTAAAAATTGTTGTTTTGTTAACATCTCTTCCCATTCTATGTTTAAATTGAACTTTGAAGAGCAATAATAGATATTCTTTTCAAATATTTGTAGTTAACACGTATTTGCGACAACAGTGACACCTTGAGAATGGTACATTTATGGGCTTTAGAAAGCTAAATAAAATAAAATGAATGGATAAATAGTTCTGTGTTATTCAACCGGCCTTTTTTTTCAATTGGAATCTTAATAGGATCTTAGATTTCGTTATTATTCGTTTTCAGAAATCGTTGTAACATTTCAAAGCAATGGATCTAACGCACAACAGTACAATTTGTGAGTAAATTGTATGCAATATAAGGTTTGGTTTATAGATGTCGGTTAATTGGATATAACATGAGGCTTGGCTGGTAGATGTGTATTGATAGGTGATAACATAAGGTGTATGTGGGTTAACTGAATATAATATAAAACTAGTTTGATCGATACGCGTTAATTAAAGAAAGGATTTTTAGGTAAATGTTGTATTGATTAGATAAAGGACTGTTTGGTAGATATGTATTATTTGATGATGAAATTGAACTTCTATAATGCTTATTGGAGAACACATGAACGTATTTTTTTGAATGTCATCACTTCAGATAAATAATAGAACATTCCTATTATGAGGTAACAGAAGGTTGAAGAAGAACACGCAACACGTCGAAGAAAGAAAAAAAGAAAGATGAAGCGATAACATGATACACCAGACTCTTATCGTCAGTTTCAATCAAATGGAAGGAAAGAAGGTAGAAAGAAAGGGAAAAAGATTGAAAGATTCGGGTGATAGAGAAAGAAACGAGATAGATAGATAGATCAGTAAAATAAAGAAAAGAAGAACGCTTTCGTTTCTACTACTAAATCAAGTAAAAAGTAATCTATAAAAGGAGAAAATGTTTTTATGGATATTATCTCTTTTAATTAAGTTATTTACAATTTACAAAACGACAATTATTTTCAAAAATGTTGGATTTCTACGTGTACAGTAAATAATAATAATAATAATAATAATAATAATAATAATAAATATTATTATTATTATTATTATTATTATTATTATTATTATACGCATTTGAGAGTTCCTTATACCAGTGTTAGCTGATAGTTTTCCCCTGGAATCTGAGTGACAGCACGTCTCCTCAAATTTCCAGGACTCTACTTAGTATGCTGATCGAACTCAACAGTGCAGTAGTTTGGATAGTCTCCACTCGTCCTCTTATTTCCAAGTCCTTCAGTCCCTGTATCAATCGTTTGGTGACTGTATCGAAGGCACCAATGCCAATTGTTATCACCGTCACTTTCATGTTCCATAGTTTTTTTTCAGTTTTCAAGCAAGGTCTAGGTATTTATCTCTCTTTTTGCTTTCCTTCAGTCTTTACCCTGTGATCAGTCGGAACGGCAAAGTCCACTTTTCGGCCGGTTCTCTTTTTTTTTTGTCTGGTCGTCGGGCCAAGATTAGGTGATCCATTTGTATCTCTAAATCCCAAAGAGTTTCGTGCGTCTCATTTTCTACGACCGATTCTGGGTTATGTATATACCATTTGTTCGTATGGTCAAATTTCAATTTCTTGTACAATTCTTAGTGGATCACCTTCCCCACGCAGTCGTGTCTAGTCTTATACTCTCTTTGCGCTAATTTGCTGCATTCACTTATGATGTGATGGATCGTTTCGTCTCTATCACCCCATAATCTACATCTGCTATTTTGTTGCGTCTTGTCTGCTTTTCCTTTTACTTATGGCGTTGTTTTGTGCTGCTCTCTGAAGAGATTCAATTTCTCTCTTAAGGTTTCCGTTTCTTAACCATGTCCAAGTTTTCTCGTGTGAGATTTCGCTTGTTTGTCGTTTGAAATGTCCATATAGTTGTTTTCTTTCCCATTTTTGTTTTCTGGTTATTTTGTTCTCTGGATGCTTGTCTGTATTGTTTCTGGTGGCAGTAATCAGCCTTCTAGTGCACTTTTTTATGTTGTCTTCTAGTCGTTATAATAGTGCATCGACGCTATCTTGAATGCTGGCGAGTCCTCTTCCTTTTTTTTTCTTGACACATACAGTCTGTCTGTCTGTCTGTCTGTCTGTCTGTCTGTCTTCTTCTTCTTCTTCTTCTTCTTCTTCTTCTTCTTCTTCTTCTTCTTCTTCTTCTTCTTCTTCTTCTTCTTCAATAATCGTAAGTTAGCAATACTCAGAAATGAAAGTTTTCAGTTTGAGAAAGGTGCACGAGCAAAATATAATTTTGCTCGGTTTTCCTCGTGTGGCGTATAGACTTTTGCAACCTCTTGTAGATAATTTATCCTTACCACAAAACCTGCATATTCTGATGCAGAAAAATAAATGGGCATATCTAAAAATGTCTTGTAATACAGAGTAACCAGATTACCATATAAATGATACGCATATAGATATATATATGTCTATACATATATAGTATGTACATTTACCTCTATAGAAGTGTTTGTTTTTGCTAAGTGTAAAAATGATCTTTAGGTTAAGCTGTTTAATCTAGGACATGCATCTCTTTATGATATGAAAGAGAGTAATAGAATTACTGAAACCGAAACCCTGTAGAAACTTAAGAGACCCGATGATATTTAAACATGTATATTTTACGAATGCGCAATTCGTTGAAATATTTCCTAAGCCCTCAGGCGCCGATGAAAAACGAGCAGCAGCGGTAAATAAAATTAGTAGGTAATAATAAATCTATAGGATTAATTAAATTTATGTATACTCTTTATAAGAAATAAATCATCATCCTCATCTTTTTTAAGGACTTTTTGGACTTATTTTTTATTCAACCCATCGCCTGCAAAGGGTTCTGAACGTTACATTCAATCTATTGTAATGCGTTTGTGGCCACTGGTATCTGGGTAACCAAAGCAAAATCGTTCCGTCACTGACGCAAGGAGTTTCATCTTTTTCAAGTCATAATTCCCGATAAATAAAAGTTAGAATGACCATGTTGGATAATACGCCCTTTCTTAGAACATGTTTTTGACAACACCATAGTGAGCACTGCATGACAGTCGATATGGTAAAGCAAAATCTCTTCCTAGCAAGCAAGCAGTTCTAATATTAGTTCTAACTCGTTTGCAAATAGTTTTTAGGAAACTATACACTAAAAAAATTATATATATATATATATGCAGGGTGTCCCAATATACTTAGAACCCATGTGACAGCTAAAGACTCGACTAATGATAATATTGTATTCTTTTTTGTTTCAGATTTGAAAATAGTGTACTATAAAAACTATTAATCCTTGATCATAACGCCTTGGACAAGAGAGGAAAACTATTTCTATAGTGCATCTATTTTGAGATACGCTGAATATATATATATATATATATATATATATATATATATATATATATATATATATATATATATGTGTGTGTGTGTGTGTATATATATGATCCAAGGAGGAAATCCGAAAGGTAGGAGTATCCAATATGATTATGATTATATATATATATATACATATAAGGAAGTTAAATCCGACAGTCTGAAGAAAGTAGAAAAAACTAAATAATCCAAATTTGATGAATTTATTCTGAAAGTCGACGTTAAACGTTTCGGTTCTGATAAACTTTTTAAGGACTTTAAATTCATGAAAAGTGTTGTTTAAATAGCGATGGATGTTTCTTTTCTCCTGTTATTTCAACAAACATCCATTCCAATTTAAACAACACTTTCCATGAAAAAGTTTATTAAAACCAAAACGTTTAACGTCGACTTTCATAATAAATTCATCAAATTTGGATTATTTTGTTCTTCTACTTTCTTTATATATATATATATATATATATATATATATATATATATATATAAACTCACAATGGTTGATATACCATAAAACACTAACCAACCATCTTAGTTTTGAAGTGTTGCTACACCCTTTGTCATTACATTTGCATATAAAGTATATCCATTAAATGTAATAACTATTATGAAACAGAGGTAGTATTTGATATTCTTACACAAAGTGAATACATCAGGAAGTAATTGGCTCATGACAAGAAGTGAGAAAAAATTCTGATGCCATAAAATTAATCCGCATGAAAAAAAAGTTCACCGAGCCATTCTTTAAGAAATACTTGCCATCAAGCTGTTTTTCATTCCGCCTCTCTGTATATACGTGTGGTCCAATGTTTTTAAATGGTTTTGATACAGACGAACGAAGAGGCAAGATTTACATCTAATAAGTATTGCCGCTCAAAGTAAAAGACTATCTGCTACCAAATGTTATGCCCCTCCCGAGAGAGGCTAAGGTTTCTTACAACTCCTTTTGTAAAACTTTAAAGGCCGCTCAGTATATGCTCGTCAGACTTTAATGTGTGTAGGAAAAGAATAAGTAAATTGGCTTCTTATTTAAAAATAACGTTGAAATCAAAAGAAGATTCAGTTGTGTAATAAAATTAACAACCGGCAATGATCTGTTCAATTGCTTCCTTGAAACGCCTGAAAAGCTACTCAGCTCATAACTTCAGATAGTAGATATTTTTTTGTTGAGTTAATGCTTTTCATAACTGTTTTGTGGTTTTAAAAATCCTTAACATCTGAAGGTAATGTTTTCAAAAGAAGATGATTTAGATTTTTATTGACTGAGAACGAAATTCAAATTTATATTACGTCTGTATAGTTGAATAGAGATTTACGATAGCGAAATGATCATCAACACGGAAAGCAGAATTAGAGAACTTAGTTCAAGTTTCTGTTGGGTCCGTCTCTATTCATTTCTAACAATTGATATTCGGAAAAGCATAAACCCGGTTCCGACCTCAGTGATGTGCAGAATTGTAAAGTTAGTTAGACAGATTGATTTTGACAGCATGTCAACCTGTCTAGGGTTATTTTATGCCAAGAAGTTAGGGAATTGCATACATTGTACGTTTTTATTTACATTTTTACGTCGTTGTTTCTTAAGTGTTATTTTATTTATTTACTTTTTGTTACACACAGTTCTATCGAATAGTAATATATTGTGCAGATTTATTTGATCTATAAAGTGGGGAGGCTAACAGGTTATACTACTTCAGGACAAAATGGGCCTGGGAGTAAAGGCAATGAAGAGGTAATCCACACTCTCCAAACCTTCGGAGCTGGAGCCTCACTATCAGATTCATATTAGTATCATATCCAGCATACCCACTTTTTGTGGGGTTCTAACCCTTCTTCAGAGGATACAGTCAGCGTATTGAAAGTTTTAGGAGTGGATCAAGTCTCTTTAGTCTCTCGGTAGTACGGAAATAATCTAGGAGGCAACTCTGAATTTACAAAACTGATAAGTCAACAAGAAACTCCATGTTTTCCAATAAAACTCTTAGAAGTTATAGAAATCCATGGACATTTGTCTAATTAATTCCATTCCATCCTTGAATAAAAGTAAATTCACATGAAAGAAACTTAATTCATTCGAAATTTGAACAAACCTCATTGACAATAGCCGCAACTAACAACGTACAAGTAATAAAGTCATAAAAAAGTATCTCATGCTTTCAAGTAATGTGATGCTGTTATGACGTGACCTCAGAGGTTCGAGGTGTTGAATTGCAAGTTCCGTGGATATTGCATTAAATTATAATCAAATAGCATAACTCAAGAGCATCATAAATCAGTTGAATGTGAAGCAGCTGCATTTCAAATTGCATGTCAGCCTGTCAATTACAGAGAAAAACGGATGCGACAAAAAACTGGTTTCCGTACAGACGAGAGCATTAGAAATAGGTGCATTTCATTGAAATGACATTGGTATCTATCTATTCAGTTTTAATTGTGTCGTGTCAAAAACAAAAACAAAAATCCACGTTACTTGAGAGTCCGTTGAAACAAATAAAATTGACCATGTTATAAAAATGCAATAATGATTAAAGCTATTCAGACTTGTGAGTTCGAACGGTAAAAGTTTCTAAAATTTGTTACTTTTAATGAATCAAATATGATAGACGAACCGTGAATCCACTAGGTTCTTTAATGACAGTAGTTAATGATGATCCTGGTGTTTTTATTTAGGGAGGAGTTTAGGATTATAATCTGCATTTCAGAGTTATTTCCGTTATACTGAGAATCTAGATAAATAAAAAATGCAGAACAGTTTGATGTAGTCTCACTACATTATCACATTCAGCGAGGGTACGGAGATTTTTTTAAGAAAATTATTATGACAAGATTCCTTTTAAATGAATGCAAATGGAATGGATTTTTTAAAAACAAAATAGGCTTTTGTATATTATTTCTTATCCCGTGCAAAGCTGGATTCTTTTGCTAATACAACTGCACGAAAAAACTGTTACTGCATATAATTCACCTGGCAAATATATGGACTTATCACTCTAAGAGAAGAGAATACGGAAGTATTTTTCTTTTGATGATTTTCTAATTTCAAAATTTATTGATTCCATAATTCATTCTTCCAGCTTATGTTGAAAAAAATCGATCATTGATTAGAATAAATTAAGCTAGAAGGTTTGGCAGTTAAATAAAACAGGTTTTGTCGCAGATTTGTGGTTCATTTATTTTTCCTGTAATATTTTTTAAGAGTATTGAAACCATATTTTTGCTCGACAAATATATATACATATATGTATGTGTGTGTGTGTGTGTGTGTGTGTGTGTGTTTATATATATATATATATATATATATATATATATATGGAGAAATGGTCGATTTTGGTGAATCTGACAAGAATGTTGAAAAACGCAAAAAATGTTAGTCTGATGAAGTTCTGTTAATAAAGAACGAAATATTACCATTAAACCAGTTGTAAGTGTTTGATTTATCAACTTTTCCACTTATTTTTATTACACACACAGACACACACACACACACACACACATATATATATATATATATATATATATATATATATACCTACAGAGTCTTTTCTTTTTTATGGAATTTTTGGTTGGTATCGGTTTGTGTAATATTATTTATTTGCGAATTGTATCATTTAGGTTTTGTTTCCCACCGTCAGAATTATAGATTAGGTATAAAAATTATATATATATATATATAAGGGTCGGTGGAAAAGTTCATAGGCTGATCAGGACACTCAAATTAAATGTGACCAAATAAGGTTTATTTTATAACACTCCACCCAACACCCCCCACCCCGTACAGTTCACACACTTTTTCGAACGGTGTTGCAGTACAAGGATCTCATTGGTCAAAATATTCCTCAACAGCAGATATGAAATCATATAAACTTTTCTGCCTTTAGACTTCTCATCCCCTTATATATATATATATATATATATACTAGCATAGTTCCCGTTATTTGTAAGCGATAATTGACTTAAACTCCAGTATATTTGCAAGTCTATGGATTTGAAATAGTGCTATCAGTTGTGTTGGGGAGGTGAGAACGCAGGAGTACCAATTGTTTGAAATACTTTCAAATCATTTGAGTTAACAAAAAATTCTGATTTGCTTTAAATTTGTTTAACGGTATATTAACTTCTTATAGGTTATTTAATGCTGAAATATTATTCATTTGTAAATGTTTGATAGTAACCATACCAATTCATATTTTCAATATTCCATTACAATATTTACAAAAATCTTACTCTTCATCTAACTATAATAATCATTTGCTTACACAGATGTACAGTATTAAGTATTTCTATCTATCACCACTAATTTATGCATAATTATGTGGTTTAGCGTGGCTATTCTTATTAAATAATGATCATTTGCTTTGCATTCTTTTATATAGTTTCAACTAACTGTTCTAAATACAAATAATTTGCATACAGTTATATGATTCTATGTATTCTTAACCCAAAATAAGAAGATGTATTATAAATTGAAGATGCATGTATGTTTTTCCTACCCCTCCGCTCGAGCAGGGTGTGACACAAGGTTAATTTTTAAGCGAAGGTTAACAGAGTTTTCCTTCTCTTAAGCTGGTTGTCTAAAGAACTCAATCAGCCCAACTATTTACCCATAAGGAGGATGATTAGATTCATGCCTTTTCCAATGGTATTAGTGAAGTATGGAATGCAATCAGTCTTGTCTAGGATTTGAACTCGCGTCACCGTATTCATTCCCTGCGATCATAACCATTACCCCACGGAAATAAGAATATGTAGCTGTCCTTAAATGAGTAAACCCTCAGTGTGTGTGTGTGTGTGTGATTTTATCTTTTATCATAGGGCGTTGTAATTTCATTTTTAGTCACAGTTTTAATGTTATAGAGTTTGGTAAGAAATGATTCCTAATGATATCTGTGTAATGTTCTATTAGAAGGAATAAAATCCCAACGTCGTTTGTTTAGAAAAATGAACATTTTATTAAAGAATATGTCGGTGTTTACTTGTTCATTGGCGATACTCTAACACATCAACTACTTTAGATTCTAACTTAAGTTCATTTTTTAAATCTTTATAAAAATTCCCAATAGCGCGCGTGTGTGTGTGTGTGTATGTGTGTGTATTTCTCTCTCTAAACAAGTAGGTCCAACACAATTAGTCCAACACAATCTTCTTTTATTCTCGTTACTCTATCTGACCTTGTGTCCGACTAAGCTAACCTCTTGTAAATATTTAGACCTATTAAATCCTTCCTGTTTAGATTCTGGCTTTAGAGCGAATTCATTTTGCTATAATCGCCGAAAGACAACCTTTTTACCTCTTAAGGAATTTGAACCTTACATTATTTCTAATCGACAGTGTTAATTGTTGGCATGGACAACTTTTCAGGCATACCACTTTGTTTGGAAATAAACAGCTGCAGTTTGAGGGCAAATAAGTACTCTCTTTCTCACTGACATGGACTTAATAGTTGATTTAATCTTCTTGACATGTGACACTTTATTAATTTGTCCTTAAGAGGAACACTGGGCTTTTTGGGTGCAAATAATGATCTCGAATTTTCATTTATAAATAACAAGTGGAAACAGACTTATTATGATAGCACAGTGCCAAAGCAGTTAATGTACTTTCATAAAAGCATCGTTTAGTTTCTAAAAAAAAAGAATGGTGCGTGAAATATGTTTGTGTGGTCAATTAATTACAAAATTTAAAAAAAAATACAAAATTTTAAAAAAAGAGAATATTTGCTCATCTACGAAAAGGGATCAGTAAGTCTGTCGCCTGACTTAGTTATAATTCTCTACTATGCTTAGCGGTGGCACAAGACAGAAAATATGGGACACCCAGTAAGACTCAAACTCACAAGTAATAAGTCTCTCAGTCTAGCTCGCTACCTGAAGCGCCATGTCTTACATAATTAGCTAAACTGGGGCCGTAGAATACGCCGACTGTATCTCTGCAGAGGAGTAAGACCCACCCCATCCGAACGAGCGTCTTGGATATGACAGTAAACTGAATCTGATAGCGTGCCTCCAATCATGGAACTTTGGGGGATGTAGATTACCCCTTTATTGGCATTATTCTTTGGTACATTCTGACCCGGTAATAACTATTTAATCATTTACTATACTTTAAACCATTTAACTGTATGCAAATATTATTAATTAATATTAATTGATTATTATTTAATATTAATTGATTATTAATTAATATCAGGTTGAATTATTAGTTTTAGATAGCAATACATGAAACCATTTAACTGTGAGCAGACAAATGAGCTCTGACTCGTTTCAAATTTATTACCAACAAACTATTCGTTAACAAATCATATATATATATCTAATATATATGTATAAGAAGAATTTAGTATTAAATAACCTACAAGGGTTGATACGCTGTAAAATACAACTAACCAACCAACCAACCAACCAATCACCTGAAATGTTTACTACATAATGTTCAATCTATGTGATGTATCATGAAGAGATACATTAGATTAAGTGCATTGATTCGGATAAAATTAAGCTAAAAACAAATATTTGCCTTTTTGAAAGTCGAATTAGAATCCCACATCTCCACATTTGAACCTATTTTCTCACAAAAACTATAAGAGCCATTAAAAGTTCTTCATTTCTGGCGAGAGTCATTGTGGCGTATTGGCTAATGTGTTGGACTGCGATATCGTAGTAAACGAATTTGAACTCCAGTCACGCTATAACGTTCATTTTCGGACTAATACTCTTGTGAAAGATATGAATTCCCTTACCTGCCCCACCTTTGGGTTAAATAGTACCATTACTATTCTTCTCCAAGGATGGCTTCGACATTAAATAACCCAAGAAGGTTGATAAGCCAAACTAAAGCAAATCATTTCTTTTATTTTGAATTTATCAAATTTGGACAAAGTTCTTAACTAAAAGTTTAAACTTTAGATAGGAAAAATATATTGAGTTAAATCAGGCTTTATTACGTCCGAAAAGTTTACCCGCCACTGGACTTAATACTTTACTTTTTTCAAAGTTACTTGGGGAGTAAAAGCATTAATTGTAGGTTGTAGTCAAATCAGTGAAATATTGAAATAATTATGAGAGAAATAAAATAATAATAAAAGCATCAATATTAATAAGGATACTAACAGGGATTTTTCAGTTCAAAAATGAAATTATGACACAATTGAACTTCTTACCAACCGATCCCCAGAATAATTGCTTTGACTCATTAATAAAAAAAATCTCTGGCAAAGATGTCGGCCGATGTACCTGTTTTCAATGAAACTACCATTGTATTATCATTGGCTAAAAGAAAGGCGCATAATATACGAGTATATATGGCGAGCACGTGTGCTACCTTGCTTGCAGCCGGGAGAAAGAGGTCCTTCCAAGTCCCGGGCTTGGCGTCAGCCGTGTCTTCCGCTAATTAGTCACCTCTGCTATATATACCTCACCGAAAATGACTCTAATATATTTTAACGCCCTGTCTGGGAAACGCGACGATTTCTACTGGTCGAGGAAAACTTTTTACGCTATAGAATAATTATGAACTCCAAAATAAATTTTGTGTACAAATGTATCCTCGTCTCTTTCCTTGCAGTTTCCCATAAACAAAGCAGAAAATGAGTGAATGGGAGAAAAAGAAGAAAAACGGAGTCAGATACAAAACTCAAAATCATCCCAATAGAACACAACAATTCACTGACACTGACACCACGAACGAATAAAAACAACTTATTATTCTCCATATGTATTAATACTGCTGTAGTACGTCATTTTCGTTAAAATCACGAAAAAAAAAAAAAATTACCGAAAATCAAGGGAGCTAAAAAGAAAGTATATTTCCACAAACATGTATGAGCCTACCTAAAATGAAATTGGTATGTTATGTAGGATATATGATGAAATCATCTTTTGGGGATCAAATTTGAGGGATCGCACGATACGCAAAATCGGTTGATACTCGAGTATATACAGCATTCATATTCTGAAGTATCATGTTTCTAAAGTTCTATCATGAAAAGGATGCAGAGTTTGGCTTTTAGCCAAGTTGGAGAGGTGCATCTATCCCGGTTGAAAAATAAGTTTCTTTGATTAAGGAAATTTACGGAATAATAAAATTTGTAAAGTAATTCAAGAAAAAAGAAGTTTTACTAATCAAAGAAAATAATGTCAGCCAATATTTGTTGTCATCAACACTAGCCAAATATAATTGCAATGTTTCTTTTTTTAAAATTTTTCTTGCTTTTGTTTTTTGATAAACATGTGCAGAAAGTATCGGTGTCTTTTGTGCTAGCTTAAGAAAAAACAATGTTTTTTTTCTGATAGAATAAAACTGAAATCTAATTATTCTTATTAATTCACGTAAAAACTATGTCGAATGCAGGGATAAAAAAGAAGCAAACGACATCTTCAATTTCTGTTTCAGTCATGAAAATTCTTCTTCGCTTGTAAAAAAAAAAATAATGCACAATCAACTGTTTAAGAAAAACAACAAAAAGTGACAAAACACAGAAAACAAATTGAGTTGTTTTCATTGCGTTAATTTCTTTTCTTTTTTTTTTTTTTTTTTTTTTTTTAGAGCAAGAAAATATTATTCTATCCTCATTAAGAATGAGTCATTTAAATTTCTAACAAATTGAACGTCCTCCCACATTTCTTTTCTTCTGTCAGTTAAAAAATAAAAGAGAATAAAATAAAAATTGAAAAATTCGAAAAAACGAAAAAAGAAATTGTTCCTCTTGTTTCAATTAACTTGAAAATGTTCAAAGCGTTAAAAAAAGTAATTTATAATATAAAACATTTTATTAAATACATATGCTAGACGAATTTTCTTTGCTTGTTAGATAAGGGAACAACTAAATATTATTAACCAAATAAATAATCATTCTTAGTACTAAATGATTATTATTATTATTACTACTACTACTACTACTACTCCTACTACTACTACTCGTTTAAGACTTTTTCACACCTGCGTTAGCTGGTGGTCTTCCACTGGTGTTTGAGTGACAGCAAGTCTCCTCAAGTTTCCTTGAATCTTCTCAGTATTCGGGCCGATCTTAATTTTGTAGTTTGGATGGTCTCAACTCGTCCTCTTATTTCCGTGTCCTCCAATCCCCGTATCAATCCTTTGGTGACTGTATCCAGAGCACCAATTACAATTGGTATTACCGTCACTTTCATGTTCCATAGTTTCTTCAAGTCTCTAGCAAAGTCCAGGTACTTATCATTCTTTTCATTTTCTTTCAATTTTACTCTGTGGTCAGCCGGGACAGCAAAGTCCACAGTTCGGCAAGTTCTCTTTTTTTTTATTGATTATTACTTGGTATGGTTGTCTGGCTGAGATTAGGTGATCCGTTTGTATCTCAAAGTTCCGGAGGATTTTGAGCGTCTTATTCATTAGGACAGATTCTGAGTTGTGCAAATACCATTTTTTCGTATGGTCAAATTTCAATATCTTGCACATTATTATTATTATTATTATTATTATTATTTGCATGTTTTTCGCACCCGCGTTAGCAAATAATTTTTCACTGGAACCTGAGGGACAGCAAGTCTCCCCAAGTCTCTAGGACTCTTCTCAGTATTCTGGCCGATCTTAACAATGTTGTAGTTTGGATGGTCTCTGCCCGTCCTCCGATTTCCAACTCTTCCAGCTCCTTTACCAAGCTCTTCGGGATCGTTCTGAGCGCACTAACTACGATTGATATCACCGTTATTATTATTATTATTATTATTATTATTATTATTATTCTCACTTGCAACCCTTGAACAACCCTTTCGAACCCTTACAAATAAAGTGAGAAGTAAAATATTGTTAAAGAAGTCTTCCTGCGTCCTTCCTGCGCCTTCCTTCATGCGTCTTCCTTCTTGCGTCTTTGTCCTTGCGTCTGTCTTAATTATGGTGTCGTTGTAATGCTGCATGAACATGTATATGTGTATATAAGCATATTTATTATGTGAGTATATAACAGGTTGACATGCCGTAAAAATCAATCAATCGGTTGTTCTAATTTTGCATTTATTTGAGATCTTGACACCAGTCATATTGGAAAGTTGAGAACACAAGGGCGACGGTAGGCTAAAATTCTTTCAAATCATTTGAGTAAAGAAAAAAAAAAACAAAGAAAGAAAGAAAATGAAGGGAAAATTGAAGAGAGGAAGACCACAGACTCAGAGAAGGAAGAAAATTGAGGTATAAAAAATCATAGTGAAAGAATAAATGATGAAATGAATCGAAAGAGCAAATGAGAAAAATGAAACAGGTTAATTTTTTATTTTTTTCCTCTTCAACTACTTATTTAAAATACTGCCTTAGCAGAAGTTCAAAATTGTTCAGTTTCAACCTAGTTTACGATTTTTACTTACCTTAATTTCATTTTAGTACAAGGCCATGTTTCCCATCCCTAACCCAAGGGTAGAACAATATGTGCGTAGGCAGACAAAAAAAAACCCCAAAAAAACATGGAGTATTCATCTGGAATTAATTTTCTTACTAAAACCGCTAAAAAACGATTAAAAAAACAATTTGATCAATCCTCATACTTCGTGATATGGTAGAAATGCACTGACTTTTTATATAAATTTGGGTTTTGAGTCATCTGTAATTTACATCGTGTCTCTTCTTATTCTCTTCAACAGGAAGTTTACTTCCAACTGTTCTGGTTACAGTGATGTAATTCATATTACCATCTTATAAAATAATGGGTTTGATGATCATTATTAACTAACTGGACTTGTTACTTAACTTATTAACTTGATGAGCTTGAGAAAATTCCACAGGTATTGACAACGGAAAGATATTATCGCCCATAAACAAGTACACCCACAGGGATTTTTGATAAAAAGTTAAATTTCTTCTAAAACAAAGATGTCAGGGTTTTATCATTTCTAGTGGAACATTATATAATTAAAATGGTTATTATTAGGTATAATTAATTTTCAAATTCTACTGCAGGACACATGGCATAACGTATAAAGTAAAGTCATTTGGAGGTTGCAGTTTCAATCCTGACAACGGGTAAAATAAAAAAAGATAGCTTACGATGGCTTAATACTTGCCCCCAGTGATGTTTACCTGAATTAGAACAATCTAACCCCGTAGATGAAATAAAGGGTTCGGTTTGAAGTTCCGTGTAGGCTCCTGAGTTCGACAAGAAACACTTGAAGAAAGTCGAAGGACGCACCGGTTGAAACGTTGTGAATATAGCAATAAAGATGAATAAACTGAATGATACAAATTCTACCAGACTGAAGCTCAGTAACCAAAAGTATGAGACTCCAGGGTTGGACACAAAACAGCAGTTTGACGTTTTCTTCAACATTATTCCAGCAATTCCTACGGCCACAATTCCAGCGGTCACAGTTCCTGCGGCCACAATTCCTGTTGTCACACTGATGCTAAATTCTATATGCATTTACTCAACCCCTCCCTCATGGGAAGACTCAACGCGAACTGAAACGCAAACAGCCTCGTTCAGGATTTGAACTCAGCTCACTGTGTCCATTTTCCATTACAGTAACCGTTGAGCCACGAGTGCGCATGTGCGTGTGATTATCATAAATGCTCTTGGAGATCGACAAAATTTTAATGTTATTGTTATGATCGTTAAAGACACGTGCCCGTAAATATGATTCATCATTTCTGAGCGACACCATTACTTTTCTAGTTCTTTGGTTTTCGAACAGAGCAGTTTTATTACGATGAGCTTCAACCAAGAGATATTAGGAAGAAATAACACAAGTCATTGACAAACGTCTTTATTCCAACGTCGGTTTGGTAAATCTGAAGATTTGCAAGTGAAAAGAGAACAGTTTTATATATTTGTTCGTTCGGGAATGTTTTTCTTCCATTATCTCGTTGGCATGTGGCCATAAGTAATTTACGTATAAAACTGAAGTCAGGCTTCATTTACCAGAAAACGGAAAAATAATAAAATTATCTTGAATAAAACAATAAATTTATCTCGTATAAAAGTTAGTACTTGTATTTGTAGGCCAATGTACCTTGTACAAAGATACTCAACCTTGTGCTCACAGGTGCCAAGAAGCCCCCTCTTTTTCTTCTTGAATACACTAAATTAAACTTTACACCATATCTTTAAGATTTCTATGAATTAAATGAGTTGCGGACTGAATTCGCATTGTTTGACATCAAAAACTTACTTAAGCTAAACTTATGGGACAGAACAAGGCGCAAGTTTTTTTCCTTTTTGAGGATACTTTGTATCAGAGATTCCCAACCTTGTTTTCTCAGGTGCCATATGGAGCCTCCTTGTTCCTATTGAGTTCACTAAACTGAAATTTTCACCATATCCTTAAGATTTCTAAGTACTGAATTTGCATTGTCTGAAATCAAAGCTTACTTTAGCAGTTATTTACTAAGCTAAGCTTAGTTGTGGCTCAAGGTCAGAAATATAGAGTATTCAGCGAGAATCGAACTTACTTGCCATTGATATTAGTCCACATTAGTCAACATCACGAGGGTATTCTCTCCAAGTGTGGTACAAGTGCTAAAGTGCGACACTTGAGCCTTGAAGTCAGCGATTTCGAACACCAATTGCTTTTTTTTTTTACTTTCGCTTGTGGACTAATACCCTTGGAAAAAGTATGAACCCTCTTATTCACCGAGCTATGAAGTAAATAGTACCACTAACGGTCTTCTCCCAGAATGGCTTTGGCATTGAATAACCCACGATGGTTGATATGTCATTAAACAAAGAAACCCAACCAAATCTACACCAGGAGCGATGCAGTCAGCTGACTTGTGTGAGACTACGACTTTATTAGCAAATGTATTTACGTAAATACTCATGAACACTATTTTAGCTTATTTAAATTTGTAAGTTTGTTTTTTAAATTTTTTTTGTATTGTTTTTTTGTGCATTTTGGGTGGGGGGTTCTATGTCATATTTTTAAATGCCGACTAGATTTTTAACCGCTTATCATAATCTTTAATGTCTATGTCGTGATTATATTTTTGTTATAATTTGTTACGTTATTTTATTTTTTGCTTGCCCTTCTTTTTTCATTTTTTACTTGTTGCATATTTTAAATTGTTTTACTTAGTTTTTTTAATTTACTAAGAAGAGTTGTGTAAACAGGTAAGAAAAAGTGTCTACTTGAATTCCTTTTTGGAGAAACTATCATCCGACTATTTAACTTTCATAAATTTTTATTCTTACTTTTCAGGCACTCGTGGCGAAATAAATGTCGTCTAAGTAAGTGGTCTTGGCAACCCGAGTTCAAATCCTGAACGAACCTGTTTGCATTTCATATAGAATTAAAATCCATGGGAAAGGTATGAATTCAAGTATTCTCCTTTTAGCTATGGGTAAATAGTAGGGAAGACTAGACTCGTTAACCTTGAGATGCCGACCGATCTAAGAGAAGGAAAACTCTAAATTCAAACTAGTTGTAAACCTCGAAAAGGATGGGCTCTGTCAGGCTATTTCTTGTCAGACATGCTATATGAGTAGCGCCACTATGAACAAGTTAGGCGACTAGTGACAGAAAATTGTCAAAGTAACCATTACTTTTAACTAATTAGAAAGACATTTTACTCTAGAAATGTAGAAAGTGAGTTTTAAATCACACACACACACACACACACACACACACACACACACACACACACTCTCTCTCTCTCTTTCTCTCTCACACACACACACACACAGACATACACATCATCATTATCATCATCATGTCGTGCCGCCAGCACGGATATCCCTGACCCTCTCTCGCCACTTCTCCCTATCATCCATCGGCTCTGGCAGGTCTTCAGGGTTACATCCTGTGTCCTCAAATAGCTGCTGTATGTAAGTTCGAGCTGGTCGTCCTGCTTTTGCTTGGCCATATGTGGGGGTCCATAGGAGTACATCACATGACATACACATATATATCTTTTATATCATTACAGTTAGGAGAACTTTAACCGACACATTACTGTCATATGCGCACACATACAGCCCAATATATATATATATATATATATATATATATATATATATAAACACACACGCATATATATAAATGTATGCACACACACACAGTGCGCGTGTGTGTGTGTGTGTGTGACGATTGATATATAATTCATGAAACTGCCAGTAAAAGTTGTTTTTTTAAAGAACAAACTTAAAAAAAGATATCAACCGCAGTTAGATGTAATTTGGGAATACACAATAGATAATAAAGCAACTGACCGAAACTTACTCCAACCTGAATGGTATTACATTACTTTATAATTTTTTGTACATTACTTCAGATATTTCATCAACGAGCGTGCTTTTCTGAACAAAAACTTTTCCGAATATAAAGCATATCAAATGGAATCCAAGTTTTAAAATGATTTGGTTCTTATGCTACATTAGTAAAATACAAATCGAAATAAATGGGTGTGTTTTAGATAGTTGGGACAAAGTTTCTATTTATCCAGATTTGCTTGCAGGTCACTGGACATGGAATTTAAAATAAACTTTACATAACATAAAGTAAAGTCCCATAGTTTTCGAAGCCTCCCTTAACAAAATCATTTAAAATTCTACTTTTTAAAATTCATTCATGCTTTGTGCGTCATAAAAAAACCTGAATTTGTATTAATTCATATCAATAATGTGCGGATAAATGGTTACTGTCATAACGATTTTCGGTAGGAATGAATGGCAAGAGAGAGAGAGAGAGAGAGAGAGAGAGAGAGTGAGGGGAATCTGTGCTATCAGCACGACTTGCTGATCATAATCATAATGAACAAACTTTTTGTACCGAGAATAAATGATCTGTATAACATTAAAATGTATCTAATGGTTAGTCTTAGAGTTTGGATAATGTGAAGCATCTCTTCATTGCCATCACTCTCAGGTCCACTCGGATTAGTCGTACCTGCTAAGGTCCCATCTATGGGTCAAATAGAACAGTTCAATCATTTATAAGGATTATTATTATAGGGTTTTTAGCTGTGTGCGAGTTGTTCGTATAAGATAGGAATATTTGGTGAATAAAACTTATAATGTTAAATTGGAATACTTGAAACCATTCAACTATGTGCAAACAAATCATTGACATTAAACAGTACTATTAGTGCTATCAATACTTGAAACTATTTAACTGTGTGAAAATAAATCATCTCTAACTCGTTAAAAAATAAAGTTACCTACAAACTATTTGCTTGCAAATTATATATATATATATATATATATATATATATATATATATATATAACCACAGTATTTCTATGTGAATTACACAATATAGAAATAATACATAAAGTTTTTTTTAAACAGCACCTCCATGACTTATAGTCACGAGCCACTACCGGTCCACTCTCCTTTTGGGAAGTTACGGTTGATACAGACGATTCCACAGTCATATATATTGGAATTTAAAACAATGTTATAAATTGAATTACCATGACCAGAAAATCCGGCAAGCACTGCGCGTGAATACGGAACCATTGGATAGCTGATTCAACCTCAATAGGTTCCATCAGCAATAGTGCATACGGTGATTTCCCAGGAGATCGAAACAGCGACCAAAGAATGCAGAGCTTAAACCCTACCACTGAGTTACCGGTCTGCATCGCACACAAGCGATTCCTAATAAGGTTACAACAGCTGTCCAGTGGTTCCATAGGTCACGCGTAGTGCATGCTGGATTTTCTGGTCATGGTAATTCAATTTATTGTATATGGTTCCCCTATTTAAAAATAAAAAATGTAGCTTTAAAACACGTCTTTGCTAGATAAGCAATGGACCTACCACTACTTGTGCCATAAAGTATTCTGTTATTATTGTTTCTTTTGAAAGTCTCATCTCGTATTTCTTGACAAAAGTCTTCACACCCGATGCTTTTGCTTTAACTTGTGAAGTGTCACTCTTCCATACTCACCCATTGTTAAGTGTCCACTTACAAAACAGACGTTTCATTTCTTTTTTCTTTCTTTTTCTTCGCTTCTGTAAGTTCACACAAAGTGTCTTCTTGTTAACAATTAAAATATATTTTGGCGGGATGTCAAGTTGGTTGGTTGGTTGGTTCTATTTTCTTGGTTTATTTAATATTGAAGTTAGCATTTTTCTTCAATAAATTATATGGTTTCAAATATGTATTTACCCAACCACTCCACCGTACAGAATATAAAAATGTCAATTTTCAAACTGAGTTTTCCTTCTCCTAGATTGGTTGTCTTTGACTAAAGAACCTAGTCTGGCTTACTAATTACCTATAGCTGGGAGGGTGAGAATGGATTCCCAGGGGCATTAACGTGAAGTAAAACGCAAACAATTTCGTCTAGGATTTAAACTTGAGTCGCCGATTCAATTTCCTATGACAATAACCATTACACTAAGTACGCCACCTGTATATATATATTAAGTGGTTAATGATAATCATTTGTAAACGGTTATAACTTAACGTAACTCTTCTTGATATTATGTCATGGATGTCTATGGCGATTCTCTAATAATGCTGATGGCGATTCTCCAATAATGCTCGAGATTTGAGGAATGTGGAGTACGTCTTCATTGCCATTACTCCCAGGTCCACTCTGACCTGACGTGGTAGTACCTGATAAGATCCCATCTATGGGTCAAATAGAACTGTGTGGAAACAAACGACTAATATTACATTGAATTGTATAACATTGCAATATTTGAAACCGCTTCCTAGTGTTGAAGAAAATAACTTATGTTAAGTGGAAATACTTGTAACGATTTAACTGTGTGCAAACAAATGAGCCTTGTCTCGTTTAAAAATCTTTTTTACAAACTATTTGTTTACAAATCATATATTTAATATATAAACAGGATTTGGCTTTAAATTACCGACAAGTGTTGGTATGCCATAAAACAAAACCAACCGAACCAACCATTCTTAATATTAACTGTGTATATACAATCATATGGTTTCAAGTAACCATTATTGTAAAAAAAGCCTTGGCCAGCATTAGAACGTGGATCATCGACTCCATTTTCTACGATGAAAACCGTTACTCCACGAGCGTATTATAATAAACCTAGATTAGTGTTATCACTTCACTAAAGTGAAGAGATCGCATTATTTGCTGAAAAATAAGTTGTGATATAACTCAAGAGTATTTCATGTTTTTCAGTGTATTTATGCGTACGTATAGCGGTCAGAATTATAAATCCTCTCATTTTCGTTCTTTATCATTTTTTTTATATTGACAACTGCTTTTCAGCATAGAAAGAGAATCTATAAACTCACCTTCTAATTTTATAATCTTGTAAAAAGTATATTAAGAAAAAAACAAAACCAAAAAAAACATCTTACGGAGATTACGGAAGAAACTCGAAACGATATTAGTGTAGTATCGGGAATACAAAAGTAATAAAATACCTAAATTTATATTTTATGGTTATAAGTACTGTAAAAAAAATGTTTAGATTGTATGTAAACAACTAAAAAATACGATTTTTTTTCTTTCTTCCCTCTATCATCGAATGAAAATTGTTATAACCCCTTGAAAGAACAGAAGGGCATTCACTCCAACTCTTTTTAAGACTTATGGGCTTTCAAACATACTTATTGATAACATCTTTTTACGGTACTGTTATAACGTAATAGTATTTTTATAGTAAAGCTTATGAAAATTACATTACCTTTTCCATTATGTTCATCAAGATAATGCCCACACCATTAAAAACGTACCTAACAATACAAAATGCCAATGTTTTAAACCCATTCTTATTCTATAAAACCAAAATTTAAAACAATAACATAGATTCTTCAATATCAGTTTTTAGCCAAATTAAGCTTAAGATAAAAATGAATATTAATAAATAGATAAAAATGAAATTAACCAGAGTGAAGGAAACTGAGCGATTACAATATTTTTCTTCAATTATATTTAGGATTTATTTATTAAATCACAAATTATATTGATCTTTTTGTAATATTATTTTGTTTTATCTAATAGTAATAATGATGATCGCAAAACAAATTTTCAAATAGTTTTAAAATTTAAAAGCTCTCAACCAGTTGGTGTTCAACACCTGTTTCCATAACAATTTACATCAACAAAATTTCTTATCATTTAAAATTCATCTAAATAAATGAATTGTTAGTTTCAACAACTCTCTTTTCATTTTTCAGTCATATTTCTTAACCATAATGTGCTTGTTTATGCAACCTCTTCACCATGGACAAGATGGGTAACAAGGTAATTTTTTTATTTCGAGTAAAATTATTTTGAATAAAGTTTTCCTTCTGCTTGACTGGGTATCTTGCCGAAGATAAAGATTTCCAGTCTGTTATACTATTTACCCATAGCTGAGCGGGGAGAAAAATGGATTTATGCCTTTCCCGAGGGCATTAGCACGAAGTGAAAAGAGAACAGCCTCGTCCCGGATTTGGAGTCGGGTCGCCAAGTCCACTTCTCACAGCGATAACTGTTACGCTAAGTCTACCCCCATTTCACAATAAAATTGAGTGTTTTACTTAAAAAAAAAAACAAGCCTACAAAAAGTGTCCCACTTAAACCAGATGTTGATTATCAAACTGACTGTAATGTCTTATATATTGCTATTGTCTTATGTGTCCTTTCACTCCAGTTTTACTTTACTATACACTGAATTTCCTAGTTTGACGGCATAAATCAACTCTTGTTATACGTGACTGTGTATATTTGCTCTATTTTCTGCTCTGTTTCAATAGGAAAAGAAAGAAGAGGCGGATTTATCTTTTATAATATGGTATCTGTTTAGTACAAATAAACACTTGATTGAGTAAAATCTGTAGCTCTTGTTAATTACATCGCCACTTGCTATAACCTAATCTGTTATTCCAGCATGTCTGTATAAGAGCGCCATTATATTTCTGCAAAACTATTACAGCTTCTTTCATTCATCCTGATTTGTCTACATCCGCATGTACATCATGCAAGGTCGCTTCCCAATATCTACGCTGCTCATGATTTTAAACAATTCATCATATCTTCTTTTTTCCTATTCAAAAGGATTCTATATGAAAACTAGTTATTAACTGTAAAACATCATTCAAGACGCCTTGTTGAAAAGGCTTAGAATACGTCGACTATATGCCATCTCTTGCAAAGGGTTAAGACCTCCACAACCCCACCAGCAGAGGTGACCTGGATATGACACTAAACTGCATCCGGTGATAAGGCTTAGCTCTGGGGAGTGGGGAGTCAACCCTTCGTCTGTATTATTCCCATGTCTACTCTGATCGGATTGGTAGTACTTTTTAGGGTCCAATCTATGAGCCAAATAGATCTGCTTTAAATTATTAGAAATTGATAGGAATACTTGAAACCATATAACCCAGTGAAAAATATTTATACGAATATTTGAAATTATATATTTGTATGCAATTAAATGATCATTATTAAACAGAAATTGTTACTTGAGACCATTTAATTGAGTACAAATTATTTGTATAAAGAATAGTTATTTACACATGATTACTTTCGCTAATTAATTTGAATATTATAACTGCTTTAAAAAATCTTCGAAATTAGATGACCCAACAAGTGTTCATGAGTCTTAAATCCAAGCAATCAACCAACCAAATTTGTTTATTGGTAAAATTAAATATAGATTTGAATTTTAATTATTTTTCGATTCGTTTATTATTTTATAATTTTTAAAAATTCCATTATGTTATCACGATGCTTGCTCACTTCGAGCGGTTTTGGATATGTTTTGGGTTGATAAAACAATAGCACTTTTGGTTATCTAGAAAAGTATTGCATATCAACATTAATAATAACAGTTTGTGGGTATATAAGAACGCCCCTGTCGAAGGATTTGATATAGATTATGTAAGATTGATCTCTGATGACATTTTAGATTACTGGTGGTCATTAGATGGCAAAATATGTCATTTCTGTTTAAATGGAAGGAGACAGATTTTTATATGATGTATAAGATGTTTTTAGAGAGGGACAGATTATTTCAGATTCGTGTTTTTCCCACAGCCAAGTCATGTTCAAAGGTTTCTACACATTTTCAAAAGATAAAAAAACAGGAAATAAAATGTAGAAGTCGAAATCAGAATTTTCTTTATACTAAAAACTCCTTTTGATATGTGTTTACATCATGTTCATATTTCTATATTCAGGCATCAGAGACAGTCTTGTCGGCTGGGGCAGTAGTAAATGCCGACTGCATCTCTGTCAAGAGATAAGACCCCTCTGCAATTACACAAAATGATTTGATGGCGAGGCCCCAGTCCTGAAGTTTTGGCAATTGTAGAGTACCCCTTCATTGACATTACTCCAGGGTTCACTCTGAATCGGAGTGGTTGTAATTGTTAGGGTCCCATCTGTGAATTAAATAGAACTATTTAATCATTTTCTATACCTGAAATACTAAATAGCAACACCTGAAAACATATAACATTGTAAAAATGTTGAATAACGATACTTGAAACCATCTAACTGTGTATAAATAAATGAACTTTGGCTCGTTTAAAAATAATGTTACCTTCAAATGATGTGTTTACGAATCATATATAATGTATATATGTATAATTATGGTTTTGGCGTTAACCCACAAGTGGGATATACCATAAAACAGAAACCAAACCAAAACAAACCAGTCTGAAGGTATCGAGGGCGCGCTTCATGTAAGCGGTTATTGTTATATGAAATGGAATCCTGAATGACGTTGTTTGCATTTTGCTTCGCGCTAATGCCCTTGAGAAAAGCATCACTCCATCTTTTCTGCCTAGCTATGAGTAAATAGTATGACAGACTGGGTTCTTTACTCTTGGTTAAGCAACCAGTTAAGGAGAAGGAAAACTCTGAATTCAAACTAGCAGAACTCGACCAAAAAATTGATTTTATGTCACATCCTTGCTTTAGTGGAAGGGTTGGTTAAATAATGGCACCTGCTTCCGAAATCACTTATAGTCATGGGCTCACCTATCATATAAGCTAGATTGGTTGTGGTGACGCCATTCGTAGAGCGTGTCTTAGGCATGAATTGACAGGTAGAGTCCACCTTTAGGCCTCCAACTGGTTTGAATTCAGAGTTTTCTTTCTCCTCGACCGGTTGCTATACCAAGGTTAAAGAGTCAGTCTTTCCTACTATTTACCCTTTGCTAGAGAGAGAATAGTTAGATTCATGTTTTTCTCAATGGTATTAGTACTATGTGGAATGCAAACTTCAGGATTTGAACTTGGATAGCCGAGTTCATTTTCTAAAACACCGTTTACTTTGGCAACAAAGCCAAACGATTGATCACCCAGGAACAATCGAAGCATAAACAAAAACAGTCTAAATCATAGTGAGGGGTCCAAGAATATTGATGACGTAGCACCATTTTTTTTTCTTTTTCTTCTTCTCAAAGAAAGCATCTATTCTATCCTCGCATCCCCTCAGACACATTTTTTTCGTTGTTGTTTTTCACCTAAACTTGAACACCTGGCAATATTCACTGGAGATAAATCCACTGCAAAGACTCTCTCCTGGTTACGACGAGAAGAAATAAGTGAGTATTGCCTTCATATTTCAGTCTAAGATTTCTCATCCCAGTTACTGACACGAGTATAAAAAAAAAACAAGAAATTATTGCAAACGGCAGTAGAAAAAAAGGCACTTGCGAAAAACTATGTGTGCTGGTCGGTAATACAATAAAAGTGCCTATGGGAAGTTGCAAACATTTTACAAATACCAGGTAACATTCACCTAAATAACTTTCCGTTGTATTTGCAAGCGGGTACGAATGTTATTATAACATGGTTCATCCGTGCGTCTCTAAGTGTATATTTGGATTCATTTTGCGTTCAAGGTTCTATGCTGCTTTTTCAAGTAGGGTGACGCGCACGTGTTGTTTGATGAATAATGTTCATTCACTGGGTAAAATAAAAGCAAAAAAAAGCACACAAAAAAAACAAACCAGTTTCATTGTTCTATTTTAGAACAATGTATGATATACATTCATGGGGGTTATTTTTAATTTGAAATTTGATTTGTCATATGAGCCAGAAGTTCTTTAACGCCCCATTTAACAATAGATTAAACGACAACTCTGAGTTTGTTTCTATATATCTATTGTACTGTATATCAATAATATTGAAACATATAAGTAGAACAAATACAATGAAATAGCTGAAGTACCCGTCTACGAAGGATAAGTTGAATTTGTTGCAAATCTGGGAACAAATTTAGAATTGGTGTCGATTAAAGAATTGTACATTACAAAGCATAACGTCACACAACCTTTTGGGCAATGCGGAAGACTAGCCTTCTTTTCACAGACCCAGACCTAACTCTAATCCTAATTTTGAGCCTTAAAAACATCTTTTAATACTGAATACCGATTCTACTTTTGATAAAATGGTCCTGTACTCGAAAAAACGTCCAGATCGTCTTTATTTTGCTTTCTAATGTTGTCTTCTGTTTTATTTATTTATTTTTATTTTTTTTTTTTTTTAGTTCATTAAAGTCCAAAAATAGGTTCCCATATTATACACTCTCTGGCTGACATTATACTTTGGTGTGCACATTTCTTCCCATTCCTTCCTAAACACATGCTAATTCTATAAAAGGACCCAAATATGTTTACAGAGATTTTTGCAAAGGAAACTAGAACTGACTAATTCATTAATTGATTTGAACGGCATGTCAACCCGTCTCGGTTTATTTATGCCCAGAGGTAAGAGAATCGCGTTCATTGCACGTTCCTATTTACATTTTCTTAAGAGTTTTTTCTCGCTCACAGTTTTATCAAATATGAATAATTTTTGAAAAGATCTACTTGACTCATAGATGCTACCCAAACGAGTGCTACCCCTCCAATTCAGAGTGGACCTCGGAGTAATGGCAGTGAAGAAGTACTTCAGTTTCTCCAGGGTTCCCGAACTAAAGTCTCACCATCAGATGTGGTTTAATGTAAACAAAGTACAGTTACATTAGTCAAAGAAAAGGTTTATTAAATAAGATTGAGCACATTCGTAATTGAAGAGATTTCAGATGCATTTAAAAAATACGTTTAGTCCCTTAAATAGAACAATCCTCAACGTAAGTAGCTTCTTACATTTAGAGAAAGTGTTTTAATCACAAAATGTCAAGTCAGTTTAACTAACTGGCAAACCTCGGTAATGTTCAGGCTTCCAACAGCCTTGTTCAAGATCACAGAATTTCTAACTTTAAATTTTCGTAGTTTTTCTATTTATCTTATTTCTATCACTTTTTTAACGTAACTTCCATATCACCATTTTCGGATCATTGAGTATAAACAATGGATCGGAAACAATTTTCTTTTACGTTGGTAGAAAGAATCATTCTTACTTTCTGATCAGCGCAAATTATCAAATAAATGTATATTGACGACCAGGGAATTTCAATAATTAAAAGGAATAAATGAATAAAATACTAATTGTTATTAATTTCAACGAGATTATTCTTTCGTTTCTTTTTTATCACAACCCACTAAGTCGTCACTCAAGTACAGAAGGTTAGGAATAATAGTAAACATCGAAGAAATATTGCAGAAGCTCAAATCAAACATATCAACTCATCCTTCATTCTGCCTTTCAAACCCACTCCGCATCATGTTTACCATTAAACAGGATTTTTTCCAAACTGTGTCAGTACTTCTGTATGGCTGCACCATTTAGACTCTAACGAAAAGCTCGGAGAAAAACCAAGATGGGAACTAGAAAACGATGCTGCA
This sequence comes from Sepioteuthis lessoniana, assembly GCA_963585895.1. Classification (NCBI taxonomy): domain Eukaryota; kingdom Metazoa; phylum Mollusca; class Cephalopoda; order Myopsida; family Loliginidae; genus Sepioteuthis; species Sepioteuthis lessoniana. The sequence goes on from OY757905.1 coordinate 83,695,074, forward strand.
TACTATTTTAAACAAACCCTGGATGCAGCACCCCACAAAACAGCGGCTACTTACCTCCCATTTCATAAACCATCCGAGAAAGGCAATTAAGACATGTTGGACACGGCTGGAAAAATATGGACGAACTCATAAGCGATGTCCTCCTCTGGAATCCTACACATAGACACACCGATTTTAGCCAATTATCAAAATCTTTCATTCATCAGCCCTGTGCAGATACTAGCGAACTAATCAAGGGCAATAGCCGAAAGGGATGGGTAGCGAGAGGGAGAGAGAGAGAGGGGGGGAATTCGTGCTGTTTGATTTCATTTAGTTCCTTTGTATTATGGTATCCTTGTAGAACAAAAGTGGTATTATTTGATATCAAGACAGGGGGATAAGGGAGTTTATACCTTTCTTAAGGGCATTAGTCCCAAAGTGAGCGTAATAGCGTAACTGGAATTCGAACTCAAGTACTACGGTGTCTTCATCCAGACCGTTAGCCACAGTGCCACAAGGAGTTCCCCCATGTACTGTCGGCACGCCTTGATGACAACGAGTATTAATAGCAAATATTATCTAATTTTGATTACCATTCCAAAATTATTTTGCTAATTTACCGTAGACTAATTATCAGACGGATGTTAATGACTATACTCTTTTTCTAGATTTATTTTGCAAAGTAATTTAAGAGTTTAATAAAAATGATAAAAGAATTTGATAAAAATTTGAACATGAGAACTTTCTTCATTCGCCCAAATGCGGATAAGTGGGACTGTGAGTTCCTGGTGTATTAAAACTCATTATTTCAATGTTTTGTTCAATAATGACACTTTTATATTTGTTCAGTTATGTCATATTCAGCTGTGATTCTGCCTCTAAAGTGGGTCAAAGAAAAAAAAAAGAACGATTATTTTATGGGTTGAGGAGATGCCAGAAATCACACCGAACAAAAGGGAAAAAAGCACAATAGTTTGTATGTATATCTACCACCGAGATATCATTTATCTTCAAAATATATTAAAGACCGCCCAGAGGGCAATGCTTTTGTTCAGTTACCTTTTATTATTTCTTAGAAATATTATATGATAGTTTTTTCTTTGTGTGTTTCTTTGCAGCATTATTTATTTTAAATATATTTATCCATTCGATGGAATGGAAGCAGGATATGATTTCTGGTCTAAAGAGTAAAAAAAGGTTACTGATACAAGAGAAATTTATTGGCAGTTAGAAATTTAAAAAAAAAAAGTTGTATATGTTCGTGTATAAGTCGATTTCGTGTATAGGTTGACACTTAATATATTGTCACAAAATTATTAATTCATTAATTAATGATCCAAAATTTGGTCCCTGTTCTTTCCACTATATTTTAATTTAAATCATTCAATATTATTTATCGTGAATTTAGTCAAAATTTCGGTCTATAAAATTCAACCTAAACATGCAGTCGTTTGTAGAAGATGAGTGAACATAAACAGATGGATGATGGAATATCCGTAGTCAGTGAGCATTGATGATGCACTGATAAATAAAGTAGAAAAATCTGCCCACACCCAATATATATATATATATATATATATATATATATATATATATATATATATATATATATATCTGTTTCAAATGAAATCAACATTAAAACTCATCTGTTATTGTTTTCCAAATTCTCTCTACCACCAGACTTTCGATGTCATTCTATAAGCAATTATTAGTCCTACTCGTGCCATTATAGTTTATATAAACTACTCAGTTTAGCTTAGCGTAACGGTTATCTTTCACGGAAATGAATCCTGTAACCTAAATTCGAGTCCTGGTAAAGACTGTTTGGGTTTTCACTTTGGGAAAATCATGGATCTATCTCTTCTCTTCCCAGGGATGGCTAAATAGTAGGGTAGACTTTAACCTTGATAGGGCAACCTGTCTTGGACAAGAAAAAACTCTGAATCAAAACCAGCTGTACTCCGCTTAACAAATTGACCTTGTGTCACATCCTGCTTGAGGGAGAGAGGTTGGGTTAATACATAAATAACTAATCGACATGAAATTAAATAAAAAGATGAGATGAAAGAAAATACTAGTCAAAATTAGTAATAATTAACCATGCTTCATGTAAAAATAAACATACGATTAATATTAATAACGTGAAAAATAAAAAAAAATGTGGTGCTGAGGAAAATCGAAAATAATGCAAAGAATAAGTTTAAGAGACAAGATTTGAACTTCTGCAAATCAATGAGTTTTTGTAGCTGGTGTGTTTATTGTGAGTTGAAATACCTCTACTTGAAAAGAAAAAAGAAAAAAAAAAGAAAAATATACATTTGGTGTGTTTAGCCAAACTTCCCCGAGGCACAGGCATGCTAAACTGAATTGTTTGAAATAGAACTGTTCGATCATTTAAGTGTGTGTAAACAAATGAGTGATGTTTAATTGAATTGTTAGTGGTACATAGCAATACTTGAAAACATTAAACTGTATACAAACAAATGATCTATTGTAAATAAAAATATTTGCAATCGATAGAAATAAGTGAAGCAATTCAACTGTATGAAAAAATGAGCTGAGGCTTGTTTAAAAATGTTATCTGCAAAATATGTTTAGAAATCATATATTTAATATATATGTATAAAAAATGATTTGGCATTAAATGACCTACAATGGTTGATATGCCATAAAACCAAACCAAACCAAACTGAGGCACAGGGGACGTGAGATTCGATCTCACATAGAGTTTATCCTTTATTATTTCCAATTTGCGCTATTTCTAGTTGTCATAGATTGAAGCACCGGATGAGTTGTGATTTCTTAAAAAGTAAAGTCAAATTTAAGGTGAAATAAAATAGTTGTCACAATTAGTAATTAGCATTTATATTTATATTTTATGAAAATCCCCATGTTAAGAAATCGCTGAGATGATATTGCAAGTTATTATCGTGCGTTCATCTGGTTATCAGATCAAATTCTAGCAGCGAACAAGGCGGAATTCTCAGATTCAGAGTAAAATAGCTTGAGTGATATTTTCTACTTTTAAAAGTGTAGCAATGAATAGATTTATGAAATCACTAATCCAGTGTGTGTGTGTGTGTGTGTTATTTACTTCTCTCTTCTATGTATTCCTTTTATTTGTATAGCAGCTTAAAAAAACGTCTTATTTAGTATTGACTGAAACTGCATTGATTGGTAAAACTTCTGTTGTCAGTGACCGGAAGTTAATGATATCCTACGCGCCACTTTCGGTAAATCATATCAATTATTCAAACAAATGAAGCACTGTAAAAAAGGCCAAGACAGTTAGGGTTTACTTTGTAAAGAAATGTATATTTGGCGTTTTTATACGTTCAGGCAAATAAAAAAATTAACCGCTTTCCTCAATGATGTCATCAAACGTACGAATAAAAAGGATGCTAAATGTTATTAAGACTCCTCATTCAACAATAATGTCATAACAGGGCACCTTGCTTGGGACAATGGTTAGCTAGCTGCCAGAGAAGATCATTGTTTGATTCTCACTCGCCTTGTGCCAAACTAAGTTCAGCTCAGCAAATGAGGAGCACCTAGCATAATGCGGGTTAGGCTCGCAGACCTTTGTTTGTAAGTTCAAATCTCACTGGATGCCCTATCCTTCTGGCCTTTCATGTATTTACCAACCACTCTGCACTGGCAGAATGTGAAAAAGGTCATTTATTTAGCAGATTTTATCAGGTTTGAATCCAGTCTTCCTTCTCCCAGACTGGTTGCTTAACCAAGGTTAAGGAACCCAGTCTACCCTACTTCTTGCCTCGTACTAAACTAGGTTCAACTAATAAATGAGTGCCTCACTTGGTATGCGAGCTTGGCAAACAAACTATTGTTAGTAAGTTCGTTCTCACTGGATAGACATTTATTTACCTTAGTGAACTGAAGATCACGAAGACTGTGTTGCGTCAATCTTCCAAGTACGGAAGAGTATATACGCTAGCATTGAAAATCAACGTAAAGATTCATGGCCTTTTCCCTGAACTTGAGCACCTACTGGCACGAGGGTAAAATTAAAGATACCTTAGCAACGATCTGACCTTTTAATAAACACACGACATAAAGACTTAGACAAAAATATGCCAGACTAATGATGCAGTAGTCACAACACCATAAAGGAAATGTTTTATTTCAAATCAGAATAAAGAAACTTATTCTTGTCGTCAGATCAGTAAAGACCATTTATATAAACAAGTGAAAAATAAATTTGAATCCTAACAATAGATAGTTCGCTTTCTCATTTTTGGTTAATATAAGTGTTTGAAAGCGGATATTGAAACATACTTTTATGTTTGTATACATGTGGAAGTATGGATGGTGTAACGGTTATTGACGCGAAAAATGAAATCCATGTGACGAGTACAAATTCCGACCTAACGCGTTTACATTTACGTCACCACAAATAACGCTGTTATGAAAGGCATGAATCCATCTCTTCTCAACATTTCTTCAAGAATGGGTCAAATAATGGGGCAGTTGGAGTTCTCTTGATTTAGTGATTAGTCAAATAGTAGTGTTAACCAGGCTCTCTTGCCTTGACTGGCAATCATTTTAGGAGAAGCTAGGACTATTTGTATACATTTTGCACTAATATTCTCAGAAAAGAGATAACTCCATCTGTTCTTTTCTTCTCTTTTAGATTTCTATGAAATAATTGGGCAAAGATGGTTACTGAGCGTCGGCGGAAAAGCGATGTAAGGGACGGAGAACTCTCAATCCAGAACCAGAAGTACCTATTAACCCCGTTGCCTAGTCGGTTGGAGCTGTAGAATACACTGACTGCTTCTCTGCTGAGGAGTAAAATCCTCCCAACGAGTGTCCTGGATATGGTACTAAACAATCTGATGGCGAGGTTTCAGTAATGTTGGAGCTTTGGGGAATGTGAAATACCACTTCATTGCCATCACTCCCAGATCAACTCTTGCCTGGAGTGGTAGCACTTGATAGGGTCCAATCTATGGGTCAAATTGAACTAAACTGCGTACTTAGGCAAAACTGATCTGCTTAGAATAGAACTGTTTTGACATCTAAACTGTGTACTTATGCAAAACTGAATTGTTTGAAATGGAACTGTTTTAACATTAAAACTGTACTTATGCTAAACTGAATTGTTCAAAGTAGAACTGTTTTGACATTTAACTGTGTGTAAACAAAATCTATGCTTATACTAAACTGAATTGGTTGAATTAAGACTGTTTGATTAAAGTGAATAGCTTGAAATAGAAATGTTTTTGACATTTTAACTGTGTACTCAAGTTAAACTGAATTGTTTGAAATAAAACTTATTATTTGTATAAAAATGAATTTGGCATTAAATAACCTCCAAAGGTTGATAAGCCATAAAACCCAAACAATCAAACCATCATTAACCCTCTGAACATTTTAGCTCAAAATTAATCTAGAAAGTCTTATTTTCTCTGTATATGTGGCAACTAGGGGAACCAGAATTTCGGGGGGAAATTACTCAGAAAAGTGTATTCTGCCAACATGCTAATCAAGGAGTGTTTTAAAAACATCGGAATGAGATGTGGGTTGCGGTGCAGCCCAGGGGGATGCAGTGCAGTACTGGGGGATGCAATGCATCTCTGCTTCGATTTCGAAGGTGCCTGGAACACAGTAACTTAAAATTGGTAACGAAGGTCTAATTCGCACGAAAAGCAATCGGGAGGACCCCCATCCCCAATCACAAAGAACTGGGATATTTTTTAAGAAAATCAATGAGAAAGGACTCTTTTGACTAATTGATTTTAACAGGATTTCACGTTCATGTTTGCATTTTTCGGTAAGTTGTTTCTAAAGAGGCTTTTAAAGCTCAGATTTTTAAATAGATCTATTTAAGCCATAGATGGAACCCAACAAAAACTATTACTTTGAGTCAGGATGAACATGAAAACAAAGGGGTACTCCATACAGCCCAGATCACCAGAAGGGGTAGTCCGCATGACGTAGTGGCTAACGTGCTGGGCCGTGACATAGCAGTGAGCGAGTTCGAACACCAGCCGCACAATTACATTTACTTTTGGACCAATGCATAGGGAAAAAATATGAACCCCCTTACCTACCCCAGCTATGGATTAAATAGGACCACTGCGCTTCTTCAACAAGGATGTCATGAGCATTAAGTAACCCACGAAATTTAATGAGCTATTAAACCAATAAACCAAACGAAATTAAACCAGATTTATAGAGACATCAGATGCAGTTCAGTGTCATACCTAGGACAAGCCTTTTTTTGGAAAAGTGGCGGTTCTTACTTCTCTGCAACATATTCTATGTCCTGCCGACAAGATTACAGAACTCATTTGTACAGAAAGTAGATAGAATTCTTTTTTTAATCAAAAATATGTTTTATATATTATTTTTAGCCCGGGCAGCACCAAGTTCTTATAAATAAATAAATATATATATTCAACAAATATATATATATATATATATATATATATATATATTTGTTGAATATATATATATATATATATCCCATGAGTGTTTTCTTTAAGCTTAAACCAATAGGAAATAACTTGTTAGAGATTAATTTTTCATGTCTCTCATCTCGCTATGTCTCTAATGATCGGTATTTACATATAGGTAGGTTTTTTTTTTTTTTGGTTGGGGTAAGATACTAGTAGCACATACCGAGCTTACCAACAACAGATTGGTGTTATACAATATCAAGTATCCCTTGTTATTTTTGATCTGTGAACGCTTGCTATACCATATATAAGAAGATATATTAGACGATATATAGCCCGTGCGTATTAATGAAGACAAACATACATGCAGATCAAGCTTGTAGGCACTGACTGCATTTAGGATGAAGGTTGGGGCTTAATGTTTATCTAACCAACAGATTGGTGTAACTCTCATCAATCTTAACAGGTTTGATTCTTTTGATCACTTATCCATAAAGACCCGCCTCTCTCTTTCTTTCTTTCTTTCTTTCTTTCTTTCTTTCTTTCTCCCTCTCACTCTCTCTTTCTCTTCTCTCTCTTCTCTGTCTATCTCTTTAAACGTCGGAATGCCAAAAGTGATTTTGGCTTCATGACTAGAGATCCATCCTCTAGCCAGCACCTCCCCTCTATTAACAGCTGTTATTTCAGCGGATAAACCGACCGCCATTACTCAAAAACTTTATGGGTTAAAAAAGAAATACACAAGCGAAACATGGGCTATTATAAAGGAGGAAGAACAGAAATGGTCATGACACAGAAAGCTTTGGAAAGATCCTTGCTGGAAATATCGTTGCCTGAGGGCATTCGAAGTGAGCTAATTTGAGAGTTGAGCGGAGTGTCGAAAGCAGAAGTTCCAGTTGGGTAGGACACGTCGCAAGGCGCACAGACAACAAGTGGACCCGTGCAATTATCGAGGGGTGTCTGTGAGACATAAAACCACCACTCAGAAGACCTCCTTTACGATGGGAAGACGAAATTCTGAAACCTTTCGGACTAACATGGAGAGGAAATACGAGATCAAGAAGGAAATGGAAGTGTGGCCAGTAATGTGAAAAACATTGGGCACCATGGGCCAATAAAAAGAATTTCACAAAGAAAATAATTAAAAAATAAAAGAACAAAAATACTCGTCAAAATGAATAATAGCGTTTATATTCATTTTGTATTAGGCGCCTCGCGGAGTGTACTGGTTAGTTAGTCGGGCTGGCAAGCCGTTATTAGCGAATTCGATTCCGACTGGGAGCCTTATACTTTTAGCCTTGTGCCATAACTTAGCCAAGCTTAGTAAATAGCTATATTCATATTATATAATAATCCTTACGTCATTAATCC
>OY757905.1:83707845-83750345 GCA_963585895.1 Sepioteuthis lessoniana
TCGAAATTAGTTCTTTTTTCCAGCAATTTAATAGGTTCAAATTACAATTCCTACTTGATAATCATAATCATCTGTTTGCACACAGTTATATAGTTTCAAGTACTCCGATCTAATACTAATAATTTCCGAAGTGATCTTTTTGACTCATAGATGACATTCTAACAGGTACAACCATTCCGGGTCAAAATGAATTAAAGAATAATGGTAATGAAGTAGTACTCTACACTACCAAGTAATCAAGAACAGAAACCTCACCACCAGATGAAGTTGAAAGTAATACCCAGAACGACACATCTTTCTTTATTTTTATTTTTTGGTGTAGGGTGTCTCATGGCCTAGAAAATTTTCTACTGGGATATAATGACAATAAATCGTCAGATAAAAGCAATGGTTTCAATATCGTATACAATGTCAGTTGTCTTGGTTTAAGCTAAAAAACGGTTTAAAACATTTTCTGACTTGAAATTGTTCATAGATTTTTTTCACGGAACTCCATTCCACTCCTCTTGTTTTTTGCTATGAGGAAGGGGGGTCGTAGTATAACGGTTATCGTCGTGGGAAGTTGACACGGCTACCCGAATCAGAATCCTGAATGAAGCTATTTGGATTTCCCATGATGGCTAATACTCGTAGGAAAGTTATGAATCTAATTATTCTCCCTCCCGCTATGGGTAAATAGTAGGGCAGACTGAGCTCTTTAATTTTGACACGACAACCAGGCTAGGGGAAGGAAAAATCGGAATTCAAACCAGTTGTAGACCAGGAGAAGGATGGGTCCCGCCAGGCTCTTCCACCCCAAGACACATGAGTATCACTCTATGACCAATCCAAGATCCCTCATCCACCCAGCTATGGGTTAAATAGCATCACTTCTGTTCTATGGGGATGGATTAGGTATTAGATAACCCAAGAAGGTTGATATGCCATTAAACAAAGAAATATAACCAGGTTACAGGACCTGTAAGAGAGATAGAGTGGGGGAGAACGAGCGAAAGGCCCAACAAAATGAATTCCGTGTTGGTCTGATATATATTTCCCTGATATCACGCTGTGGAAACAAGTTCTATTGTCCGAATAAAACGTTTAATGGAATAAAACTGTTGCATGATATTTTGCAATAATTTGGTTTGTTTTTTTTTTTTTTGTTGAATAGTAGGTAAGGCTGAAATATCTTGCTTTGATAAAGCCGATAAGAGAGAAAACTCTGAATTCAAATGCCTGACCAACATTGGAGGATGCAGCGATGACGTGTCAAAACCTAAGAACTGGAGGTGTTCAATCTCGTTTTGGCAACTCCTTTGACAACTAATTTGTAAAACACCGTACCTTGGACAATATTGTGAAGAAAGGAAACATAATGGCAATTACCGGTTTTTTCTCTTGTGATAAAGTTTTGCATATAACTAACTACACTTTTTGGATTCACTGATAAAAGTAGAATGGTTTGTACAACAGATTTTCCGAGCGCTCCTTGAGTTTTGAATTCAGAGCTTTTCCTTCTTCTGGACTCGTTGCACTGTTAAGGCTCGAGAGTCTAGCCTACTCTATTATTTTACCCTGGGCTGGTTTGGTTTCTTAGTTTAATGGCACATCAACCTTCGTGGGTTATTTATGCCAAAACCACACTTGTAGAAAATAATATTAAACCTACTGCTAGGGAGGATAAGGAGGTTCATACCTTGGTAAGTCCGAAAGTGCACATAATAGTGCCACTGGAGTTCGAACTCGCTTACAACGGTGCAGCAGTCTGGTACTTTAATTACTACGCCATGGCTGATGTAAAGAGGTGGATAAATGCCTTTCCCAACGAAATTAGCGGAGAATGAAACGCAAATAGTCTAGACTTGGATTTGAACTTCCGAATTGATTTTCTTGGAGGTGGGAAGCCATGATGCTACCAGTAGTTTTATTGTCCATACGTCCAAAATTATGACACAATAACAAGTCATATCTGTATGTATAACGCCGATTCAGGATTTATAATTATTTCATTTGAACGATAAAATTGTTTTGGTTGCTTATTTAAATTTTTTTTTTTAAATTCAGGAAAATCCAATGATTAGTCAAATTCTAAAACACATCAGCCATTAAAGTTTTAACTGAGAATAATAATAATAATAATAATAATAATAATAATAATAATAATAATAATAATAAATGAATAAATAAATACACCTCTCAGGCTGTTTCCCTCTCTTTTTCTAAATGACTATTACACCATCTCGTAATTCAACCACAACTGCAGCTGCTATATTTAGATATTTCTAAATAGAAAACCGCAAACACTTACCGAAGGATGTAAAACACATGGAAAAGATTTATTTATTTTTATTTTTTTTTAATAACTTATTTCTAAATAAACTTGAGATTTTGAATGAGAAAACAATTTTTACTAATTTTTGCTAACATGGCCAAGAAATGTTTCAGCTGTGACACGATGACAACAAATCATCAAATAAAAGCAATGGTTTCAATATCGTTTCTTATATCAATCATATTAGTTTAATAGAAGCAAAATTCGGGATTTGGAGAATGCTGATTGCCGGTTTTAAGTGAAAGAACAAACGAGACATCTAATAACGAACAAATTATGCATAACCCTTAGTTGATCATTCTTCGTTATATGAGATATGGGCCTGACATTACTATCGGCCAACTTCCATTTATTCTCCATCCCGCTATGGGTAAATAGTAGGGCAGACTGAACTCTTTAATTTTGCCATGACAACCATCCTAGGGGAAGGAAAAATCGGAATTAAACTTGTTGTAGACCTGGAGACGGCTCTTCCAGCCCAAGACACATGAGTATCGCTCTATGACCAATCCAAGATCCCTCATCCACCCAGCTATGGGTTAAATAGTATCACTTCTGTTCTTCTACGGGGATGGATTAGGTATCAGATAACCCAAGAAGGTTGATATGCCATTGAACAAAGAAATCTAACCAGGTTACAGGACCTATAAGAGAGAGAGAGAGAGAGAGAGAGAGAGAGAGAGAGAGAGTTGTCACTCCTCGTCAACGAGGAGTGACAACCCGACCACAACTTCATGTAAGCATTTTACTTTTTATTTATGGGTGACTTTTAGTCTTCGTCCGATTGACTTAATCAGGGAATCATTGCGGGTAAAATGGAGAATTTAGACTCTGCAAACATTTCCTCGAGGGATATTCCTTTTACTTTATTCCTTTTTTCTAAATTAATTTTTTTCTGCATCCTTTTTTTTCTACATCCTTTTTTTTTTCTATATCCTTTTTTTTTTTTCTATATCCCTTTTTCTCTATTTATGGCCAAGAGTTATTTTATTGATTTTTCAGGTCATCAAGTTTTCAGATCGGGTACTTTGATTATATGAAAAACTTGCTGAAAAATCTTCATCTTGAATGCAAGTGAAAATATCTAATCTTCCCTAATCTGATGAGTTTTCGAAGCTTTTTTTTTTTCTGCACGTGCGTGTGGTATTGTACCTTTCAATCTTATTTCGTGTCTTACAACGTGTTTGACTAGTTTACATCCGACTTTTCCCAACTTGCATTCTCTCTAAAGGCAAATCGTTAAACATAAACGTTGCTTCCTTTCTATTTATAAAGAAACGAAATCCAATATTGTTGTTGCTTGAAAGATAAATATACATTTTATTTATATTTATTGCCCCCTTAAAAACGTAGGTTGTTGAAACAGTTCCAATGAGAGGCATCAGAATGATGACCGAATTAAACCAAACCTAAACGTATCCACCGATTCCTTAAATGGTGCTCTGCAAACCATTATACTAAGTATTCAAAATTTTGGGGAGGGGTGCTTAGCGCAACGGTTATCGTCGTCAGAGGTGGAATCAATGACTCAAGTTCAAATCCTGGACGAAGCTGTTCGCATTTCACTTCGCGCTAGTAATGCTCCTGGGAAAGGCATAAATCGATCTGATATCTCTCCAGCTATAGGGAAATAGTTGGAGAGACTAAGTTGTTTAGACCTGTTTAGGCAACCATTCTAGGAAAAAGAAAACACAGAATTCAAACCAGTTGTATTTAGCTTTAAAATCTACCTTGTGTCGTATCCTGCTCGTGACGGAGATGTTGGTTGATTGATACTAAGAGCATGTCAATCCATCGAGGGTTATTTAATGTTAAGAAGTTAGGGAATTGCATTCATTGAACACGGTTCAATCGAATACAAATAATTTCTAAACAGATCTATTTGAGTCGTAGACGGGACACTAACTGGTACTACCACTCCGAATCAGTATTGACCAGGATATTAGTAAGTTAGTAAAGTTGGCAACCGTAGTCGACGGCGACCAGAAGGCTCCTTTTTCAATGGCTTCTACACGGAGGTGTAGGGTAGGAGGCCACTCCTTTCCCTGGATTGCTCCACTTTACCCTTGATACGTACCTTATATTGCTGAGTGTTAAGCAAGGAGGTATCAAGTACCATTTTTTTAATGACTCAACCTGGGATTGAACTCCGGTCTCTTGGACCATTAATGAACACTCTATCCACTAGGACAATGAGAATGGCGATAAAAAAAAGTACTCCACACTCCCCAGGCATCCAGAACTAGAGCCCCGCCATCAAATGCAGTCTCTTTTGAGGTATAGTTTTCATATTTGCTCTACACTTAGTAACAACCCTTTTACAGCGATGGTATTGGAATTAAATAACCCAAGAAGGTTGATATACAATTAGAAAAGGAAACCAAAACAAACCAAACCAAACACTTTTTTCATCCATGCATGTTCGGAACATTTACTGACATTTTAGTTTTACAGAACGGTTGGCATTATCATTTTAAGATAATTTTATATATATATATATATATATATATATATATCAACCTAATTTATATATGTATATAATTATGATTTAATCTAATATGTATATATATATATATAAAGAGAGAGAGAGAGCGAGCGAGCGAGCGAGAGAGAGAGAGAGAGAGAGAGAGAGAGAGAGAGATTCAATCCCAGGTCGAGTCATACCAAAGACTCGATAAATGGTACTTGATGCCCCCTTGCTTAGCATTATAAGGTACGAATCAAGGGTAACTGGAGCATCCAGTTCAAGAGTAGCGTCATCCCTTGCTCATCGGTGTAGCAGCTATTGAAAAGGAAGCCTTCGGGTCACCCTTGACCACTGTCGGTCAACTTATATATATATATATATATATATATATATATATATATATATATATATTCAATTCAATGTATATCTATACATGTATATCAATTTAATTTGGTATATATTAATTTGATATATAATGATATATTATATATATCATGTACATTATCATATTATGATATATAATGACTATTATCAATGAAATGCTCAGTACTATTAGGTTTCAAGTTATAATATTTGTCTTGGATATCGGTCAACTCTGATCCTAAATCATTTGTTACGTATAGAGAGGATATAACGCAATATTTGCGTGTCAGTTCTGATTTTAAATTGGCTTGGTATCAGGAATAATCTCTAAATCTATACTGACCGTTTTCTGGTACAATTCACGTGGTGTTCGGTTCAGTTAGAATGCCCGGTTCAGCGTTCGCAAAACTTTAGATTTAACAAGTAGTCTCAGTCGATATTTCACTGGATATCAGTGAGAATAAAGAGGTCAGACTCAACTATGCGTTTAACTCGAATGGTTTAGAAGACACGGTAGTTTGTTTTCGCTAACATTAGGTAAATATTAAACGTTCTTATTACAAATAAACATTTGTTTGCTGTCTCCCATCGAAGAAACGTTGGCATTCTTGTATTCAAGTAACGAAAACACCATCATGTGCGCGAAAAGAGATTGTATATGCATTTACGCTACTGGACTTAGTAATTATTTAAACAAGTCAATCATAGATTTTACAAATACTGTATAGGATACAATAAAACGAATACACGTGACAAGAAAAATCTTTCCTAGATTTAAATGGAGAAAGTGTTATCTTAAGTATATATTTACCTAACCCTTCCGTTACTGGCAGGATGTGACATAAGGTCAATTCTTAAGCGGAGTGCATCTGGTTCGAATACAAATTTTTCCTTCTCCTTGACTGGTTGCCTAACTAAGACAGAAGAAACAGTCTGCCCGACTAGTTTACCCAAAAATAGAGAAGGAAAGAATAATGCAACAATTTTCATAAACGATAACCGTTAGACTACACACGCTAATTCTACTACCACTACTACTACAACCACCACCACTTATAATAATAATAATAATAATGATAAATGCACAGTTGGCTACAAATTTAGGAAAGTACAAGAAAAGGTTAATCAGACAATAAAAATATACATTCAGAATATAGGAATGGAATTTGGCAATGAAAAATGTGTCATGCTGATAATGAAAAGTCGGAAAAGAGAAGCAGTGGCAGAAATAGTATAACCAAATGAGGAAAGCGTTTGGACACTTGAAGAGAAGGAAAACAAGTATTTAGGAATATTGGAAGCTGACACTATCTAACAAGAAGAGATGAAGGAAAAAATAGGGAAAGATGAACAGGAAAGCTTCTCCAAACCAAGCTCTGCAGCAGAAATCTCATCAAAGAGATAAATATCAGTCCCACCTCATAAGAAACTCAGGACCATTCTTAAAATGGACTAGGGGGATCACAGACAATGAACCGAATGACAAGAAAATCGAGGGCTAATCACAAGGTTTTACATCTAAGAGATGAGATAGACTGTATATGTCAAGAAAAGGAGGAAGAGGACTCGCCAACATTGAGAATTGCGTAGATGCATCCATACAAAGAATCGGGCAAAGAAAGACTAATCACAGCAGCAAATGACAGCATTGACAACACAAATACAGAGAGAAAAACAACAAAAACTAGAAAGCCGGAATGGGAAGAAAAACAAGTTTGGATATTTTAAGCGAGAAACTAGCGAGATTGCACTCATGAAGCCATGGACATGGTTAAGAAAGGGAAATCCAAAGGGAAAAACTGATTCTCTACTTGTAGCAGCACAAAACAACTGTACAGGAACAATTATGTTCAAGCGGAAATCGATTATACACAGCAGAATAGCAAACGTAGATTACGCTGAAAAAAAGATGAAACAATTAATCACATTGTAAGTGAAGGGGTGGGAAAGGTGATCCACTGAGAATTGTGCAAAACACGGAATACTAACTATACTACCAAATAGTAGATGCATAAACGAGAATCCGATCTGGAAAATGAGACGCGTATAATTCTCTGTGATTTTGAGATACTAACGGATCACCTAGACAAGAAGACCAGACCTGGTGATAGCAAAAAGAAAAAAAGAAAGAGAATCTGCCGTATAGTGGACTTTGTGATTCCAACGGAATACCGAGTGAAAAGGAAATAAGACAAAAAGATAGACAAATACTTGGACTTTGCCAAAGAACTAAAAAGCTTTGGAACGTGAAGGTGACGGTGATACCAGTTGTAGATGGTGCACTTGGAACTGTTACCTAAGGCTAGGAAAGAGAGCCGGAAGAACTGGAAATCAGAGGAAGAATCGAGACCATCGAGATTACAGCATTGTTGAGAATAGCCAGAATAATGAGAAGAGTCTTGGAGACCTGAAACTTGCTGTCAATCGGACTCTCGTGAAAGGCCACCAGCCAACGTTAGTGCGAAAAACTTGTGAGAAGTGTAATAATAATGCATCTTGCCCAAGGGTCGAAAAAAATGTCGTACATGGAAGTGACGGTGATATCAATTGTAGTTTGTGCCCTTGGAATAGTCCCCAAAAACCTGGGAAAGAGATTGACTGAACTGGCGATCAAAGGCTGAATCAAGAACATCCAGACTGCTAAAATAAGCTAGAATACTTAAAAGAGCCCCAGAGACCTGAAGAGACTTTCTGTTACTCAGACTTCTGTAAAAAGTCACCAGTTAAAAGTGGTGAGAAAAACTCGAATACACGATCATACGAACTAGTGGTAAATACACAACCCAGAATTTGTCCTGGAGAATGAGACGCACAAATGGGAAGAAAAACAAGTCTGTGGGCGTTTTAAATGACTAATAAACAACATCTCATACGAGAAAACATGGACGTGGCTAAGAAAAGGAAACCTTAAGAGAGAAACAGAATATCTCCGAACTGCAGCGCAAAACAACGCCATAAGAACCAATCATATCAAAGCGAGAATAGATAAGTCGCAACAAAATAGCGAATGTAGGTTATGTGGTAATAGAGACGAAATCATCAATCACATAATAAGCGAATGCAGCAAATTAGCACAGAAGGAGTATAGGACTAGACATGACTGGGTGGACAAGGTGATCCGCTGGGAGATGTGCAAGAAATTTAAATATGACCATACGAACAAATGGTATATGCACAACCCAGCATCTGTCCTAAAGAATGACACACATAAACTCCTATGGGACTTTGACATACAAACGGATTACTCATCTCGGCCAGAAGACCAGACCTAATAATAATCAACAAAAAAAAAAGAGAACCTGGAAAATTGTCGACTTTACTGTCCTGGCTGACCACAGAATGAAACTGAAGGAAAGGGAAAAGAAGGGTAAGTACCTGGACCTTGCTAGGGAATTGAAAAAATTATGAAACATGAAAGTGACAGTTATATCAATCGTGATTATTAAAGGGACTGGGGGACTTGGAAGTTTGAGGGCGAGTAGAGACCATCCAAACTACAACATTAATGAGAACGACCAGAATACAGAGAAGAGTCCTAGAGACTTGAGGAGACTTGCTGTCACTCAAACTCCTCTAAAAAACCATCAGCTAAAACTGATGTGAAAAACTCTCAAGGCGTTATTAATAGTAAGAAAAAGAAGCTTTAAACACGATACTTCTGGGCCCATTAGCAACCCGGCTGCCAAATGTACCCTCACCACCAGGTTTCAGACTAAAATCCATGCTCTACATCCTTTGCAACATTATATTTCAAATTATGAATAATACATTGTTGTTTTAAAGCTGATCTCTTTCATAAAAATGCATGAATATTTTAATCTAAATTATATAGCTATGCTTATAAAACGTTCTATCCATAGTGAGAAGACGCGAAAGCGGAGATTCCCAAGTGGAATCGTTCCATAGATCATCAGGTTGACAAGATCGTTTTTCACTGCTGGCAGTTGAATAGAAATGAATGGGATTTTCTAAATGTGTTAACGCGGGATCGGTGATGAAATTAAGGATGCGTGAACGCACGTATACCTGCTATCAATAGGTAAAGAGTTAATACAACTGGATTATCATGGACTTTACAATATGAGAGATAAAGTTTATTGCGAAAACTAGGTATTCCATTTTCTGTCCTTGTACCAAACTTAGCTTTATAAATGACTTCTTTTAACTTGTTTCCATTAACTTTAGTTCCTAAGTCCACCCCAGTGTCCAAATTCCTCTGATTTATATAATCCATAAATCTTCTGCAGCTTCATCTCAAACGTCATCATCTAAAATGACCGAGTTTCAACGTGACTGTCTGTCAATACCCGACATTAAATGCTGTTTCTGCGCAATCTTGGCTAGGATGAGGGTTGGCCGAGAGAAAACGAGACACAGCAGTTTGTGATCCAGCGATTCAATAACAGAGGTTGCGTGAGAGCTTCCGTTATATCACATCTGCAGAGTAGCGGGCAAGGGTTTAGCGACTGGACGAAAGCAGAAATGTATTCCCAACTCTCCCGTTTTTATTTCAATCTACTTTGGATCACAAAACGTTGCAAGACACTCGCAGGTATAGATCAGAAATGGGAATATACGATTGCAGTTTCTGTTAAATGTCACATAGAATAAGTACTACGAATTTGTGAGGTGATTTATACACAAGTCATGTTGCTGATAAAACACCAAATTTAAGGAACGATGAGCTTGCAAATTATTTAGTTAGGTGACCACTTAGAAACAGCAGGTATCATAAGCAATTTGAGACCTGTGTCTGACTAAGCAAAACTTGTACTTACTTTATTTGTTTAACTAACCGGACATTGGCATAATGGTTAGAGTGTTCACCAATGACCCGAGTCATACCAAAGACTCAAAAAATGGTACTTGATGCAACCTTGCTTACCACTCAGCATTATAAGGTGATCAAGGGTAAAGTGGAGCAATCCAGGGAAAGGAGTAGCGCCTCCCTACACCTTGGTATAGTAGCTAATGAAAAGGGAGCCTTCGGGTCACCCTCGACTATGGTCGCCAACTTTACTTAACTATTACTTAACTTATTCAATGCCAATTTGTCGAGAATCAATATTCTTATGATATCCCGATCTAATATAGATAATTTGCATTGAGTTAAATGATGTAAGCTATTCCTATCCAACATTAATAATCCAGTCTAATAATAGTCATTTGTTTGCACACAATTATAATGTTTCAAGTACTGGTATCTAATATTAATAATTTTCAAACAGATTTATTTGACCCAGAGATAGGATCCTAACAGCGACTGCCACTCCGATTCAGATGGACCTGGGAGTAAAAGCAATACTCTCCCGAGTCCAGTAACAAGGGAGGTTTAGTGTCTGGCACAAGATACAGTCGGCATATTCTAAGTCCCGTCGACGAGGTGAGTTTTTTTCAAAGTAAACTTTACAATTATTTTTTAACAGCGCCTAGCCCTATGAGTACTAAGACAGGTGAATACTTCGTGACAGCAGGTACTGTAAGCAGCCAATGTCCTGTGCACCAAATTAACCAAAACTTTTCTAAGTTAACAAATTAACTTATGATCAAGTCACATTAAAACGACCAGTTTCCGCCAAAACACTGAATTTAAGTAACAATTTGTCTGTTTGGTACTTAGAGAGGTGCCTATTTATTTGTATCAAGTGCTGTAAACGATCTGAAGCTTCTGTACCAGACTAAGTAAAGCTTAGTACATGTCAGTAAAAACATTTAAGGTGATGCATCTAACATCTCATCAAAATTTACCTTTTCAGTAAATTATTGTGCAAGTTTCTCAGCTACATTTAGATAATTTATAACTACGATAACAATGTCCTTGTGTTTAGTCCATAACACGTCAAAGAGAATGTTAATTCTATTGAAAATATTTTAAGTGTTTTTAAGATATGAGATCAGCTAAAAAATAACTTAACTTTTACTTTTTGCGGCCTTCTTCGTATCTAGGGAATAGTATCCTACTATCAAATATGAGCCTCGAAAATGACCTTGATTTCGGAGAAAATTACTGTGCCACTTAACCAGCAGCCACAGTTTCAGCATCGCTCTTTTTTTTTTTTTTCGCGGATCAGTGATTTCCTCTACTAACAACACAGCGTGAACATGAGATTTCAGGCGGAGATTGCAATCAGCCTAACTGATACGGACACGAGCGCCCTTGCTATTACAGCGTGTAGTTCATTCAAATAATCACGCAATTTTGAATGCGGCAGAAACAAACATGAGGAAATACTTCTCTTCCAATGACTTTAATCAAATCAGGCAGAAAAAGAAAAACAACTACTTTTTTTCAAAAATTGAATTATTTGATTTTAATTAAATTATACAAAATTTTTCAAAACTCATCATTTATTGGGCCGTTCTATTTCTAAAACTAGAATGGAATACTGCCCAAACAGAAAAAAATTCCATGAGCGCTTGAGAGCTATTTTCAAGTAGAATTTTTAAGCTCATTATATGCTTCCAAGCAGAAAAGGATTTTGGATCATAAACTGAAATGGTCGATAAAAGGAAGGAAATCACACTCCTTAGTACAACAATACTAATCCTTGATTGTGTGCCAACAAGAGCGGCCCCTTAGCATTGGACGAGTGCAGCTGGATGCATTTGATTCAATAAGAATACTTCATGAAATATATTTAGGTCTAAAAGTTTCAAGGCAAAATTGGACTGAACGTTTTGCTTCAATAAGGCACTCACCATTTTAAATAAACCACATGTAGCAAATTTTCAATAAAATGGTTTTCTTGGGGCCCTGATAGAATACTATTATTATTGTACAGTCAGATTTATTTTTTTATGACAAACGTGAACAAGAGTTCTCAAAGCAAGAAACGTGTACACATAGGTGTACACAAGAGAAATATCAAGGATTACACGAAATATGTATGAAAATAAAGGAAATGAATTTAAAAGACCAATATCAAAGCAATAAATACTAGACTGTTTGATTGATTGATTTTAACGGCATTAAACCCGTCTACAATTAGTTTATGACAAGAGGTTAGGTAATTGCGTTCATTGTACGTCGATATTTATATTTGTTTGTGTTGTTTTTTAAGATTTTTTTGAACACGAACCTATCGAATATGAACAATTATGAAACAGATCTATTTCACCCCTAAAAGAAACCCTAACATGTAATACAACTCTGGGTTAGAGTGAACATGGAAGTAATGAAACTTAACCAGCAGCCATATGAATTTTTTTAATGTTTGGGCTGTATTCTATTCTAGAACTGGAACCCCATCGTCAAATGCAGTTTAGTATCATACTCAGAACACTTCCTTTTGGGGAGATTACTCCTCTTCAAAGGATACAGTAAGTATAGTCTAAGTTCTACCGACAGGGCGTTTGGTGTTTACATCCATCCATATAAACAATGTTAATAAGTCATCTAAATGCAAAGTCCATTTCTTTAGTTTTCTATTCAAAAGATACGATTTAATCGGCTGTCTGTATTTATATCATTTTTCAACAAGCGTAAAAATAAACTTAGCCGTTGTATAGAATGATTGACATGCTATTCTCGTCATCAGTTGATTATGAAGACCTGTTCTCATTGGCTGAGAGACTTGCATCAAAAAAGACTTGAGGTACATAATTGCGATGCAGAACAGATTTTATCTTCAGTTTGATCAAGAAGACGATGACTTCTGTACATTTTTATCTTGCCATACAATTAGTGATGTTTACAGAAACATCTGTTCCCCGAATAATAACCTGCAAAATTCCATAAACGCTTAAATCGCTTGTGTAACGAGAAACTGAATATAAACAATCCAAGATATTGCATACGAAGGTTGATTAGTATGATCTACTGTGTCGTATCATTTATCGTGGGGACGCAGATATGTTTGAACATGCATTTTGTAATATGTAAAGTCCTATTTGTGTTTAACTAACCAGCCAGGATGTGACACAAAGTCGGTTTCACGAGGGGACATCCACATGTAACAAGCCTCCCTAGTAAGCTAGTGCAAGCGACTAAAGTTTGGTTATGCTGACAAATAGTACATGCACAAACCAAAACCAGCCAGAGACAATGAAATGCATGGAATTCTCTGGGAGTTTGAGATAAAAATAGACCACTAAATTCCAGCCAGTAGACCAGACAAGAAAGTATAATGTCATCTTGTTGATTTTGTTGTTCCATTCGACAATAGAATGAAAATAAAAGAAAGCTACTGCAACAACTACTGCAGTAGCTGCTATCATTATAATTTTACTTACTTGAGAGTTCTTCACACAAACGTTACCTGATGGTTTTCCATTAGAGTCTGAGTTACTGCAAATCTCCTCAAGTTTCCAGGACCCTTCTTAGTATTCTGGCCGATCTAAACAATGCTGTAGTTTGGATGGTCTTCACTCGTCCTATAATGTCTAAAACCTCCAATCCCTGTACCAACCCTTTCGTGGCGCGCCAATTACAATTAGTATCTCTCTCACCTTCATGTTTCATAGATTTTCAAGTTCTCTAGCAAGGTCTTGGTATTATTCGCTTTCCTTCAGTTTTTATGCTGTGATCAGCCGGAACAGCAAAGTCCATAATTCAGCAGGTTCACTTTCTTTGTCGTTGACTATCACTCGGTTTGGTTGTCTGGCCAAGATTAGCTGATCCATGTGTATCTCAAAATCCCAGAGAAATTTGTGCGTCTCATTCTCCAGGACAGACTCCGGGTTGAGCATATGCTATTTATTCGTATGGTCAAATGTAAACTTCTTGCACAATTCCTAGTGGATCATCTTGCCCATCCAGTTGTGTCTATTCTTATACTCTTTTTACGCTAATTTATTGCATTCGCTTATAATGAGATTGATCGTTTCGTCTCTGTCACCACATATTCTACATCTGCTATTTTGTTGCGTCTTGTCTATTTTTGCTTTAACATAGCCCTTATGGCGTTGTTTTGTGCTGCTGTCAGAAGAGTTTCCGTTTCTGTTTTAAAGTTTTCTTAGGGTTTTTTTTTTCTTAGCCATGTCCAAGTTTTCTCTTGTTTGTCGCTTGAACTGTCCATACTGTTGTTTTTCTTCCCATTTTTACTTTCTGGTAATTTTTTTTTCTTTTGCTGTCTGTATTGTTTCTGGTCACAGTAATCAGTCTTTCTATGTGCTTTTTTATGTAGCATTCTCGTCATTTTATCGATGTATCGACGTTATCTTAAATGCTGGTAAGTCCTCTTCCTCCTTTTTTTGACACATACAATATGTCAACGTCATCTCTGAGATGTTATGCCTTATGCATCATCATTAGTTTTCTTGTTCTCTGGTCCATTTGTTGAATTTCCTCTTTCGTTCACTTTAAGAATGGTTCTGAATATCTTACGAGAGAGACTGATATTTATCCCTTTGTTGAGATTTCTACTATATAGATAAGTTTCGAGCAGTTTTCTCGTTCTCCTGGAGAATTCGTTTTTTAGTTTTTCATTCATCTCCGCATGTTTGATGGAGTCCGCTTTCAATATTCTCAAGTATCTCTCAGTTTCCATTTCTTCGAAAGTTCTGTTTTTTTTTTTCTTGATTCGGTAGTTCTATTCCTTCCGTCATTTGTTGTTTTCAGCTTTTCATTATTAGCATGGCAAATTTTTCCATGCCAAATTCCATCCCTATATCTTGATTGTATATCCTCACTACCTGTGTTAGGATTTTCATTTCTTTTTCATTTTTTTTGCAAACAATTTGATGTCGTTCATGTACATTAGGTGGTTGATTATGATTATAATAATTATCATTATTGAGATTTTTTCACACCAATTCTGATTTTTTTTCACTGGAATCTAAGTGACAGCATCCTAACTGATTTTAGTAGTGCTGTGGTTTGAATGGTTTCAATTCTTCCTCTTATCTCTAATTCACCGAGCCTTTTTTAGGGCCCCTCCTACGATTGGTATCACTGTCTCTTTCACATTCCACAGTTTTTCTGCTCTCATGCAAGTTCCAGGTATTTTTCTAGTTTTCCGCCTACTTTCACTTTCATTTTGTTAATGGGGGTAATTTCATTTTCCTGCACAATTCTCAGTGGATCGCATTTTCTCCCCCTCACCATTCACGCCTTTTTTGTATTCCTTTTGTACTAGTTTGCTGCATTCACTGATAATTTGATTAACTGTTTCATCTATATCACCACATAGCCTACACTGGGTATTCTCTTGGGTATTATCCTGCGTATTATTATTATTATTATTATTATTATTATTATTATTATAAAGTATGGTATCCAGAATTTAAATGTATTCCGATGTCGTTAGTAGTAATTGGTGGAAACCATAATAAAAGACAGAGATTGGTTCCCTAAAGGAAAAAAAAAAACGGTGTTAGTTTATCTAAAGTAGGAAGAGGCTGGAAAGGGGGAAGAGAGCGCAGTTGTCTCGCTCGCGTCCAAAACAAACATAAGAGATGAGGCGTCAGCTGAGAAGACTTGACATTATTATTTTTATTTATTTGTTATCTGAAGTAGAAAAATGTCTTATCAGATCTATAAAACTTTGGGTGTATGGTCATCACACTTTCTCTCCCTCTCTCTCCCCCTCTCTCTCTCTCTCTCTCACACACACACACACACACACACACACACATGTATATATATATATATATTTATATATCCACGATTTATTTATGCATATACATTTGGCACAAGGCTGTGAAAGGGAAGAAAAAGATGATCTATCCTACTCTTAACTGGTGTGATTTGTGTCCTGTTGATACTTCAATTTCTTACACCAGAAGAAACTATATATATATATATATATATATATATATATATATATGTGTGTGTGTGTGTGTGTGTGTGTGTGTGTGTGTGTGTGTGTGTGTGTGTGTGTGTGTTACACAAGCACATCAATTATATATATATATATATATATATATATATATATATATATATATATATATATATATATATAATATATGTATTACATACACACGTATATATATCAAATACACACATATATTCTACATATATGATATATGTAACTATGACATATATGTATTATATACATGCATATATTACATAGATACAGAGAGAGAAAAAGAGACAGGCTGACAGATAGGCAAGCAGAGATAGAGAGAAGGTATGTTTAGGCAACAGTTTTTCGCTTAAGCATGTATTGTTAAAAAAACAGCCCAGTTTCTTTTGAGCTACTTTTTTTTTTTTTTCTTGTCCTGCAACATTGCTTAACTTTAGTTCAATTTGGAATAAGAACTGTTCGAAATTTTCTCACCAAATGCTTACCATAACCATTGGTTATTTTGAAGGGTATAATGAACATATTATTTTCTTTTTAATGTCTTGGGAAACTTTTTATATCCGAAATGTTTTCTGTCCAGTATGTAGAGATAATGTTCTTGAAAATTACCAATAATGATGGAACACATTACTTCATATAACAATAATTTTACCAAGAAATGTCGTCTTGTATAAACAGAGATTTATTATCAATACTGTAAAGTAATTCTTAAAATTCGTAGTAAATATTCATTTAAAATAAATAACTTATTATTCTTTTTCCAGGTAGGATTCAAGTCTTACACAAATTTATCTTACAGGGACTTCTACATTTTTATCTTTTGATTAGTGAGAAAAACACATTGTTGTTTAATTTTATAGTAACAAGTGGATATAGAAATCACTTGAATAGCTTCGGCGGTACATATACTAAAATTGAAACTGCTACCTTGAAAAAGTGACTTTTTTCTCTCCTTACCATTGTACTGATGATGATGCTCATGATCGTCATCATCATTATTATCATCATTTGTCTGCGAGATAATGTCGCCCAGATTGGCTTCACTAGAAAAACAAAACGAAAAAAAAAATGGGCGCAGGTTAACCGAGATTTGACATGGACGTACCGTGAGAAGATCATTGTAATGACGCCGCGGCTAGCAGTTCTTGTTAGGATGAGGGGTAGAAAGAGTGGAGACGATAGAGAGGGTCATTGACAGTCATCGACCAAAAAGAAAAAAGTAAATAAATAAATAAAAAGAACAACTGAGTAGGACTTGTCACTCAGTTTCTAATATAAAGTCACAGTTTGAAAAACATCGAACCAATGAAAACAACAGGTGACAAGGGCAACGTTCAAGTGCTCAGCCGATTCAGTTTTGTCAAGGCAATATATATATATATATATATATATATATATATATATATATATATATATATATATATATATATATCTTCGTTGGAAATGGACCCTGCAACTCGATTTCAAATCCTGAACAAGGCTGTTGGCATTTCACATAACGCTAATACCCTTGGGAAAGGTGTGCATCCAACTATTCTCGCTCCAGATATGGGCAACTAATAGAGCAGACTGGACTCTTTAACCTTGATTTGACAAGCCGTCTAAAAAAAGGAGAACTCTAAATTCAAACCTGTTAAACTCCGCTTAAGAAAATTAACCTTGTGCATCCTACTCATGCAGGGTGCTTGATATATATATATATATATATATATATATATATATATATATATATATATATATATATATATATATATATATGAAAGTGTGTGTGTGTGTGTATTAAAGTTCACATGATACGTAAAATTATCACGAGATACAATTGAAATCAAGTTGTCACTAAAGAGTTGGTCATAAAACCAACTTTAGTCGTCAACAATTTTGACACTTTGAAATCGCTTCCCTTTTTTTCGTTTTTCATAATCTTTAAAGTCGAAAGCGAACTTAAAAATTTACACCATTTCACTTCAACAGAAAAAGCATAGATTTCAAAATGAGCTGGACGCTTCCTTGATTTTGTTTTATAAACATTCTCTTTGTGAATGTGTTCTATTGATTTATTGAAATGGAGCCAACATCTAAATTATATTTAACATTTAATTCACGCGTCTTGATAAATATGATGTATTTTTTCCTTTTCATCATCTCCCAATATATAAAAGTGCTTAAAAGCGAACATATACATACATAGACACACGCACACACATATATGTACATATGTATTCATGAGTATATATATATATATATATATATATATATATATATATATATATATATATATATATATATGGTAGATTTGGTAAATCCGAGGTGAAAATAATAAGTGGAAAAGTATTTTTCAAATAAAGACGAAATATTATAGGATCCGTTGTCTGTGTATTGGTTTATCCATTTTTCCATTTATTTTCACACACACACACACACACACACACACACACATATATATATATATATATATATATATATATATATATATATATATAGTATAACATATTATAGTAAAATATTTTTCCTATAATTCTTACAATCATACCCAATTAAAAACGTCGTAACGAAAAAAACACTTCTACGTGGACTCGAAGTAGTAATAGCTGTTATAATCCCACCAGTTGGTTAAATCGATCTACTTGGAAATTATTAGCATTGGATGGGAATATGTGGAATCATATAATTCAAATTCTAAATCGTTTTCCGTGGTAGAGAAAAAATGTTATTTCCCAAACTACTAACAACATTCCCTTTGGGAGGTCTTCTTAAGAATAAACAAGATAAAGCTAGAAGACAATTTCCTAGAATATTACTTTATTATTTCTATTGTTAGTAATGATAATTGTTTACGGTGGTGAGAAAGATGAACACTTGAGCCTTGAAGTAAAAAGAATCTGCATTCCGATTTATTCAAAACAAAAAGATCAGTTTTCCTGCAAGTCCCGAGGGTCATTAGCTGC
The DNA here is from genome assembly GCA_963585895.1 of Sepioteuthis lessoniana. Classification (NCBI taxonomy): domain Eukaryota; kingdom Metazoa; phylum Mollusca; class Cephalopoda; order Myopsida; family Loliginidae; genus Sepioteuthis; species Sepioteuthis lessoniana. The sequence continues at coordinate 83,726,680 of OY757905.1, forward strand.
ATAGAAAAAAACCCAGTTCCAGAACACTTGAAATGGAGTGCAAATTACTACTATGTGTGAGGATATAGACAACGTACTCAAAATATCCAAATCAAGAGATCTTTAAATGGTTTCTGGAATTTTAAGTTAAGATACGACTAAAATGGAAAATGGAAAAAGAAGAAAGCAGACTCTTCGTACTTCAGTTGGGCAGTACATAAAAGAGGTGTTTTTCTGCATTTTCATTTGTGTTCAACAAAATGGAGACATCTCAACATTAAATGGCAAATCTCAGAAATTGATAGAATAGTTCACATACCTCTACAGCAATATCTCCTCTACTGAAAGCAATGTAAACAAATGTATTGGGAAGACGTAGACTACTATTGACGGGTTGTCGACCGCATGGAAATCTGATCTCTCTGATAAAATAAATTGGGATTTGTAGCTGTGTCAGTACAACTGTAAGGTGGCACCATCTGAACTCTAATGAAACGCTTAGAGAAAATGCTTGATGGGAACAACACAAGAATGCTACGTGCTGTTTTGGACAAATCCTGGAATCAATCAACACTCCACAAAACTGCAGCTGTAAGGCCGCTTACCTCCCATCTTACAAGCTATCTTAGTAAAACGAACAAGACATGCTGGACACCGCTGGGGAAGCAGGGAGGAACTCACGAGTGACGTTTTCCAATGGAATCCGACCCATAGATACACCAATGTTGGCCGACCAGCAAAGACTTACCAACATCAGCTCTGTACGGACACCAGATGCAGTGTAGAGGACCTGCCAGGAATGGATGAAGATCGAGAGAAACATTCCTAATTTTTATCAAGTTTTTATGGACTAAATAAACTTAAAAACTCATGTGCCAAGTATGCTGAATAAATATGTGGGCTAGCATATACGTCTCATGGCTCTTGATCATTCCGTCTTAGTCGGACTGAAAACTTTTTAAATCATTCGAGGGGAAAAAGAAAGAAGCAAAAAAAGAAAAGAAAGAAAGCGAGAAAGAGAGAAAGAATCGGAAAAAAGAAGAGAAAGAAAAAGCCAGGGGACAAAATAAAAAGGAAGAATTATAGGGTATCTCAATATGCATGGAACCCATGGAATTTATTGCTAATAACTCTACAACTAATAATGTGGGGGGTTGTTTTGTTTTGTTTTGTTTCATATTTTAAAATAGTGTACTATAACAACTATTAATCCAACTATTAATGATCAAGGATCAACAGTTGTTATAGTACACTATTTTCTTGGACAAGAGAAGAAAAATATTTTGTGTCATTACTTACTTGGAAACAAAACTGTCTCTAAATAGATGCAACCCATTAATATGATAATGATTTATTACAGAGACAAGAAACTCAAAAAAATATAACATGTCCTGGAAGTTGATATTATAAAAATAAAAAACATTGATTTCATGTCTCAAGCTCGAAGGATGCATTTTTTATAGGACGTGTTCCAAATGAACGATGTTGTACTTGTATCAATAATAAATCATTATCATATTAATGGGTTGCATATTTTGAGACACCCTGTATTTGAGGGAAATAGAAATCGAAAAAATGAAAAAGAAGACAAAGTGACTCATTGAAGAAGCAAGATTGAAGTATACAAAATTTATAGTTAGAGAAGAATAAAAGAAAGAAAATGAGCAAGAAAGAGAGAGAGAGAGAGAGAGAGAGAGAGAGAGAGAGAGAGAGAGAGAGAATTAAAAGAATCACTGGTATATTTGAATGTGTAAAATTCTTCAAGTGAGGATAACAACAGAATTTCACATTACCGTGTCGTGGTTTCAGAGTGCATGACACACACACGCACACATACACACACACACACACACACACACATATATATATATATATATATATATATATATATATATATATATATATATATTTGGTAGTAAGAAATGGAACAGAATCTGACAGTATCGAGAAAATTGAAAAAATCCTTCGTAATAAATTCATCTCTTTGGGATTACTTTGTTTTTCAATTTTTCTCTATAGTCTTATGTTCGCCAAATGCCAGGGAGACCGGAGTTCAATCCCAGGTCGAGTCATACGAAAGGCACACAAAATGGTACTTGACGCCGCCTTGCTTAACAATCAGTATTATTAGGTAAGGATCAAGGGTAAAGTGGAGCAATCTAGGGAATGGAGTAGCGACATCCCCTACACCTCGGTGTGGTAGTTATTGAAAAGGGAGCCTTAGGATCACCCTCGACTAAGGTCATAAACTTATATATATACATAGCCGTACTTTCTGCTGTGTTAGATAAGTTTTTCTTCGCGATATGTATTTAAAATGAGTGTCTGTATTCAAACAGCCCCTCCACTACGAGACACTAGGTTAATTTTCAACCAGAGTAAAACTGGTTTGAATTCAGAGTTTTCCTTCTCTTAGACTAGTTACAATACCAAGGTTAAAGAGTCCAGTCTGTTTTACTATTTATTCATAGCTGGGGAAAGAATACTTTGATTCATATATTTCCCAAGGGCTTTAATGCTATGTGAAATGCAAATAGCCTCGTTCAGATTTGAACTCGGGTCGCCGGGTTCTTTTCTTCGATGATAACCGATACACCCTTGGAAAAGGTATAAATCTCACTATTCTCTATCGAGCTATGCGTAAATGGTAGGGCAGACTGGGCTCTTTAACCTTAGTATGACAACCAGTTGAGGAAAAGGAAAACTCTGAATAGGAAGCTAACTTTGTGTCGCATCCTGCCTGTGGCGAAAGGTTTGGATAAACACTGCAAAATAACTTGTAGGTTTGTAGAACTTAGTACCGGTAAGATCAATAAAAGAATTCCATCAACTGTTTGCTCTCCTTCCGTTCATGCCTTCATTAATACTTTCAATGCTGCATACGACTGCGGAAATAGAGCTGAATTTTGTACTGGATTCTGTTTGTTGGTTCGTATTCTCTACCGCCACGGGGGATCCCATTTTATGACGAGTTAAAGGCTTTAAAGTTACGCTTTTTTGAAACAGTGCTGCTTGTGTTTTGCTTTGGTGGGGTGGATTTTTTTTTTTTTTTTTACTTAGGGGATTGAGTTTTTTAATTTTTGTATTTTCTTTCTTTTCTTCTTTTATTTTGCTGGAAAATGCTGCTCTTGTGAAAAGGTTAACTGAATAAAGATAAAACACAATTCATTTTATCTTTAAGTACGAATAATACTTAAGTAAGCCACATGTGTTTTAAAATTATTAATAAAAAAATAACAGGCATTTTTATTACTTGTTGGTTTGCTGATAACTTTAATTTAAGTCTTAAAGACGCAAAATCTAAGACAAAATGATTCGCTGAAAGGGGTTCGTTCTTAAATATTGATAATCTAACATTGTTTCAATTTTTCTTCCGTTTATCAAATCTTTTTCTTTTCGTTGTTTACGTGTATTCATTTTGATTCCCACGTTCTATTTCATAGCAAAACAACCACATCAATAATGATAATAAAGTCGATGTGCAGCTTTTTTCTATTCCCTCCCTTTCTCCACTAAGTAAATAAATGCTGCACACCCAATTCCTCCCTCACTACCACTATTTACATAGTTGCATACTGATTCCTCGTGAGATCATGATTAATTCAAGTAGAAATGCAAATTTTACGGTTCACCGTTGGAATCTGCTCAAATTTTCAAAACTCAATTCATTTATCCTGAAAATAGGTTAAATTAGGATTGTAAACTGTCTACTATATATTCTTCAACAATAATCATCTTGTTTCTTCAGGGTTCTGTGTCCACCAAAGATTTCCTAACCGAACTTATTTCCATTCTGTCGTGAACAGCATTCGACAATTTTGACAAAACAAAGAGCTTTAAATTTGCGACAAAAAATCTGGCAAATTACTTGATTTTTAAAAAGTGATATTTTTTTGGCAAATAAATGGTTAAAATCACCCATAACATTACCATTACTCTGCTTATGTATGTGGGATCGATTAATCGATTTAGAAGGAAACCCCGTGGCGTAGTGACTAACGTGTTGGACTGTGACCTCGTAGTGAGCGAGTTCGAACTCCAGTCGACCTAGTAAGGTCACTTTTGGACAGATGCCCTTATAAAAGGTATGAACTTAATTATCTCTTCCAGCAATGGGTTAAATAGTTTGATAACAGTTCAAGGATGACTTTGGTATTAAGTATCCCACGAAAGTTGATATGCCGTTAAACAAAGAAACTAAACAAACCAGTTAATAAATTTCAACATATTGCTCTACTTTTTCATGAAACACTCCCCACCCCAAGTTTACTTTCTCTAACCCGAGGAGTATCTTCCATAAAGTTTTTTTTATTTATCAAAATTCCCTCCGTCTATTTTGAATGCGTATTCTTTAACCTAGATACCTCACTCCGCTCAGAATCGATAATGAAAATAAAGAAACCCTAGATGAGGCGCGAATGAGAAATGAAAAGTGTGGGTAAATCCTTCTCCTCCAACCCAACGCAGGTCTAAACACACCTGACATATCTACTCTCTGGAATGTAAACGTTTAGATAAATAAACACAATGACCCTTTACCATTCCTTCGAAAATATAAAAGGAAACGGAGTAAAAACTTAATAGTGGAGAGACACATGACAGCTTAGAAAGAAAGCCTTACAGCTGGCCAAAACACAATACTAATTCTATTACAACAACACTTGCCAAATACACACCAGAATACATAGATTATAGAACAACAAATGAAACTAATATAGAGCCAGTCATCAATGCCACTCTTTATATCTTTGTGGCCGTCTACGAATAGAATGGTCGTTTATTGATAGATTATATCGGACAAATAGTTTGACGGTATCTATTCGTAATATAAAGAGACTGACTTTTTCTTTACCTTTTTCTTTTGTTCACGTTTAGTATTTTTGTTTTATAGGCAATAATTAAATTGTATATATATATATATATATATATATATATATATATATATATATATACCAAGCGTATATCACATATTTCTTGTACACAAGTATACATATTTACGGGAGTCATTCAATAATTAAACTGAATTTTACCAAAGGAATTAACAATAGGAAACATTGTTTACAGTTACATCTTTTTCAGGGAAATGAACAGTAATTGGTTCTTTTTATGTACCAGAAAACTGTCAGCATGACCTTCTTTATTGACCGTTTCGCCCAGGACATTTTACTAGGGATTCAATGTGTTTCCATTCCAAGGACTGTCTTTTCGATTCAAGTTCTTCGATATATGGTTTGCAATTCTCATCCACTAAAAGTTCGATTGCAGACCACTCAAAAACAAATATTTCTTCCGTGATAGAAATAATTTTTGCTACAAATCAATTCCAAACAATGCAGATTTTACTTTCATGGAAAATAATTCCCAAAAAAAAACATTTATTTTGTTTTTTCAAAAACCTTCTTATTCATTGAATTATATATATATATATATATATATATATATATATATATATATATATATATATATAAGGGCTTACAAAATAATGTAGTTCGTTATCACAACAAAACTGTTCAGCAATGGCTTTTCTTTCTGGGTGCGGCTTAGAACTTTTTGAATGACCCTCGTGTCATGTAAATAAAAGTAAAGTCGGCGACCGTAATCGAAGGCGACCTGAAGGCTCCCTTTTCAATAGCTACTACACCGAGTTGTAGGGGAGGGTGCTACTCCTTTCCCTGGATTGCTCCGCTTTACCCTGGATACGTACATTATATTGCTGTGTGTTAAGCAAGGAGGGATCAACTACCATTTTTAAAGTCTTCAATGTTTTAACCGAACAACGAGTCAATCTAATAATGTTTGAATTTCTTTCTTATGTATATCTGAAAGCAAGAAATACAGTTTATATATATATATATATATATATATATATATATATACATATATATATATATATATATATATGTGTGTGTGTGTGTGTGTGTGTGTGTGTGTGTGTGTGTGTGAACTTATCTATTTTAAAGTAAAAAGTACAGAAATAAGGTGTGTGTAAACATTAGTAAGTAAAATGATTATAGGAATATTTATAATTGACTCGATAATGTCTAGTTATATATGTCACCGTGTGATATTGTGATGACCTGGTTATCCTTGATTGATGGGATTTTAAAACCAAATATCAATGTCTTTTATAAACGTAATGCGGAATTAATTGCAGTAGAAGTCATTAATTACGATATCAAACTAGGATATAATGGCTACACTTGCCAGAATGGCGACGACAAATACGCTATTAATTCACAAGATACAGTTAAGTGTTTTGTTCACCTAAGATAACATTTTTGAGAAGACAGCTAGAGGGCTTTCTTCTATCTAATCCATTGAATAGCCGTTAGTCTTGTAAATTACAAAACTGTTACTCGGTAAATACCATACTCGATGGTACTTAAAAACCTCCCGACTTTAATTTAATGTCACGCTCTGAGGGAATTAGGCAAGGTACAATTACTGGTAGTCAACAAGGTTTCGGTAAAATTTGACCCACCAGTAACTGAGAGATATTTTTTGAGCTGTTTGAGGGTCAAAAATCAGGGTCGGCAGTTTTATTTACCATGAAATGTGACATCTTTTGCTCTACTACTTCTTAGATGTCATGTTAAATGGAATGAAAAAGGTTTAACCCTGAATCAACAGCTTAAAGACTTGACAGCAACACTAGCGATACTAATGACAGATCACCTTAATAAGAAAGTTATAATTATTTTATTCTACCTTTGCCCCATTTTAGTTGTTACATTCAGTTTATGAAAAAAGTATGCAAATGGAACAACTGTTATGGGACATAGGTAGTTTTATTTTTATCAAATAAAGTTTGCGCTGTTAAGTAAGAAAAATATTCATTATTTTTCGTTTGGATGAGAAATTAAACATTTTAAAAGTATCTATCGATAGGCTACAGGCTCTCGCTAATGTGAAAGTTAGACCTTACCCATAAAATAAAATGCAATTTTTTCCAAGCAGCGGTCGTGTCGATACTGCGATATGGATGCACCACATAGAAACTTCCTAAACGTATGGAGAAAAAGCTTGAAGGCAATTACACAAGAATGCAAGCTGTATTGAACAAGTACGGCCACCTACCACCCATCACGAAAACTATCCAAATTAGACGAACCAGACATGCGGGACACTGCTGTAGAGGTAAAGACGAACTCATAAGCGATATGATCCAGTGGACTCCTTCACATGGACGAGCAAAGGTTGGAAGACCTCCCGGGAGCGATGGACGACAGAGAAGGGTGACGAGAAAGGACCAGGGAGATCTGTGCTAGTAGCATGACATGATGATGATGATGATGATGATGATGATATACTTTATTTTCTGGCACCGATAGAGGCTTATTAAATGTATCTCATGGCATATAAGACCCTCCATTTACTGTTAATGTTATTGTATTATAGAATTAGGCTACATACAAGTAATGGTAGTCTACGGTGTCTAGATAAACATCAATCTACCAGATACCGCAATTTCGTAGATAAGATCCGGTGGTTTGTTTTCTTTTTAGTTATCTGAGAGTTAAAAACAGGCCGGTCTTATAGAGTTACAAACCGTCTCATGCCACTAAACTGCTCTTCAAAGCCACAGTTTATTGATTTTCCAAACCCAGCGCTGAGGATAGCAGTGGCCGAAATTTGTTACTAAAAACGGGGGAGCCAAGATTAAGAGCAACGATGAATAGCAACAACACCGAGATCAAATAAATAAAGCTTAATAACAAGAAGGAAAGAAACCTCCCTGTTTTTATTTAATAAGTGGAGGACATCTGTCCAACAGTCAAAAGACTACTAGCCACAGGAATGTGAAAAATAAAGCAAATACAGGAATAACATAGACACAGGTAAAAAGTCTAGAAGAAAACGTGAAACAAAAAAGCAGAACAAATCCCCACAAATTTCAGTATAACACAACAAAAAGTGAACGCTTAATGGAATCTTAAATTCTCTCTCTCTCTCTCTCTCTCTCTCTCTCTCTCTCTCTTTTCGTTGAGCTGATCTTGCTGTGTCCTGCCTTAACGCCCAACTCCTTCATACTGTCCCTAAAACACGCCATTTTTCCAGTGTTTCCAGACGAACAGTTCACCTTCTTCTAGAAGGCCGGTGTCACTGAAACTGTTCTCCCACTTCCTCCTATATTGCAGTTCTCGCCAATGTGAGTAAAGTAATAGTAATAGTATCAATCTCATCAAATTGAGTTTCATCTGTCAAGTAAAAAAAAAAAAATTTCACGAATGTGAAAAATCGTTATTTTTATATTCCGTATCGTTGAACAGCTGCATGCATTAAAAGTATATAATTTATTATTATCAATTTTTTTTTTACTATTCTTGTTTATTTATTTTTTTATTGGTAGATTTTGGTTAACCTTTTGTAGTAAAGGTGAAGTGTACCAGTTAGGAAATAATAAGCCATGAGTAATTTATACCAAGGTATTCTCTCTCTCTCTCTCTCTCTCTCAAATTGATGGGGAAATATGACGTGATAAATAATATCTTGTTAGAAGGAGAAGCAAGTCATTCTTAAGTGAAAGATAAAAGACTTATACAAAAAAGTGAATAACAGACATAACATCTATCACTCTTAACACAACCGAAGGAAATTTTGTTTCTTTTGCAGACAATGGGGTTATTTTGTGGGGAAAGTCATTGTGCATGTGTCAAGCTTCAAAATATGACAAAACAGATATATTCAGCCAACGAGTACATTTAAGCCATTTTGTAATCGATAGGGTTCTCTTCAGCAAGAATTCCAATCCTTTTTCAAATAGTTAAAACTGTTGCTGTCAAGAATTCATAAAGCTAGCTTACGATTACACTGAAATCACCGGTTACTACCAGGTCCCCAAAGTTAAACAATGATGAGCTCAGTACCTAAGTGAGAGACAATTTAGTAACAGTAGGTAGTGTAAGTAACTTGAGGTCTGTGTGCCACAAGCTAAGAAGAGCTTAGTAAATAACAAGAATTCATGTATTCAGGAGATTCTAACAAAAGAAGAAAATACGCCGAGCCAGTATTAGTCGTCTGAATTTACGTATCGCGTAACAGTTATAGGCGTTGGTTCCCTAAGTGACAATCGTCTGGAGGTTGCTGGTTCAATCCTGACTGCAGGCGAATAACAATACAGGAATACTTAACACTTTTACCCGGTTATGGTTAACGGAATCAGAGCAAGCGACCCCTGTTGTGAAAGAGTTGAGTTATTTTATTGATAACTCTGTGTATTGCTCAAAGATCAGAGCCAAAATTCCTAATGCGGCCACTAACTGACTTCATTTGGCAGTGTGACGGCAAGGTACTTAAATATTTTATGTCGTGTCATAACGCAAACATCACCATTAGATATTAATAATTTACCATAATTACTCTTGATTCGTTTCGTTGGTTCGATGTTAATGTTTAATGGTTAACCGCCACTTACAACAATTATATGAATCTATCTATAGTTCATGGGAGTATTGGCTAAAATACTGGACTGCAGTCTCGAAATAAGCGAGTTCGAACTCTAGTTGCGCAATTACGTTTACTTTCGAATCTCTATGGAAAAGGCATGAACCCTCTTATTCCCCCCCCCCATCAGCTATGGATTAAATAGTATCACAACAATTTTTCTACCAGGATAGCTGTCATTAAACAAAGAAACCAAACCTATATATAATTCTTTAATATTTTATATAACTCTATATACAATTCCGTAAAAGTGGAAATAGTCATACCCCAGCATATGAGATGAAAATATTCTGGAATTTCTCTGGATCTTGATGTCAAGAGTGGGGGTGTAATATAATGGCCGAGGGATTTCGTTTTATGCCTTTGGGTTTAGTTAGGCTGAGAACCTTTAGGCTCAGTGCATGGGTTACTTAGGTGCAACATTAACGCAGGTGTTCACGCGCGCGCGTGGAGCGGACGTGTCACTCAGAGATGTCACAATAGCCCAGATGGGAAACGGGGCTACAGAGTGCGGACGACGTCACGCACCGGAAGCGCGCGGAAGATTTGGGAGATTTTGAAAAAGTCAGTGAGTGGAGTTGAGTCTTGCCGTCCGAAGAAGAAAGGTGACTTTCGCTTGCTCGCCGAGGCCTTGGGCAGGTGTCACACGAGATGGGGCGTGGGGCAGACGGAAAAGCCAGAATAGAAAGAATGTGTATCTCTCTTCCTTATGTCGAAACCTTTAACTCAAAGGTAATAAAAGGTTTCGTACCTGAACTAAGAAGTCGTAAGTGTTTTTCGTGTTTCGAGATTCCTATGTTCTATGTATATATGTTATGAACATTCGATGTACTTTTCACACATATCCGTATTCGTATCTGGCTATGGTACAGGTGGATTTGAACAAACCTTCACTCACCTAAATCCATTCACTTGCACACTGTGCTTTCTGAGGAATTCCCTATAATCTTTTGGGATGAATAACAAATAATAATGATAATTCTTCTTATTTTTATTTCTAAAAATATTATGAAAACTGTCCAATGAGAAATTCAAACCTATGATGAAATCTTCAAAAGCTAAACTATAATATAATTCTTTCAAGATCAAAGACATAGTAGTTGGTTTATCGGTTGGTCTCACGGCACGTCAACTTTTGTTGGGTTATCTAATGCCGATATAAACTGTCAAAATCGAATTTAGATATGAGTTAAGTGGGCAACAGCCTAGAGCCTTATAGTCCAGGGGCTTCCATACCAACATTAAAACAAATAATCAGGGATCGACGATATTTGATCTAAATAGGCTCAGAATAGAAAATGATAAGTTGATGCTAATTTATTTCACTGACCAAATCGATAAGTTGCAGCCAAGAAAGCTCAAAAGAAAATCTTTTGATTTTGCATTTTGGTGAATGTATCCTTAAAATATAGTTATGAAACACAATATTTTTGTCAGAATTTAGGATATCAATAATTAGAATGTATTATTATTTCTATAACACCTACCAAAGAGATATATACTCAGCCAATTGGTATGTTAAAGCCATTTTGACAATCGTTTAATAAGCATTTATCAATGCCAGTGTGCATTTAAATGCATTTAATTCTATTAAATACATTCCTGCTTGTTTGTGTTTCCCTTCTGTTTTAGAGATCAACATGGATCAATTTTAGAAATTCAGTTTTGTTTTATGTATAGGCCTACATTCGTCTACTTTTAATTTTCATTGTGTCTTACGAGAAGATGCTGGGGGTCTCAAATGTTCTTCAGTCGTGGGGCCCAATTTCTTTAATCTGGCCTTGACAATAGTATTAGTGAGCTCCCTGTATCCGCTGTAGTTTCCGTGGAAATAAGTGGGCGGCATTATTAGAAGTCTGTCTGCTCTAATAAAAGTGTACAACAATTATGCATAGTGAATGCCACAGTTAAATCATAATAAAGCCAATGCGATATTTGGAGATGTAACAGGAAATCAACAGAAATGTCAGTTACCATACGGACTGAATATAAAAATGACAATATATCCAACCAAACTCTTTAAGGAGAAAAAAAAACTTAAAGAAAAGGTAACTTCTTTGTTTAGAATTCTCTCAAAATAATATTTTTTGGATCGCAAAATCCGAGACCTTTTTTCATCACGTTTATTTCATCTGCCAAATACAAAATCAAATATATTTATAAACACATGAAATACTAAAAAGGATTTTTAACAAATTGATAAAGTATAAAGAGTATCACTATTTTGTGTGATGTAATAGACGTACTGGTCAGAGTGCGGAAGCAAAATTAGGAATAATTTTTTAAACATTTTTTTTAGTCTGATTAGTCCAATTTAAAAAACGCGATAAATCTAAATTTTCATGATTAGCTCTATTATTCGAGCACATTTTTATTAAAATTCAGCCCAATATGAGTGTATAAGAAAAGAAACCACAAATAATCTATGATTTGCTTAGCTCTAAAGTCAAGCCAAAGTTTCTTTGTCAACCGCATACAAGGCAAAGAAAAAACTTTTTTTTCAGAAAAAGAGCTTTTTAAGGAAAAGTGGGAATGGAGGATTGAACAAACAACGAATAGAAGGCTTTTTAGCTGCTTTCGTTACAGCGATTTAAAAAGACCCCACAGCACGCTAATGAATTGAAAGTCCGCGAGAAAACTGTGAGGACAGCAATTAAACAAGATTTAAGCCAAGACCTTAACCTCCTTGATTACGCTATATGAGGCGTTTTAGAAAACAACACAACTTTCTATCCAAATATTAGTTCATCTAAGACTGCTGCTGAGGAGGAATGGAATAAAATATCTGAAGAATTTATTTTGAAGGCACGCAAATCGTTCCGAAGGCGTGTTACTACAATAACTGAAGAAAAAAATGCTAGCCAAAAATGGTTGCGTAATATTTATTATGATACAAGAATATTCCTAATTTTGCTCCCGCACCCTGTCATGGAAACTATCATCTTTTAATGATAGCTTGATAAGAGCAGTTTAACGTAAAGTGTTTCATATTTAATTTAATAATAACGAAAAAGTCTATCTGTCTTATGTACGTCTTAACATTGCAAAAAACTTCAAGCGGAAGTTTCTCATTGATACTTATATTTAATATACTGAATAAAAACGGAACTACTATATATATAACTATCTTTTTTTAATACATTTTCAAATTTACGTACCAATTAAGCCAAAATATTTTTCTTGCATTTAAATGGCAACTAATGTGATAACTGATTCTTCTACTGGAAGTTATCAGTTCTGAAGATCTCTGAGGAAATTTTATATTTGTACTTTATGGATTTTGTAGATTTTCCCTTTTTATATATAAAATTCTTAATTAACTGATTGAAAGACACTTCGTCTATTCTTCGATGAATATTTCTTATGTAACACCACCTTAAATAGAACCTCAATACTCTTCCACAAAGGTAGGGATCATGTAGCTTTAAGGATGCCTGTGGCATCCTATACCATCAAATAAGGCCTGCTTCTGCTTTATCAAATGACCAATTAAAATTGCACACCTCCACTTTAAAAGTTGATATCCCAATGAGCTCTCGCAAAAAGCAAACAGAAAAAGTCATCAAAAGGTTAGTATAGTTGTTCATTTCTTTCAAGTCGTTTAAATTAATTCTTTTAAGAATTATATATTAATTAAATTTGAAGTAAGTTGTGAACTAAAAGTTCAAACTTTAGATTTTGTTGTAAACAGAGAAAAAATTATTGAATATGGCCTTTTTGTAGACAATAAATTATAATGTGACCTTTAAATAAGGAAAAGTTCCCCGCGTTTGTTTTTATGCACCAATTTTGCTTTAACCACTGAGCTAATCTTGGTAAGGCAGGAAAAAAGTCAGAAGAATTTGAATCCATAAATATATCCCTTTTAAGCTTAACCCAGTAGCATATTGAAATTTGGATAATCACAATTAATCTAAACACGATGGCTTCTCAAAATTAGGATTACTTTGGTCCCTAAATTAATTTATCGTTTGGAAATATATCCTTCGTGTGTCAAGAAAGATTTGACATGGGTTAATTAATGAGCTTTGGCAACATCTGAAATATCAATAATAACATTAGTCTCGTTAATCATTCTGTAGAACATTTTGATATTAAAAAAAGATTTATACGCGAGATGATAGCCAAAAATTGTTGAAGGAATACTTTTATTGCTTTTATTTAATCATTGAAAATTTTTGTGTGTTCTGAAGGTTCTTTGTTTTGTACTTGCTTGTTTTATTGTTTTGATAAGAAGGAAATAATGATAACTTCCTTGGGGAAACTAGTTTATATGTCAGTAACAGTGAAATATGACTCAGTAATTTTATAATTCTACTAGACTGATTACCTGACGTGTACACAACATTACAATAATCTCAGTAATAAATATTGGTATATGCATAAAAATCGATCTCGAAATAGAAAACAATATTCAATTGGACCCTGGCCATTGATAAATCGAGCCATAAACTTCAATCAGCAGGTTTATTGCCAACATTGTAATCTCTCTTTATAACCTACCATAAATCAAAAATGTGATTTTTCTTTAGAACTGTAATCCGACAATAATAAATAAATATATAAAGTAACACACACACACACACACACACACACACACACACACACACACACACACACACACACACATATATATATATATATATATATATATAGTATTATTCGGTCCAGTTAAACCGGAGTTGGGAGTAATTCCATCAGGACAAAATATATATATATGGAGTTCTCATGACTACCGCGCTGGACATTGGATTAAGCAATTTCAAACTCTAGTCGCGTTATGTTCGCTTTCGGACTTGGGAAAGGTATGAACCCCCTTATCTCTCAGCTATGAGTTTAATAGTACCACTACTGTTCTTCTACGTGGGTGTCTTTGGCAATAAATAACCCACAATGGTTGGTATGCTATTAAACAAAGAAACTAAACCAAACCTCTGTGTGTGTGTGTGTGTGTGTGTGTGTGTGTGTGTGTGTGTGTGTGTGTGTGTGTGTGTGTGTGTGTGTGTGTGTGTGTGCACGCGCGTTAGAAGATATGAGGGGTGTGCTAATTCATTATAGACCTTTCCTCTAAAGCTTATTCATCGTGACCACCACATTGTTATAGCAACACTGGAATGCTTACTAAGACTTGAAGCAAGCAAACATCGTCTGACTATCAGTGTAGAATTTGTTTTGTTTTGTTCATTTTAAAACTCATAATAAATGATCTTCAGATAAAGAAAATTCTATCTATCTATCTATCTATTTATATATATATATATATATATATGTGTGTGTGTGTGTGTGTGTGTGTCTGTGTGTGTGTGTGTGTATGTATGTGTGTGTGTGTGTGTGTGCGTGCGTGCGTGTGTGTGTATATATATATATATATATATAATATATATATATATATATATATATATATATATATATAATTGACTAAAATGTTCCTTTCCATAGCAATACTATCAGATTTTTAAATCAATTTTTATTAAAATAAGTTATTAGTCCAAAAGGTTCTGATTCATTTGGTGTTTTTATTAAAGCTTTTAAGAAAAATTACTTCTCATTAAAATAGAACTGGTTTTAGAATGTCAGACTTTGCATTTTGCAAAAAAAAAAGAAGAAAACAACAACAACAGCAGCAAAAAAACAAAAAAAAACAATAACCCCTTGAATAGCCTGAAAACTCTCGTTGTCCTTATGTATTGGACATTTTTTTTCATATATTTCATACAAATATGCTCACACACACACACACACACACACACACACACACACACACACACACACACACACACACACACATATATATATATATATATATATATATATATGGGAATATCTGTAGGAATTTGATATCTAGTTTCTCCTAGAAGATAACCATAATAGAGGTTTTCATCGGGAATCATCAGTCAGTGGCGTTGAATTTGAACTGATAAGCAAAGAACTTCTAAGTATAAGATCAAATAATCAAATGTGAAGAAGAACATCGTCTTATCTTCAATACTGAAACATATAAATCTACATTTTTTGTATATGTTGAAATATTGGAAATGAGAAGCTGCTAAAAACCCTGTGTTAACAGCGTGCAAAAGATTTATGAGTAATTTGTTTCTAAGACATCGTGAGTTCAATCTCAGGACTTAGGTTCAACAAAAAGAGAAGCAATATTACCAGGGCGAAAAAACTTAGACGGTGAATTAATTATTTTGAGATATTCTAAAACAGGTAGAGTGGAACGAGAATAATTTTTATCCGTAGATTGAATAAAGGATTCGGTTTAAACCATTCTGAAGGTTACCGACTGCGACAAAAGGCACCTGAAGGAAGCCGGAGAGTAGAGCGGTCGAAACGTTAAAATTATAGCAAAAATTAGGACAAACATAACAATTTTTTTAAGTGTTTGCAATTGATATGAGATAGAACAATTTGAAATCCACACAAATTTCATGTGGAACTGAATGACCAATCCCTTGTTAGGAGGTGGGCGCTAAAAAATGCACACAAAAAATAACTGATACTGATATTCTTACGTAGATTCAGCTGAATGTGATTGAATGAAAGATTTGGTTCCAAATACCCTGAATGTTACTGTCTACGACAAAAAACACCTGAAGAAGACCGGAGAATAGAACAGTCGAAATGTTGCGAGTTTAACAACCAAGATAAGAATGATAGTCCCAATCGAGTAAATACTGCAAATTACAACAAAACTATTTTCACTTAAGTGTCACCGGATGAGTTTTAAACAATTTATTTAAATCGACATTTAAATCTTTGCCATTATTCTTAAAGCAATAAATAGTAATAGTTTTCATTGCTGAAATAAAATAGCTTAGTGATTTAAATGACAAATAGGTCTAAATGCGGAATATCGCAATGAGCAGACAACCGCTAAACAATAAGCACTTACGGACCGACCGTTCCAGTTACCCCTGCTAGGATTTCAGACAGAACAACCATTACTGTCACTTTCTTGGACGATACTGTCAAATATTTATCTGCTCAAATATCCACAGGGAAAGTTCAGAAGCGACACCAGCCAGAATCTAATCTGATGCGATTGATATAAAAATGCATTGGTTAAGGAGAGATAACAAAATAAATAAATAATGGAGAAGAAATCAAAAAGGGAAATTCGAAATATATATATATATATATATATATATACTACAGATTACCCACCCCAACAACATGAAGTGAAACTAGATAAGATATTGTATATAAGAAAAAAATTAACTCTGACAATCTGATCATCCTTTAAAAGTGTCATGGGAAACAGTTAAATGATGATTCGCTCCTTGTTAGAGCTTCTACTTAACCCTCATAAGTTTCTGCTTTCTCATAACCTATTGCCTTTCTCTCTCTCTCTCTCTCTTTCTCACGCACACACACTATCTTTCTCTCTCTCACACACACACTCTCTCTTTTCATTTTAGTCAATAAATTTCACCTATTGTACTCAACAAATTTGGGGGGTGAAAGTCAACCCCAGATGCCTAAGGTGTCCCAAACAGCGAAATGCCGACGGAACTGAACATCTTTTGTCCACCATCCCACATATGCAAATATCTATCAAATTTTAGTCTTACTCCAATAAGATGGAAAAATATTAACTCATTCTCTCTAATTTGAAGGAGGCACATTTAGCGTACTAGTTATCGTCGTAAGAAATGGAATCAACGGCCCGAGTTCAAATTTTGAACAAGGCGTTTTGCTTCGCACTAATGCCCTTCGGAAGGGTATGAATTTATCTCTTAACTGCTCCCTGTGATAGGTAAATAATAGGGCAGACTGAGTTCTTTAGCTTTGATTAAGCAACTAATCTAGAAGGAAAATTTAACTCCCATTGAATATTGACCATGTGTCACATCATCCTCGTGGCAGAGGTACTCCACATTCCCCAGATCTCCAGAACTAAAGCCTCGCTATCAAATGCAGTTTATTGTTATTTCGAGGACAGTCCTTTTTGGGAAGTACATTATCCTTCCGTAGCTATACAATCAACCTACCTTACCAACAGGGCTAGCTATTCTTAGGGTATATCTATTAGTTAATTCTTTCGAGTTCATTTGTCCTCGTTATGTTGCTTGTCTGTCTCTTCCACAGAACCAGTCTATGATTTTTTTACGACTCGACCTGTAGGATAATGGCTCCAGTTCTGGAGATCTAGGAAGTATAGAGTAGCCTTTCATGGCCATTACTCCCAAGTTCACTGACCCTGACAGGTAGGACCAGTTAACGTCCCATTTATTGGTCGAGTAGATCTTTTTAGAATTAATTCCCATTCGATAAAAACCGTAAAAAGAACTACGATGAACACGACTCTTTAAACTCTAGACATAAAATAACGATAGACGAGTTGATATGCAGTTATAATCAATCAATTTATTCCCTTAGCATGGTCAACGAAAAGAGACGATCGATTTTCATAGCGTAAATGAATAAATTGAACTGAATGAATTGAATTCAATTGAATTGAATTAACAGGTTACCGAACAAAATAAGTACTTGAAAAGGTCGGAGGATATAACGACCAAAATGTTGTGATATCAGCAACCAAGATTGGAACTCTAATCTGATTAAACCAAAACATAATAATAACTACACAAATTTAAAGTTAGGTCGATCATAAACGAAGCAATAAATATGACTCGCGATAACACAGTTGTTGAAGTTAATTTTTAAATTATTTGCTAAAAAATGTAAAATAAGCATTTGGTCGTTTGATAAATGTTATAACCATTTGAAATCAATGTGTTTATAACATGCTGTTAAATACCAAAATCCTGCTAACAATTTAGATAGGAAGATAGAATTAAGATAGAAGTTCGTTCTTTTTTAGAGGTGTTTTTTTTGTTTTATTTTGTTTTATTTATTTATTTATTTATTTTTGTTTTGTTTTAATCAGATTTTGGCATTTTTAACGATGGAATGTCACTGGTATGCTACGGAAATCATAATCTACGAGGTCCCTTAAATAAGTTTCCAGACTTTTTGTATAGGTATTTAAAATTATCGTAGACTCTTGAAATTCAGTATATTATTGCTATACATCTTATGAGATGACTGGCCAATTTTCATGATTTCTGGTTCAAATGAACAGCTACAGCAGCAATTGGAATATACCATACTAAAGCCTGATTGTCACAGCTGGAGAATTTCAAAAATGCAATCTGACATTTTAGAAGAACGATATGCAATAAAATTGTGTTTTAAACTTGGAAAAAAATGCCACAGAAACCTATGGAATGCTTCAGACTACTTTTCGACCATCTTGCATGAATCGAGCATCAGTTTTTTAGTGGCATAAGAGATTCAAGGAAAGCAGGGAATCAATGAGGGATGATGAGAGGTGAGGAGGAGTAAGGAAGTCAATACACCAGAGTTGATTGGCCAAAGGGTTAAGGTTAGGGTTACTATGTTGAGGTTTTAAGGGGCTTCTGGAAGAGATTCCGTCGGAAGAGGCCAACACTTTTCAAATCGGGTCTGTGGCATTTCTACCAGGACAATGCACCAGTCCACAATTCCATCCTTGTCACAGATTATTTGACCAATATGGGCATCAAGACTGTTCGTCACCCTCTCTATAGTCCAGACCTTGCTCCCCGAGACTTTTGCTTATTCCCTAAGCTCAGAGGCTGTCGTTATGAGACAATTGAGGAGATGAAAGAGGCTGTGACGAAGGTCATTGATACGCTCACACAAGAGGACTTCCATGGGGCCTTCCAGAAATTGTTGAAACGGTACAACAAGTGTATTGCAGCCGGAGGAGATTACTTCGAAGGGGAATAGAGTTTCATGTGTGTACTATCAATAAAAGTGCCCATACGAAAATAGTCTGGAAACTTATTGTGTGCTCCTTGTATTTTAACAAATATCTTAAATCTCCTATTTCATTTAAATGTCTTTACAAGTGAACTCGGGCCGTTTAAAATACAAGAGTTTTTCAAAAAGTACTAAGACTGAAACTGTATTTACCGAGACAAAAATGGACAATGAATGAAACGTTAATATTCTTAAAATAGTCCCTTTCTTTATCAGTAGACTTAATCCATTGATTGAAGCAACTTTGAATTTTTTTATATTGTTTGGTTTCTTTGTTTAATAGCATATCAACCTTCAAGCGATATTTAATGCTCAAGACATCCTTGTTGAACAGTAGTGTTGCTATTTAAACTAATGCTGGGGGATAAGTAGGTTTATACCTTTCTCAAGGATATTAAGTGAATGTACTAGTGCGACGAGAGTTCGAACTCGCTTCCTCAACTGTTGTAGTCCAGCAAGCCACAGAGACTTTCCTCTTTGAAATGGGTAAAGTTATGCCTTTATTTTTTTTTAAGTCCTCAACGTCTTCAAATCTCGCTCAGCCTTGAGATGGAATCTTAATTTAATAAAAGTCAAATGGAGCTAAGTGATGTGAGTATACTGGGTACTGCACTTGCACAATAAAGTGTTTCACCGAAAACTGCATATGAAAAAAAAGTCTAGAGAACTGACTCGACGAGACTTCGTTTATACACATCACTTTATTTTATATTTTATTTTCTAAATTTATTGCTCAGATGCACACAAGTCTTCATTTAAAAAAAAATTTACTATCAAAATCATATCATAAAACTTCAATCTCCATAGTTCATATATATGTGCAAAACAAAACTATGTGCTCTCCGGGCGCAAATGTTTAAGTTTTAATGCAATAAAATAATATGTCGAATTAAAAAGACTAATAAAACTAATTAGGATATATAAAAAGATTATACTGTTTTAATTTTAACCTTAATTGATTTCTATATAAGATTATACTTAATATTGCTTTTAATACGTTTAATAATAAAACATTAATATTATTAATCACTAACGAAAAACCGTATGAGTTTCTATTCGTGCATGGCCACCGCAATAAAATAGTCTTGTGTCAAATCAGGCCTGGTTGGAGGTTGAATTAATATCAAACGCAAATAAGCGTTTTATGCGAAATACTAAATGATTTGTGCCATTTTTATCCTTTGTTTTGTTTTTGTTAGTTTTGTTTTTGATTTGTTTTGTTTTGTTTTGTTTTTTTGTTTTTGTTTTTTTGTAAATAAATGTTTGTAAATGAATATTTCTTTATAGATGCACAAATATCTTAAGATAAATTCTGCTATGAACAATAATGTTTGTTATTTTCGTGGCTCTCAACGAGTTGCCACCAACTAGAATTAGAATTTTGTGGATTTAATATTTTCTTAATTATAATCATGGAGCGTTCGGTCATCAAATTGAATATGCCAACGGGAATCTCGCAACCAATCTCTTACTAACTCTCGTTACGGTGAATAACGTGCACATGCGCGCTTGTGGTTCATTCATAGCTGTAGTAATTCACCTTTGACAGATGGCATTTTGTGCTAATGTCACCCACTGTCTGTTGATATGCCCGTTAGAGAGAGAGTAAAAAAGAAACAACAGGGAAAGGTCGAATTATAGAGCAAGTATTGCAGTCAACAAACGCTTCTGCAACTAATTCCAGACCATATTAATGCAATTAAGATATGTATTTTTTGATGCAGTTCGCAGATGCAGAGAAAAAACGGCGAAAAATGGCCTAATAAAATCAAAGTGAAAATAAAAAGAGAAACACACACACACACACACACACACACATATATATATATAGAAAGAGAGAGAGAGAGAGATAGAGGGAGAGAGAATATATATATATATATATATATATATATATATATATATATATATATATATATATATATATATATATATTATATATATATATATATATATATATATATATATATATATATATATATATATATATATATATATATATATAAACTGTTGTTATAATACAAGATACGCTCGCTGCCAGCCACTCTAAGTGAGTATTCGCCGTGTTACTATAACAACGACATTAGGAAAGCCGCTCTTAGTGTAACGGTATCATCTCAAACAATAATTCGAGGTGTGAGTAAAAATGAAGGAGTGCTAGTTAAAATGGGAAGTGAGTTCAAATGGTTGAAAGAGTTAGCTCACAAAAATTAGTTATCGTCATAGAAAACGGAATCGGCGACCCGAGTTCAAATCCTGGACAAAGCTGTTTGAGTTTCCCATCGCGCTATTGCCCATAACACATGTAATGATCAATCTTTTCTCACCCGACTCCAAGCTATGGATAAATAATAGGACTGATTTGTTTTTTTAGCTTTGGATAGGCAACAAGAAGGAAGACCCTGAAATCAAACCAGTTGTACTCTGCTTAAACATTGACCTTGTGTCACATCCTGCCCGTGACAAAGGGTTCATATGCCATATGACTCAACCAAACAAACCAATCAAACCATATAGCTGTGTGCAAATTCTTTGTTGTTGATAGGAGTACTTGATAAATAAAATTACTGAATTATTATTAATGTTAGATAGGAATACTTGAAACCATTTAAACTGCATGCAAACAAACTATTTATATCAAATAGAATTATTAATGTTAAATAGCAATAATTGAAACCATTCTACTGTGTACAAACAAATGTGCACTAATTCGTTTAAAGATAAAGTTACCTGACAATTCGCTTACAAATCATATCGGTAAAAAGAGGATTTTGCAGTGAATAACCATTAAGGGTTGATGTGCCATTGAACCAAATACCTTAACCTAACCTCACTAAGTATCTTTGATTTAAAAGAAAATTAAATTTTTCTTAAAAATTGATTGGGGTGTACTTATTTATGAGAGATCCTATATGTATAATTCGCATTACTGACTATAGCAGAAACAATGTTTCTTTAATATGATTACTAAAAGTTTTACTTTCTATAAGATAACAAATCCTTTCACTCCAAAACTATCGCTCCGTCTCAATTACAACTCTTTTATTTAGAAAGCTATTATTTAAGACTGTGTCACTCTCAAATCTTTTCCCATACAAAGCAACTAAATGGATATTATTAACAGTAACTGATAGTTCAAATTCTTTTCTTTCTATTTTAGCCATAAATTATTACAATTGTTATTTGTACTATTTCTATCGCAATCCAGTTTCATTATTATTCCAAACATCTCATAAGAGATTTATTGTTCCGGTAATTCAAAAGATAGCATCTCTCTCTCTCTCTCTCTCTCTCTCTCTCTCTCTCTCTCTCTCTCTCTGTTCTCATACACTAATGCAATGGTTTCCAACACTTTTTCCCAATACGACACTCAAATATTACTTAGAGACTTAAAAGAGCCTTTGAACTTGATAATAGAAAAAATATACACGTATACATCTTTTCATGAAAAGTAGAATCCTTTGTAATATCACGAAAAGTTTGATTTTATAGCAGTCTAATAACAATAGTCTGGTGACTTAACAACTCAGAGGGTTTTGCAGTGGCCTTTGATCAATTTGTCTAAGTGTGACGATCGCAGAAATGATTTTAAATATATATATATATATATATATATATATATATATATATATATATATATATATATATATATATATATATATATATATATATATATATATACGATTATCATAACAATAATTATTATTATCGTATGATAATTTCCACCAGCATTTTCTTTCATGTCCGTTGTTTATCGCAACACACTCGGCTCTTTTTCTAGGGACAGCAAGGATTGGAAATAATATAAAATAAGCTCTCGGAGAGATTCGAACTTACTCCCCCTTTTGCCTCGTAGAAGTCTGGTTAAAGGCGGCTGATGCTTCAACTGTCGGGGCTACAAATACCTAACCGTTCAAAGAAGCTCAAATTAAAGTGAAAAACTCATCCCTTTTTCAGTTTCTAATTCTTTTTCGGTGTCAAATATGGTGTCATTTTTACATTCATCGTATTAATAACACCTTTTATTTTTATTTTCACTTTTACTCGTAAGATATTGTCAAAAATTGTCATTAATTTTAAGTAATTTGATTAATTCTTAAGAATGCTTTATCTGAAAAAAAAATGAATAAAAGGTCTCTTTTAAACAATTCAAGCAGACTTTACGTTAATTCAAGTGAAAGTTACTATAAATATATACTTTCCGATTTCAATTTAATCTTAATAATTATTTATGTTTAATAAATGTTACCATCCTATTTGTGAGATGTTTATTATTTATTATAATACGAGCAAATTCCCCGTCAGAAGTGACGCAATTATTTACTTATAGATCAGCACTTCTGT
Organism: Sepioteuthis lessoniana; assembly: GCA_963585895.1. Classification (NCBI taxonomy): domain Eukaryota; kingdom Metazoa; phylum Mollusca; class Cephalopoda; order Myopsida; family Loliginidae; genus Sepioteuthis; species Sepioteuthis lessoniana. Next base: position 83,750,254 of record OY757905.1, read on the forward strand.
CTAGAATCAATGTGTAGTATCCGTTCGATTTGTCAGGGATCAAAGTGTATCTCCTTTTTACTGTTGCCTATGATCAAAGTGTAATATCTGTA